>CM062812.1:916402358-916720845 GCA_031772625.1 Pinus tabuliformis
AATGCGAGTCTGGTCCCAGACCAGGTCAATATGATCCGAGAAGCCTCTTGAGAAACCTTGTTTGATTAATATCCATGCAATGTGTTTTTCCCTGACCCTTAAGCACTACGGCTTGACATATATGAATTTTCCGATAGCATTCCCGATATCAATGAAAACTCGTCTTGTCTAGAACTCAATGGGTAGACTGAGAAGTTTAACCCAAATCGACCTGTTCTGAGGAGTATCCTTGAGTGGATTGAAACTAATGTACCATGGATGGAGTGATGCCCAGGCACCCACGGTAGTCTACGAATTTTCTGGAGATCATCTTGACAGAGGAAATGAAAGTTGTACCAGGAGTTCATGAGTCTGCTTATTGTGGGCAAACAGCGGGGGAGAGATTTCCACTTTGTCACCACCCAATATCGCATTTCCTCCTCCTGTAGGTTAGCAAAATATCATCACCCTACCAGGGCACGCTTCTGTAAACTGCACACTCAATCCAGAAGAACATTGTAGCCGAAGCTTAGTAAGGACATCTGTGTGGTAGTTGCAGCAACTCTTTGCTTTTGTTTGAGCTTGGGGCGTCGAGGAACATCGTGTCGAGCTGAAAACAGAGGAGGGGCCTCATGTTTTGCACCTGGGAGCGTGGTCGCAAGTCGTGTAGTATGTACAGGACCCCCACCACGTGGCCCACCAGAAGACCATCCTCCTGTCCAATATTCCGATCATTTACCAAGGGAGCGCACTTGGGGATGCCACTAGTTTGTGCCACCTCAACCTCTAAGGTGGCCCAGATGAATTCCCCCTGGGTGGAGGTATCTGAATTGTAGGCATCTCATAGGTCCATAATCACCTGTAGGTAAACAACAACCAATCCAACCAATCCAGTAGCCAATCTAGGGGTGTCAGAAGCCAATCTAGCACATTGATACCGTATCAATCCAGGAAGGATGTGGAACTAATTCGCAATAAGAATAGTAAAGAGAGAATCTTCATGTGAGGGTTATTAATAGTGTGATAAATATCATAGTTGGAAGTGCTTAAATGGATATCACAATAACATAAAGGCGTGAATCAAATGCAAAGACCGCGTTGAATTTGAATCGAAAGGAAATATTGGAATTATATATATAGTTCACACGAAAAGTCACACGCGAGTTCATGCGAAAGGACATACAACAATATTACCAAAAAAAGGATACCATATGAATGGCTACAATAAAGAGTTGTGCACGGCGTAGAATAATGCAACTTCGCATTGCGAGGGAACGTGTAATATTGTGATGCATGAATTCTTTATAAAGGGATGGCAATGTTTAAAGCGTCACAAATGGATTTCCGGAACTTTCATGTAATGGTTAATTCTAGATGCAATGAATGGATTAAATTTCATTAATATGTTGTTGTTGGTTCACCAAGGCGGGTTGTGAAGGTGGATCTTCTGCAAAGACCATGAGGAAGAATGTAATAAACAATCCTAATGAAGAGCCACGATTACACTATGTTGGAATAATGTCATACTATATGCAACTAGAGCCACGATTACACTATGTTGGAACAATGTCATACTATATGCAACTATATAAATGATGCTAGGAGGCCATATCTCCATGCCGCACAAGGTTGTTAGTCTGTACATGCGTGATGGAAAATGTATTAAAAGGGCCGCAATAAGGGGATATATCAAACACTAGGAAGAATGAAATTGGAATTATGTCAACGAATGCTTCAACGCAAGACTAAGAGATGTTTCATCAAAATTGTAAAGAGGAAACACGTAAAGGATAGTAGTGACAAAAGCACGAAAAAAGACTGAGCCAAGCAATTTTAACATCAACATTTCAGGGGCTATGAATTCTTCTTCACTGCTCAACACTGACTACATGGGCTATGAATTCTTCTCCACTACTCAACACTAATTACATGGATCGATTTTTTTATTAGTGATAATTGTTTCTTATTTGCATCCTAATTAATGGGTGTGTGTTTGCAGGATTGGAATTGCGAAGCGGTTATGGATTGATTATATCTAAACACTTTGTGGATGCATGATTCAAATCAGTGACAATCATTGAATATTTAACTAGCATGTATGATTCAAATAAGTGACAATCATTGAATATTTAACTAGCACCAGGGTTATCTTAGGGTGTGATGAATATATCACCAGATTTCTAAAAGTACATCATCTTTCTACAAGAAAAATCATTGAATTTCATGATTATCATATTGTAAACATGTTATTTTTATCACAAAAATGTCAAATAATAAAATCATGAAAATGGAAAACAAAAATCAAAGGTCCTAGAGAAGATGATTCATGAAAGAGCCACGAGGAATATGAAAAGTCATGGGAAAAGGGAAAGGTCACATCCCCACTTCTATAAATGCACCTAGATGCCTCATTTAAAAGGACTTTTAGCACTTATGCTAGACTCATAATTAGATTGTTATTGTGTGCTTGAGGAGATGAAAGCATTCACTCTTGCTAGCTTATAGGTGGAGGGATTGTGAGGCTAGTGTTATGTTTGGGAGATGGTATGAACTTCTCTCATCCCACTATTAGGTTTTGATGAGCTTGAGGTGCATGTATCTAAATAGGTGATAGTATTAATGAGAAGCTTTTCACTTCATGCATTGATTTCTGTGCATTCCTCTATTGGTCATATTAGTTGTATGGTATTCCAATTATGTATGCATGTGTGTTTAAAAATTGATTACATGTTTATGAACTAATTTGTTGCATGAAACTTGTGTGCTTCCTTTGAATCTATGCTCTTCATTCAATGCTAATATTATTAATTGATTGTGAACCAATTTGTAACTGATTTCTAGCACTTTCTCATTTTTTATTGAGAAGTGTTTTAGATGAAAATCATATCAAAATTCATTTGTCGACGTGTTTCGAACCAACAAGTGTTGTTTTGTTCTAGTATCATGTCTCACAAACTACAAATGGAGAGCTCACTTCATCCACATTATTTTGGGATATCACACATTGTCTCACATTTATTTCTCTACATTCGGTATCCAAGAGAAAAACACACACATGATTCCTATCGGGCCTGCAAACTAGATGGGACTCCTATCCCCAATGGTGTAAGGTATAGTTTGGACTTTACACCGGGGAGATCCCCTAATGTTGGTGAAATATCCAACAATGTAAACACATTTTTATGCTAGAAGGAGGGCTAGATGACAAGTTGAGCCTATGGAGTCTATATCAAAGCTTTCTATCTTGAAATGGCTCCCCCTAAAATCATTATCCTGGGATGTTTTGCTAAAAGAGTTGGTTTTTCAATCCCCATGGAAATAGTCCATCACATGTCACAAATTAAGTTTGATGGTGAGGGTGAAACAACTATAATAGGGCATATGTTCTAATTTCCTCAATTTTGTCATTCTAATGGAAATACATTTTAAGGATGTCATTTGCAGGTTGTTCACCCTCACGCTTGAAGGTCGTGTCAAGGAATGGTACAACACCTTACCAGTTGCTTCTATCCATTCTTTTGAGAAACTCATTAAGCAACTTCATGAAGGTTTTGATATATATGATTTTCAAAGTGTGAATAAAAGGAGTAATTAGCTTATAATGAAACCACATGAATCATTGGAAGATTTTGTTAATTGATTCCTTCATCTTTGTTCCGAATTTCTTGAAAGAGATATGGAATGGGAATTTTTGGATAAACAAATTTTGCAAGTTCTTTCTATCTCTTTGAAACATTTTGAATTTGAAATGAATATTGATAAAGAGTCCTCCAATGATTCCAGTAATCTTCAAATTTCAAATTAGCTAAATCTTATCCCCAATTTGGTTTTTCCAAACTTTTTGAGTCATGAGGAACCCCATCACTCGAAGGAAGAATAAACTATCCCTATATCTCTCATCCTCACCTAGTTTCCTTATTAAATGAAATAATCTCCTGTGCCCATATTGAAGTTGCGATCAACCATACTGAAGAAATCATGGATAAAAGGGAACAAATCTTCCCTGTAGTACAACCAGTTGCAATTTCCTCAGATGTTGGGAAATCTGAAAGTTAAATTGGTAAATCAACTCTTTTTTTTGATAGGATTCAACACGATCCAATTGAACATCTTGCATAACCCACTCATGAATCTCTTCATAATCTGTTCCCACCTTTATCTAATTGTAATGACCTAGATATGCTTCGAAATGAAACTGAATGTTAGAATAATTTCATGGAGCATGAGGTGAAGATTCATCCCTTGATTCCTCGAGATGATATCAACGAGCATAATCTAAATCTTGAATCAAATTTGATTGAATGTATCATTTCTTCAAAGAATTCTTTTCATTCTCTATCATTCACATCTCATACCTCCTTGTACCTCAATTCACTCAATCAATCTGCTATACTAGCAGTTGCTTCAAATGCACTTGGTTCTCATTTTTCTAGGTCAAATAGTGATCAGGTACAAGGTAGTTATATCTTATATATACAATATCAAAAGGATTAAAATACATCTCATCTCCCTCCCATCTTCCAAATCCCATTATGTCAAGATGATGTTTTCCTTTCTCAAGTTGTTAAAGATAACACCTCGGTTATTGTTTCTACGTTCATGGTTAATGCAAAGTTTGTTTTTCTTGGTGATCATTCGAGTGAATTTGTAGCACTTAATCTAACCGAAGACTTTGGAAAGCATCATCTTGTTGACCATCATCTTGCTGATATATGTGATGACAAATTCCCATGTACCTTTATTGATATATTCACTGCTCAAGAAGATTTGGATTCACAAAATTTAGACCTAGAATCTAATTAGATTATAGAAAAGTTCCTTATGGGAATTGATTCTTTTTCTTCCTCAAATCACTACCGCTTGTGTCTTGATGTGTTTAGTGAATCCATTGTGTTGAAAATATTGCAAATCCTCTGAATTCTCAATTAGAAAAATCACATCTTGAGTTGAAACAAGGTGATAAGAGTTCCTCTCTAGAAGAGGGAAATAATGTAATTATTGAGCGCCTTTATTATGGTTTGCAATCTCCAACTTTGGATGGAGTTAAATATTTGGTTTAGGTTGTTCATGAAACCTCTCCGATCTATACATCTTCATACATAAGACCAGAATAATCCTACGACTCGAGGAATTTGTTTGGAGATGTTGAAACATCAAATCAAATCAATGAATACAATAATAGATATTAGTTAATAAGGATTTGATTGGTGTAGATAATGTTTATTTGACTGATCCCTTAAAGTTTTCTCATCTCACATTCAAAGGTTCAAGGACTTGTTAGGAAGTCAAGGCACTTCAGCCTTCGTTGATGGTTATGTCAGGTCCTTGCTATCCTAATGAGATCCTTGAACTAAGTCAAATTAGGATTTCCTCGCACGTTTCTTGCCTCAACATCATCTCACTAGAAGTAAGCTCATTCTTGAAATACTTTCAACATTTTCAGGTTATTTTTCTTAATTGTCAAGATAAATCTTTTTATCATATGAAATAAAGTTGGGAATGGGTTCCCCCAAGGACAGTTTTGGGGCTAAAAGCCCATGTTTTGGGACAATTTTGTAATAAAATTGTAAGGTCTCCGCATTTTATGGTCGCAGAGCGCGAAGGTGTCAAGAGTCGTAAAGGGTTGTCCACCCTTATTTTGTAAAGTGTAAATTTGGCTATAAAGATCCACCCATGGTCCACGGACCATGGGATTGTATAAAAAGGAGCTAAGCAAGCTCTAAGTAATTAAGAAACAAAGGATGAAGTAAGAGGAGAAAAATTGGAGTCTAAGTGTTCTCGAGTCATAGCGTAGGTAGAGGCTCTACCGCTGAGTGAGCAGAGGCCTAGGGTGGAAGTCCGCAACTAAGTGCACAGACCCCTATAGCTGTGTGCGTAGGGTGGATAGAGTCTGTATTAACTTAAAAATATCAATAAAGAGAAATATTATGCAATTACTGTGTATTTGGTTCTTGTTAATGCATATGATTATATTTCATTTTGGGTTTAATTTACAATGTTTATATGATGCGTGAATATATGTGATTGCATTGGTTAATTGAACGCAAGTAAGGATATCAGTTTATGTGGCACTAATTGTGATTGATTACTAAGATAAGTAAAACACTTAAGATAACTTGGGGAACCTATACAATATGCAGTCATAGCTGCACGAAAGTACCTGGATCATGGGTCACAGCTACGCGAAGGTCAATCATACACCTTTGTGGAGGTACTGAAGGGAGAAATAAAGGGTAGACTGACAGAGCCCTAAGGCTTAGCAACCTGTGCGAAAGTAGGGGTAGAGGGTAAAAACCGACATCACGACCATCTCAGAGTGCGGAAACTTGGTTCCAACATCCCCCCAATACTGCTTTGGGTGAGACTTCGGTCTGCGTTCCATGGGATGATGCTGAAAGGGCCAGTAGTGTGGGGATTTATTTGGCTAGCTAACACTGAACCTGGGTCAGGCCCCACCAAGCTAGCAAATGGTTACGTTGCCAAGACTGGAATCTGCATGAGAGATGTGTGATGTTGTATCACTAGAATCAAACTAAGAAAGAGGTCGAAGACTGGTACGATAGGAAGATCCATGAATTTGCAGCGCAGGAGAATAGAAACCAACGACTAATGAAGGAATAGTGGTTGGACAAGTACCTACATATAGAAATCCACAAAATCTTTTTATGTTCCTTTCAATTTGAGTTATACGAGGATCGTGAAGCTAGCAGATAGCCAAGGAAGGTGGAGGCTTGATGGTCATATTGTCTAGACCCCAGAGTTAGTACAGAGGCTGTAAGCCTCTGAGGATAAGATCGTCTGCGCTGTTGATCATTGGCTCGATCATATGATAGGAGGGTTTGTGATAGAATTCATGGTCAATACCTCAGTTAGTTATAGCGAGGTGGAGTGACGCTTTTTCAAAGGTCGACGAGGTAAGTACTTGAAGTCTTTAAATACTTGGATTAAGATGTTATTGTGCAAAAAATGGGTTATGCATCTACCTTGATGTTCAGAGCTACGTGAAGTGGAAAGACTTACTGGAATAAAGGAAGAAGGGGTCTTGAATACAACCCACTGATTTCAACTCCATTGAGTGAGAAGAGGGGGTAGCGTAGGCTTCTCCACGAAGTGCAGTTCAATTAATAAAACAGGGATTCCCTCGACTGCCACCTCCACCTACACCACCTCCAACTTCACCACTGTCACTTGCGACTTTTCCCACACCACCACCACCTCCACTGCAATTCAACATTGCGAATTCAGTGAAGCTGCCTTTGTTTAAGGGCTTGGGAAATGAGGACCTGGACCAATTCTGGTTCGTCATAAAAATTGTATGGGAAGATTAGGGTGTCATAGACAATCACATGAAGAAGGAAACATTGGTTAGGGCTTTGCAGGATCACGCGCTAACGTAGTACATCAAGTACTCTAATGATAACCCAAACGCTGGGTTGGTAGAAATCTAGACTGCTCTGAATAAAGAGTTCATTAGGCCTAAATCCGAGGCACATTCGGTTGTGGGGTTCAAGGAAATTGCAATGAAACCAAGTGCGAAAACTTGGGAATTGGATCAGAGATTGAAGTGTAAAATTTGTGAGGCTAATATGAACTTAATAGATGGGCAACACCATGAGTGGTTCGTGGCTTCGCTCCTGCCTCACCTTAGGGTTGCACTGTCACAACAGAAGATTATGACTCAGGAAAAGGTCTTGGAGATTGTAATAAGATTGCATGAAACACACATGCAAGATTTGAATCTGGGGGTTCAGCAGATCCATGTGCAGTTGCAAAATCTTTGCCTTGAAATGCAAAGTTTGAAGTAGGACAGAATAGTTCGAGTGAAGGCGCGCGAAGAGATATGGTGCCTAAAATGTAAAGGTCAAGGGCATGACAAAGACCATTGCTCAGTATTTGCATACTATATTACAGGAGGAGGACCAATGCCTTTGAGGTTGGAAGCCCAAGTAGGACCAAGTACGGGGCCTACATTGTGGTGCACTATATGTCAGGTAGCAGGGAAACATACGACTGATAACTGTCATTTGCTATAGAAGTTTGTACAAACACTGCAACAACCGTTCTACAACTTTTGTAGGTCGATATGGCATGATGAGTGTAACTTGCGAAGTTATGAATTGATGATGGACATAACACCCACCTATAGAGTTTACGCAAAAACGTGGCCCCCTGACCAGAGCGCTAGGATGTGTGAACAAGATTTTAGGGGCATGGATAAGGCCAAGGCAGAGGAGGACCTAGAAGAGGTCAGGGACGGTTGATCTGTTACAATTGCGGAGGGCTAGGACACTATGCATGTTAATGCATGAACCCAACACATCCATCATGAAAATATTGTACTCAGTTTTATCATGAGACAAAGGATTGTCCTACACTGATAGTGAGGATACGTGACAAAGGGGTGCTACCACATCAGCCAACTCAAAACCTGTAGATGATGAGGGTTGAGCCTTGTGAAGAGGATCCAAATGTTAATATATTGCTCTGAAGTGGAATTGGAATGGGAGACGATAAGGGGAAACAACCCGAAGACAGCACATGGGTTCGTAAAGCTCTAGTGAAGGAGGATGAATTTGATTTGGAGCGTGCACACGAAATGTTCATAGAAACAAGAAAGAGCTTCACTGAGACCTCTACCTTAGGGAGTAGGGATAAGCCTGATCAGGAAATGGACCCTTCTATGCTTACAACCTTTCAAGAGACCTGCATGAAGCTGTTGTGTGATAGCAAGGCTATGAAGGGATTACAGGAGCTTATAAATAGATGTGTCGGAAACACTTTGGGTGAACCACGCGTTGTATGGAATATTGGTAAGCATAAAACAAGGATAGGGCATGCGATGAGACTCACTACGCAGATAGGAGAATATGAAATAGATTAGGTTATTATGGATCTAGTGTCAGACATGAAAGTTTTGCCAAAGTAGACTTGGGAGTGGATGGGGAGACCCATGCTGCAGTGGTCTCCGATTCAGCTAAGGATGGAAAATCAGTAGAAGATCATCGCCATGGGATGACTGCAAGGAGTAACTGTAGATATTGAAGGTGCGAGCGCATTGGCTGACTTTGAAGTGATAGAAATTGTGGATGACAACAACCCCTACCTTGTGCTTGTTAGCATTGATTGGGCTACTAACATGAATGGGGTAATCAACCTAAAGAAGTGAAAGATGATATTTGAAAAGAAATCGCTTCGCGTAATAGTACCCCTAGATCTTGCTGAAGGATCACGCTATACTGAACTAATTCATGATTATGAAAGCGATGAAAATTTGGAATGCATATATAATATAATAGCGCGAGCCCAAGATTGGGTGAATCTGATAGCAGATAGATGAATTACATGGGATCGTGAGAGTTCCTGCAACTCAAACTCGGATGAAGAATTAGAGTGCTAGAAGAATCGACTACATGAAGTAACCATGTTGCGCTGTAACATGATGACCCGTTCGCTGCGTTGTGTGTTGTCAAAGGTAAGAAATCTGCCCACTTATGATGGCTTGAATGATGTGGATGTGTTTTTGGATGCATTTGAGAGGGAAGTGCCCAAGTAGTAGTGCTTCTAGGCTTTGGACTAGGCACTGTGCGCTATGCCTGCAAGGTGGTGGGGTACGCACAAGGGTAGCTTTGACGATTGGCGTGAGTGTAGGAGGATGATGAGAACACGCTTTGGGAAGCCAAAGGTATGAATGACAGACAAGTATGATGGAAAGGATGATATACACACACACTTGGCTAAATGGGCTAAGGCCTATGGAGCGAAGTGGCAACCTGAGTGGGTGCACTTGTTCTACCACACCATGGATGTCATCCCGATGAAATGGTACTTGGAGACAGAGCTCTGCCATGGCACAGACGAGTGGGATGTTTCTGCGAAGGGTTCACAATGACGTTCAACTTCAAAGATGGGTTTTACTGTATTGACGAAGTGCCACAAGAAGTTAAAGTAGCAATCTTTAGGATACCACAAGATCCTTTAGATCTGGTTCAGCCCGATTGGACCACTCAGCTGAGCCATGCGCTGGAATGCTATAATGTGACTATTGAAGAAGAATATGAGGACCCACGAAAGATTAATATCCCTGAAATCGAGAGTCAGCGTGAGGTTGAAGGACCGTAGATCGCGAATATTGATATAATCACACCACTGAAAAAGAAACATGTAAATATTGGTACGGTAGATAAGGTCGCCAAGTTGCTCCACGAATACTAGGAAGATTGAAGATTACTAGGATGACGCGACGATTTGCTCCGCAAATACCAGGATTTGTTCCCTACCAAGTTTATGGAGCTAAAGGGGATAATAGGAGACCTAGGCGTTATGAAGATCACGTTAAAACCTGATGCGAAGCCGGTTGAGCAAAGACCTTACCGTCTCAATCCGAAGTATAAGGAGAAGGTTTGCTTAGAGTTGGATAAGATGCTCACGGTAGGAATCATTGAGCTTGTAGAAGAATATGATTAGGTGAGCCCAATGGTGGTATAGGAAAAGAAGCAGAATGATGAAATAAGGATATGCGTAGATCTCAGGAAGTTGAATGATGCTTGGGTGCATGATCCTTTTCCGACTTCATTCACTGATGAGGCATTGGTTAATGTAGATGGACAGGAAGCGTACTTCTTCACTGATGGGTTATTTGGGTATCGTCAGATCAAAATCGCGCCTAACGATAGAAGTAAGACAACCTTCGTGACTGAATGGGGATGTTTTTAGTACACTGTAATGCCTTTCAGATTGAAGAATGCGCCTATGATTTTTTCATGTGTTATCATTGCTGCATTCAAAGAATTCATTCATAAGTTTATGGAGGTATACTTTGATGACTGGACTATGTTTGGGTAGGTGAAATGCCATGTGGCAAGCTTGCCCTTAATGTTAGATACTTGTCGAAGGTACCAGATTGCGCTCAATCTGAATAAGTGTATGTTTTGTGTTCCTTTTGGGACTTTGCTGGGTCATGTGTTTTATAGACAGGGACTGATGGTAGATCCCGCGAAGATCACAGTGATAGTTAACTTGGAGGCATCGAGGAGTGTTAAATAGCTACGCACAACCTTGGGACATACTGGGTACTACAAGAAGTTTATCAAGGGCTATGCCTAGATCACAGCACCTATGGAGAGGTTGTTGGAAAAGGATGTCACATTCTGTTGGAAAGAGGACTGTTAGAAAAGCTTGGATGTATTGAAAGGGAAATGGTCGCCGTGTCGATTTTAGTCTTCCCAAATTGGAAGAATGAGTTTCATGTACATGTAGATGCATCATGTATAGCACTGGGAGTAGTACTGACACAAGTTGGCGGAGGAGAATTGGACCACCCTATAACGTTCGCAAGCAGGAGGTTATCCAAGGCTGAGCAGAATTATTCCACCACCAAGTGTGAAGGATTAGCCATGGTATATGCACTTTAGAAGTTTAGACACTATTTGTTGGGTGGGCATTTTAAGATGTACATGGATCATTCTGCATTGAAATACTTGGTCAATAAGCATGTGCTGGGGGGGAGAATTTGTAGGTGGTTGTTATTGTTTCAAGAGTATGATTTTGAAGTTATTGTGAAGCCTGGACGACTAAACGCGGGACTAGACTATCTGTTGCACATCGAAACGGGGGAAGAGCCCACTAATTTGGAGGAGGGATTGCCTGACATGTAGCTATTTGCACTGCATGTCATGGATGGTAACTTCGAAGACATCATACACTTCCTAATGACAGGAACCACCCCGGAAGGCTACACCGTCCAGTAGCAAAAGGAGTTAGTGGTGCGTGTGGTAGAATTTTTTGTCATTGTTGGACATCTATACAAAATGGGGTCTGATGAAGTATTACGATGATATGTACTAGAGTATGAAAGTAGTAGTATCCTTGCGGATGCTCATGGGGGTGCCATAGGAGGCCATTATGCAGGAAGAGTGACTGCATAGAAGATTCTATGCACAGGGTTGTGGTGGCCAACCCTCCATCAGGATTTGAAAGCTTACTGCAAGGCATGTGATGTGTGTCAAAGGGCTGGAAGGCTGTTGCAGAGGGATGAGCTGCCTTTAAACCCACAGATGACGTTACAACCTTTCGAGAAATGGGTGATAGATTTTGTGGGATCCATTCAGCCCCAAGGAAAGAAGATGGGAGCATGGTACATTATCACTGCAACTAAGTATTTGACTCGATGTGTGGAGGCATAGCCTATGAAGGACTGCACAGGTGTGATCGCTGTGAAGTTTCTCTTTGAGTATGTACTGACGCAATTTGGGTGTCCAAAAATTTTGATGAGTGATCATGGTACGCACTTTTTGAACAAAATGATCGGCACACTAACAGAGGAATTTCAGGTATATCTCCAGAAAAGCATGCTTTATCACCCACAGGCTAATGGGACGGTGGAAGTGTTCATTAAGGTGTTGGAGAACGTGCTTGCCAAGGTTTTCAATGCTCAGCAAAGCGATTGGGACCTGCGCATACCTGAAGTACTATGGGCCTATCAGACGACATGCAAAAAGTTGACTGGACAGACACCCTTTAGGCTTGTATATGGTATTGAAGCAGTGATTCCCATGGAATACATTGTGCCCAGTCTGCGCATAACAACACTCATGAGTATGACGGATCGTGGAGCCCTGGAAGAGAGGCTCGCATAGCTTGCTGAGCTTGAGGAAGAAAGATTTATGGCTGGATTTCACTAACAGGTCCAAAAGCAGCACGAAAAAGCATGGCATGATCGGCACATTAAGCTGTGCACCTTTAAGGTAAATGATATGGTTTTGTTATATGACAATAAGTTTGATAAATTTCCAGGGAAGTTCAGAATGCATTGGCTAGGGCCCTATGTCATTAAGGAGATTACCGATGGTGGAGTAGTTCAGTTGGTTAAATTGAATGGAGATCCCTTCCCAAGAAAGGTGAATGGCAACCAATTGAAGCCATAAAATGGTGATCTAGCCAAGTGACTATATGAAGGTAGCATAGTCTTTGCGCCCCACACAACTGAAAGGAGGTGCGAGACTATAAACTACACTGCTTGGGTTGGGGAACTACCCAATTGGAGGATCGTACGAAAATGGGAAATGTCATAGGGTTCACAACCATGCGAAGAGAGTTGCGCTACCCAGGGAAAAATCGCACAAGTTAGCCGGAAAGTGACCGTTAAAGTCACTATTCATGATTTGACGATAAGAATGCAGCCAAATGGAGTGGGCAGCCGACATTTAAGACAAACTTTATGGGTAAGATCCTTGGAAATCTGTTGAATTCAAAATGACCGATAAATTACAAGTGGAGGCCCAACAAAAGACACTTGGCACTTTGAACATTGAGTTGGTGAGCTCTCATACGTGCATGATCCACACAATAAAAGGGAAAAGCCATTAACTTGGAGGCAGAGGAGGAAGACATTGAGGACATCCCAATGGATGATGAGGATTCGGATGTGGAAGTGGAGGAAGTTGTAGTCGAGGGTTCTGACCCTATCACTAAGTTTCCCAAGTACGTCCCTTCGTGCAAGGGCAAGACCAAGGTGCCAAAGGACATTGACAAAAGCAAGGTTTCCTTGCACACCCTCTCTTGCCGGATGAGATTGTCTTTGAAGGACCGCATTTAGGGCGGGTTCCTCTGTTAAAATTGGAAGATTGGGACTTAGCTAACCATGATAAGTTCCCACACTTGGCAACAGAGTAGCTAATGCACCACATTGTTGACACAACCACCGCGATCACTGCATTAGAACCGCGGAAGTGGCTCAGGGGAGTAGAAAAGGCAGGTCTTCTCAACCTGCTATGGGTGTCGTACTATAATCACACACCCATTACGTTATTGGTCATCAAGCAGCTGCTATGCTTGGTGCACGATGGGTATCTATGGCTGGAGGAGTCGATACCCATCACAAATAGGCTGATACATTGCATCGCATGGCTGCACTACATAGGGGAAAATCCGGCCATGACGTCTGGCGGAAAAGGTGGTAAGCAAGCCCTCGTGGAGGCCATGAAGGAGAAATTCAAGCTCGTGAAGAAGCCACGAGGCTATGCCATGTCGAGTATCTGTGATCCTACAGTCAAGGTGGCCATGCAGATTTTGGCAGGAAAGGTTATGAGGAAGTGTCGCATAGATGAAGTGTCAGCACCAATCATTGCTCTTGTAGCCCAATGCACCAAAGGAGTCCAGTTTAATTGGACGCGTTATCTCTGGAGTGAGTTCCTTGCGAACTACCGTGAGGTGCGGGAGCTCAGCAAGACCTTCCACTATGCGTGGCTCTTGCTATCTATTGTGCTGGTAGCCTTGGAGCTGTTGGAAGACAGTCAATTCTCCTCAGTCACGACGGACCTGCCAGAAGCATCGAAGTATGCTTTGTTGTGGGCGACCAAGGATGTTGAGGCATCAAGGATAGTAAGATCTTCTGGATCTTGATGGAAGTGAACATTCACATGGCTATCAATCACAAACTGCAGTTGTCACCTACTGTGTTTTCCAAATTGTAGGAGTACGTGGAGTTCAAGCTAGATTTTCAATGAGTATTGACCAGGGCATGGAATGACCCTAATCAGACATGGTATGACTTACCTTACTTGGCAATGGATGACGTGATTGATGCAGTTCTTGATCGTTGCTGAGTAGAGTGGCGCACTACCTCAGACTTGACAGTGGAGTCGAGCAAGTCTACCGTGCATGACAAAAAGGAGGAGGCCAAGCTCAAGATGGCATAGCTGGCTAAGAAGAGGAAGAAGGAGGTCATTGATAAGGCCCAAGTAGAGCACGATGTTGCCCTGCAGGTGAAAAAGAATACAGGAAAAATAGAGTGTGGCTCTGGCAAAGGCGCGAGGTCGCCTTTGCCTGAAACAGAATAAGAAACTGATGAGCAAACATAGCAGCATGGGGTGGACCTGCATATGATGTCGGACCGCATCAAACGTCGAAGAGAACAAGAAAAATTGGGGCCACAAAAGAAATCCAAGGCTAGAAAGACATTGTTGGACCCAATCTCCCTAACGGAGGGAGATTTGCATGACATTGGAGACACAATGTGAGATGTCACCGCAGAGGTCTCGTAGCAGTTCGAGCAGCAACAACAACAACTATTGGGGGATATCCAGATGAGTTTATAGGAGCTGCAGTTTTGTGCATCATAAGCTGGCTTGGTTTCCACCAGCCTCGCTATCAGTACTTCAGAGGCTGCCGCGATGCTGCATGCGAGGGAATCCCAAGCGATAGTGTTGTTGGATGGAGCACTGACCACAGAAAATGAAGCTGATAGGCCCACTGTCAGCACCCTCAAGGGAGTGGGGTTGAACTTGGAAGCACTCCCTCGCGAGGTGCTCCACCTACTGTAGGATGGAATGATCATGGAGCTGAGGGCCCGCGAACAACGTGCTTCACAGGTAATCATCAAGCAAAAGATTAATAATGAACAGATGGCCCTGCAGTGAGACACCACCCTCACTTCCATGGTGGACCTTACTAACACAAATATGCACATGATTAAGGTTGTGAGGGAAGCCTGCCAAATGGTCCCCGAATTGGCCATTCTTGAGGATGCAGAGGTAGATGAATAGGTCTACAAGCTTGCTACAGGGGTGCATGGCACTCACACAGAGTTGGCTAAGGTTCAACTAGAGCTGAACCTACAGATTGCAAATTTACAGTTGAAGGCCCAACCTTTAACTCTGCTGGAAGTAAAGGAGCAGCATGCAACCGCTATCACAGAGGCGATAGTGGTGGTAGACAGTGAAATAGTAGACTACGCATGGTTGTTTGAACAGTCGTTCGAGGTCTTGATGACCCTGTAGGAGGATCCTAATGTATAATGGTTAGAGACAGAGGAACGAGAACTATAGCAGTTCTATGACAAAGTAAAAGGTACAACACACACGATCACTCTCACGCAGACACTGGTAAAGCTGTAGGAGGCCAAAACATTGAAAGAATAGGTAGATGAAGTGAAGCACAAAGAGGCGGTGTTGAAGGCGTGCTTGAAGCCCTGGTTGGATGAGTCTTATTCTATCATAGCCTCTATTGAAGGCAAGCTTGCTAATATCCAAGCGACTCAGCAGAAGCTTCAGGCTGACAGTACAAGACCAGCGACATTATAGTTGGTTGAAGAAGTGAAGCAGGTAGCCGCATAGTGCATCGTCGAGGTTGCCGTCATTTAGGTCGAGCTGCGAGGTCTTTGCACCAAGATCTCCGAGCTTGTAGACTGACTTGAGGGAGAGTCACCATGTTTTTGTTGGGGGCCTGTTGAGAACAAGTTCCCCGAAGGACAGTTTTGGGGCTAAAATCCCATGTTTTGGGACAATTTTGTAATAAAGTTGTAAAGTCTCTGCATTTTGTGGTCATGGAGCGTGAAGCTGTCAAGAGTCATAAAGGGTTGCCTGCCCTTATTTTGTAAATTATAAAGTCAGCTGTAAAGATCCACCCATGGTCCGTGGACCATGGGATTATATAAAAATGAGCTAAGTAAGTAAGCTCTAAGTAGTTAAGAATCAAAGGATGAAGTAAGAGGAGAAGCATTGGAGTCTAAGTGTTCTAAGGTCTTAGCATAGGTAGAGGTGTTTTGGAGAATTTGGTATCTACGAATAAATACTAATTCCCTAGATAAGTAGTTGTATCTAGAACAATAGTTTCAACTGTTTTATACTTTTCCTATAAGCAATAGATAAGATGAGAAGATAAGAAGACCTACTTGTAGTTCTGCTTTCCTCTTTTCTCCTTGTATCGATCCTGTCACTACTTCCCATACTTAATATGCTCGAGAAGTACCCTGTAAACACAACATAAAACAAAGAACCGATCAAAGCACATGATCTATTGAATATAAGTGAAAGGAATCAGATACAATTCACACATATAAGCATTATGAAACAATACAAACATATGGGAGAAAGGTTCAAACACTTTATTAGATAGAATAAGGAATTACAACCATTGGTGTCTAATTCAAAGCTATTCCTTTAGCTTGGATCCCATCCACATCACATCAAAAGCATGACAAACTTGTAGCATTACAATAGTTGCTTCAAAGCGAAATCTCATAGCGTCATTATCTCCTTACAATTCAACATAATCTAGCCCCTGATCACTTAGATGATTGGCCAATTTATAGGAAGATGAAGGAGGTTTTGTCATAAATGGTGGCATTGAATGGCCTTCCATACTTAGAATTAGTTCCATGGAGGAAGGGATGAGATGATAGGATGCACCTTAACTCATTCCTCATCCATTTTCGAGCTCATAGGAGTTCATAAGTGAGGGAACCTTCTAGATGACTCCAAAAGATAAGAATATTCCCCAAACCCTATGTGAATTTCGTTCAATCTCGCCCAGCACAGGTGAAAGGAAGCCTAAGTTCTTTGCAGAGCACCTTGGTAGTGGATTCAACTTCTCTGTAGTGCACCTTTAAAATAGCTTACCTGTGTTGGTCCCTCTAGAGGCTATTTCTGGATGTCTTCAAGTCATGAAACTGTTTGGGAAGGAGGCATTCAAAGGGGTGACTTGTTTAGGGCATGAAGCAACTGAAATTAGGGTTTGATGAGCCCTAAAACACTGATCTAGATGTTCAGATTGATGTGCCCAAATGGATCTGTAACAGATGCCCCCTAAAGCATGAAGTTGGAAAAATGCCAATGTCGAATGAAATTCTTTACAATGTGATGAGGAGGTATCGAAGTGGAAGGTGACCTGAATCAATTACAATACATATATCATGATATTTGATTTTACATGAATTTCTAAGGGAATGCATACCCATGCTCATCTTATAAACTTTCATTACATGTACATAAAAATTCATCTACATATAGAGATCCATGATTGGAATGACTATCAATGTAAATCCATTGTACATATGATTTAGTACTCCTGAAATCGTAGCCCCGATGGATGAAACTAGATCTGATGTCTTCTATCTCATTCAATGTTTCATTGAAGTACGAGTCTAACCATGTGAATATGTGATCTAAAGTCAAATATGGGAAGATACCATCTGATTACTAGCCAATGATGTAAGTTGTTAACAGATGCGAGAGAAATCACTGATAATGATAATGATCCTCAAGGTATTGCAGTACATTCTGTATGGTGCGAATGGATGATTTGATGTCGAACACCATAAAAAGTCTTTCGGTCGAAGGCCATTGATGTATGCCTATTGCTGAAAGTGAGAAACTTGACATTGATGCATGCAAGCCTCAAGGCACTGGAAGGGTCTTTCTAAGTCAACTTCTTGGATAATGTGCTGATGTCAAGAAGAAATGAATCATTGCAGGAGGGCCTTGATGTATCCCACATCAACAACACAAAATGAATGTAGTGATTTTAGAGATGGAATTTAACTGACAACACAAGGTTCAGGAACGACGGTCATGAAAATGAAGGTTTATGGTATTGCAAAGGATGAATTTTGACTGGATGACTTCTCTTGAACATGTTGGCGACACTGAAATGAATTGTTAGCATTGACCCAAAACAAAGTGATGGATGGTATGATAGACCAACAGTGTGATAACCGTCAAGCTAATAACCCAACCCAGATAGTCACGGTGATGGAGTGAAAGTGTCATGTTCAAGAGCGACTTGATACCATAAAGTGGTTTCCCCTTTTTCCCATTTTCCCAGGTCATTGCTGACCAATTCCTCTTTATTTTTATCAAGCTTGAGGAGGATAACATATGCTTATTGTATAATTCCACCCTTCGGGCGAATCCATCGCTATTTGATGTTTTAACAAGTCTAGCAGAGGTGAAACTCGATCTTGTCTAGATGGACAAGTTTGTCACTATTTGATGTTTTAACGAGTTTAACGACAAAGATAACTCAGTCCTTTTCATATTTAGAGAGTTTGAAAAGGGACAAAAAGAAAACTCAAAAAGTTCTTTTTCATAGATTAATCTCTCAAGCCCGAAAAAGCATAAAACAATATGAGAGAGAACCTATTGACCATGTTTGGTCAACGTATTCCTTTTTAGTAGTTAATCTATCTCAACCTGAAAAAGGGTTAAACTTATACTGATTAGATGTCATTTCCAATTCGTTAACGAGTTAGAAAGGATAAGCGCTCGACAATATTTTCATATTTCGAGAGTTTGAAAAGAGCTTAAAGAGGAATTCACTTTGAGGAACGAGTGGTGTCTAGGATACCAACTGGTTCCGGTGATGTTGGAACTTCTCAAAACATGTTGATTTATGTGAAGAGGCTGGCTAATAAGGCCACTCATTGCAACTGTTCCTCAAAAAAGGGTAAAACAACCAAGTGAAAGCGTATGATCAGCCAAAGGGATGGTGGCAATGGGATGAAAACAACCAAGTCTCATCTGATGGAAGTGGCTAATAGAATGGAAATCACGAAGGTTAAAAATGGAAATGGGTTCATTTTTACACAAGCTTGAACCATAGGGAACTATGCTTGGGTTCAGTTTCATGTTTACACAAGCTTGAAATGAAGAGTTGTTCTTGGATTCAGTTTCATTTTTACACAAGCTTAAAATGAAGAACTATGCTTGAATTTAGTTTCATTTTTACACAAGCTTGAAACGAAGAACTATGCTTGAGATTGGTTTACATGCCCCTAGCATGATGAAAAGGAGAGTCTCTTGTAACCAGATGGAAGTCACTGTAGTGAAGCAGGATGGTTATCCAACACCTTTTTGGCTTCGTCGAGATAGGGACAAAGGTGAATGGGGCGATTCCCTTCACATAACCTACAGGGAAACTTAACTTTACCACTAGGTGCAAGTATTGTCATACTCCTTGTTTCATTTTTTAACGAGGTTGACACAGTAAAATAACTATCCTCATATCCTTGGTTTCATTTTTTAATGAGGTTGACACAAGACAATGAACTATCCTCATTGGCCTGTTTCATTTTTTAATGAGGTTGACACAATAAAAGAACTATCCTCATATCCTTTTGTTTCATTTTTTAACGAGTTTGACACAAAACCATGAACTATCCTCATGTTCCTCATTTCATTTTTTAACGAGGTTGACACAAGACAAGGAACTATCCTCATATCGTTGGTTTCAATTTTTAACGAGGTTGACACAAGACCAGGAACTATCCTCCTACCCTTTATTTCATTTTTTAACGAGGTTGACATAAGACTAGGAACTATCCTCATATCCTTGGTTTCATTTTTTAACAAGGTTGACACAAGACAAGGAACTATCCTCATATCCTTGGTTCTCATGACCCATGATAGGAGGTCATGACTTCCAAGAGTTTCTCATCTGATGGGAGAACAATGCTTTGGAAGGAGAGATCTAGTTCCAATGCCCCTAACACATAATGTACAACATCATGGAATTGATTGTCCGTTGATGTAGGCATGGAGCTGGTTGCCACATAATTGACCCGTGGTGGGGATGATACCATTGGTACAAAAGAACTACTTAGGGAAGATGGTTGACTGGGAGCCATATTTGGATCGGGAAATGAAAGCTGGTCAATGGTGACAATTCTGCCTTCATGCGATAAAAAATCACTCGAAAGAGTGTTGAAACAATAGCTCCCATGTCATAAACATAGTCATGCCCAAGAAGTAAATTGTAATCTAAAGGGCCTGGGACTACCATAACATTGAGATAAATTATTTTTCCTCCCAAATTAATAGGCAAATAAGGAAGGATCTTTAATGGTTGACTCATTCCTCTGTTAAAAGCCAACAAATTCTGGGCAACTGGCACAAGTGGCGGTGAATTGAGCGCTTGCCAAGCAATTGAGGAAAGGATACTCAAAGACGAACCTCATCTATAATAGTGCCAGATACAATCATATTACAAACCTATACTATGAGCTGGAAAGGCACATAAGAAGGAAGATGAAATCTGTCGGTCGGTTCCAATCAAAGGAAGTGGCTAGACTACTTGGAGGGGGTACTGTAGAAATGAAAGAATTAACCCCTTGAGTTACGAGAGCGGGAGGATTTTCCTGTTGTCTTAATGGAATAGGAGGATTTCCCCCAAGCTCATTAGAATCTGAAGAAACAAAAGGAACTTGAGTGGTATTATATTCACTCTCTTTAGGAAAGGTACGATTAGTTGAAGGTGAAATTGGGTCAACTATTACCTCAACCTGTTGATTTAGGTCGGGTATAGACTCATAGGATTCACTTTCAGAGAGAGTTGGTTTGACCGACGGTTGATTTTGGTCAGTAAATTCATCAACTTGTGAAGGATTAAGGGAGAGTCTCCTGTAACCAGATGGAAGTCGTTTTGGTGAAGCAAGACAGTTATCCAACACTATTTTGGCTTCATCAAGATAGGGACAAAGGTGAATGGTGTGATTCCCTTCACATAACCTATAGGGAAACTTAACTTTACCCCTTTTTCCATGAAATTTACTACGACTAGTTGATGGTGTGTCACCAGCATGATCTCGATATGTTGATGACACATGATGATGTGAACGTGAAGACCATTCTTCTAAGATCTGAGGAATATCAGGACAATTTTGAAGAAGATGGTTTCCCGCACAAAGTTTGCATGGATATCAAACTTTGTGAGGCTTGACAGATTATTTCTCATCAGATGTTGCATTCAAAGCAGTGGTCGCTTAGTTTCCCCTCTTTTGAATTTGCTTCTTCTTCTTCTTCTTCTTCCCTTTCTTCTTTTTCTTAGCCACCTAGTTACTAGTACCAATACTTTCACCAGGTGAAGAGGAAGAATGGGAGGAAGAAACAATCGAGGAAGAAGGAAAAGGGTCAACTTTAGGATCAACTGGAGATTGATTTTGTCCAGTTGGATGTGTACTCGATTGTGGAGAAATCATGACATTTTGAACCAAGGAGGTTGAAAACAACCATACTGGTAAGCCAATGGTAAATCCCAGAAGGGGAAAAGTAGCCATATAAGAAGCACCAATATTTCCAAAAGGAGGAAAAGGACTAGGATTCCCATCAAAAGGAATTCCGTGATCGGTGGACTCCGGATTTGTCGCCATATTTTTCAACCTAAGATCAACTAAGGAGTGAGCGTGGAGGATGTTATCCATGGTCAATTAATTTTATTTTAATTGAAGTAACATAACAAAACAAAAGAGGGATAATCTAGGCAAAAGGTTTACCAAGCAACAGTGAACTGCAGAATACCTCGCGGTGAACCAAGAAGTATGGGAAGGCAATCTCCCAGAATGTTGTGTTTGTGTCTCACAGTGTACAAGGCGGCCTACTCGGTTACCTAAGGATGGATAGAAACCTAGTTTTTTCCTCCCATATATACCTGAAAGTACGTGGAGGCCCAATTCGTATAAGCGTTGTCTAATGCAAAACCGCATGGTGAGAGAATTCCCATATTCTTTACGTACTATAACACTGCCCTATATACCTGAAGGTACATGCATGAGCTACGATATACTCATGTACGTGGAATGAGGCATCACACTCAGTATGTATTACAGAAAAGTTAGTGACATCTGTTTTGTTTTACGACACCGGAACACGTCTCTAAACTATACCTCTAAATGTTTTACGTTAGGTGATAATGCTCCATTAGGTAAATTCAGATAAATTTTAAGTTGGTCTTCTTTAGAATTTTCTTTCAAGGTTCACCATGTGATGTATGTTTGCAATTCCTAAAATTAAACTAATATGATAAGCATTATTCTCATTCAATTGAACAATGAAAACCATAGCTAGTAGGGATAGAGCAATCAAATCTTTGACAAAGAGAAAAGAACACATCTAATGCAATTTCCCTAGTTATTCCTTTCAAGCATTCACAAAATACAATATGAACGACGCAAGTTCTTCTTTTTGAATCCCTTAATGTTATGATGAACAAGAAAAGAAATATGCACATACAATCAATTAATCTTTAATAAGAACGAAGACTTTGATGAAAGTTCCATTTCGAAGGAAAAGAAGACTTTACAACACTTTCTTTCGAACAAACATTAATCAACTATATTCTGACTTTGATTATAGATTGATAATGACAAAGAAAACATTTAAGAAACATTAATCAATCAAATCAAAGAAGGTCTAGACAAGGAGATATAAATTTGTTCTCTGAGACATGACATTCATTGATCAATCAGCAAGCAAAGAAACAGAGGAAATTTGGTAAAAATCTCAATCCAAAGGTGAAAATTTTCCCTAAGGTGGATCAGCGCAGGTCAAAGAGGGCCTAACTGCGCTGCAGAGCACTGTCTCTCACTTAAGGGTGCTCTGTAGAGCACTGTCCCCTGACCAAGCATGCGGTGATTCTTGAGAGGCCACTCAAGAGTCATCTAACCTCAAATTTTGACCAAAATTCAATGGAAAAGACTTGAAATACAGTCAATGAATACAAGTAGGGTCTACAAGAATGTCCTAGGAGGTGGATAAGCTACTAGGAAAGGTGATCTCTCCCCAATGGATTCGCTAATTTGTTTTGGATAATTTGGTATCTACGGATAAATACTAATTCCCTAGATAAGTAGTTGTATCTAGAACAACAATTTAAAGTGTTTCAAAATTTTCCTATAAGCAATAGATAAGATGAGAAGATAAGAAGACCTACTTGTAGTTTCGCTTTCCTCTTGTCTCCTTTGTATAGATCTTATCGCTCCTTCCTGTACTTAATATGCTTGATAAGTACCCTATAAACACAACAGAAAACAAAGAACTGATCAAAGCACACGATCTATTGAATATAAGTGAAAGGAATCAGATAAAATTCACACATATAAGCATTATGAAACAATACAAACATATGGGAGAAAGGTTCAAACACTTTATTAGATACAAGAAGGAATTACAACCATTGGTGTCTGATTCAAAGCCATTCCTTCAGCTTGGATCCCATCCACATCACATCAAAAGCATGAAAAACTTGTAGCATTACAATAGTTGTTTCAAAGAAAAATCTCATAGTAGCATTATCTCTTTACAATTCAACATAATCTAGCCCCTGATCACTTAGATGAATGGTCAATTTATAGGAAGATGAAGGAAGTTTTGTCATAAATGGTGTCATTGAATGGCCTTCCATACTTAGAATTGGTTCCATGGAGGAAGGGATGAGAGATAGGATGAACCTTAACTCATTCCTCATCCATTTTCGAGCTCATAGGAGTTGATAAGTGAGGGAACCTTCTAGATGAATCCAAAAAATAAGAATATTCCCTAAACCCTATGTGAACTTTTCTCAATCTTGCCCAACGTAGGTGAAAGGAAGCCTAAGTTCTTTAGAGAGCACCCTGGCAGTGGACTGAACTGCTCTGAAGTGCACCTTTAAAAGGGCTTACCTACACTGGTCCCTCTAGAGGCTATTTCTGGATGTGTTCAAGTCATGAAACTGTTTGGGAAGGAGGCATTCAAAGAGGTGACTTGTTTAGGGCATGAAGCAACTGAAATCAGGGTTTTATGAGCCCTAAAACACTGATCTAGATGTTGGGATTGATGTGCCCAAATGGATCTATAATAAGAAGCTCTGTAGCTAAGTGCACAGAGGCCTAGGGTGGAAGTCTGCAACTAAGTGCGCAGACCCCTACAACTGTGTGTGCAGGGCGATTAGAGTCTGTATTAACTTAAAAATATCAATAAAGAGAAGTATTCTACAATTACTATGTATTTGGTTCTTGTTAATGCATTTGATTATATTGCGTTTTGGGTTTAATTTACAATGTTTATGTGATGCACGAATATATGTGATTGCATTGGTTAATTAAACGTAAGTAAGGATATCTGTTTACGTGACGCTAACTGCGATTGATTAGTAAGATAAGTACAACACTTAAGATAACTTGGGGAACCTATACAATATGTTGTCATAGCTGTGCGGAAGTACCTGGATCACGGGTTAGGGTTGCGTGAAGGTCAATCGTACACCTTCATGGAGGTACTAAAGGGCAAAATAAAGGGTAGACTAACAAAGCCCTAAGGCTTAGTAACTTGTGCGAAAGTAGGGGTAAAGGTTAAAAACCGACATCATGACCATCTCCAAGTGTGGAAACTTGGTTCTAGCATCCCCCCATACAACTTCGAGTGAGACTTCAGTCCGTGCTTCGTGGGCTGATGTCGAAAGCGCCAGTAGTGTAGGGATTTGTTTGGCTAACTAACACTAAACCTAGGTCAGGCCCCACCAAGCCAACAAATAATCTTGTCTGGTTAATTCTAGTTCGCACAAATAACATTTCATCCCTCTTTTATTGTATCTAGGGTTTTGAATGTATATCTTTGAGGGACGTGCATAGTTTCATGGTTGATCATTTCAAATATCAAGATAAAATTGCTCATTAGATGGAAAATTTCACCTGGTTAAAATGTTCTGTGAATAATAATATCCTCATCTCTCTTGTGCATGTTATGAAGCTAACTATTTTTGTTTGGTCATAAAGCGTTTTCCTAAGTTTCATTGGATATTCTAATAATTTTGTGGAGAAAAACTTACATATTGATAGATTAATTCCTCAAGCTAATATGAAATTTTAATTTGATTTGTTACATGCTTTTTTTAAATAATATTTTAAGTTTTTGTTAAATTGTTCTCACTATTCCTTGTATCTTGACTGATTTTCCAAATCTATTATACAAATAACCATTTTAAATATCCTATATTTCCATGTTGCTAGCATTGTTTGTGATAACATACAAGTTGATGATATATTATATTATTAGGAAGAAACCAATGGATTCTTGGTTTATCTTCCTATTGATTCCCAATCATTAGCATGTGAAGAGGAAGATTCTACAATCCAAATTATCCATGCAGTCTCTCATGTTGACTCATCTTTATTTTTGGAAAATGTAGAATATTATGTGTTAACTAACTGATATGATAAAAATATTGGCATTGGAAGTTATCATCCAATTAATCATTAACCACTAGTATATCTCATGATAGTTGTTTTCTTACATCGGTTTGTTTCAAAAAACCAATAAAGTTTCATGATTCACCATCTAAAGGTTTATATACTTGTTATGAAGTTAAGGCACTTCAGCTCTTGCTAATGGTTATGTCAAGTCCTCATGATTTTGACAAGGTCTCTAGAAAAATTATATTAAGCTTCCTTGCAAGATTCTTTCCATAGTTTGAATGCATTGATTGAAAGTTCATGTTTCCAAGTATTTCAAGGTTTTCAAGAAGGTCATTTAGAATATCAGTATTGAATTGTTGATTGTTTGGAAGAATCCTATATCGAAAGATATTTTGTAAATAAGTGACCTATGTTTTCTCTTGTGCCTGCTATGAATGGAAATGTATATGAATGCACGAATGTTAGAGGTTCTCAGGGATTTTACTTTTAGCATTTTATCTACCTAGATAGAATTGCAGTTTGGATAAAGAATTATTTTTTAGAACACTTTTCTTCCAGTATGCAAGACCTTCTATCTCTTGTGCAATTTACATAGGAAAATATTCTTACATTTGCACATTATATTTTATGGGTATTGATCATTAATATCTTTGTGTTTACAAATGGGTAACAACTCAATTGGATTCACTAGAAAACATATTTCACATGAGCCCAATCTCTTTTCTTAATTAGATTAGGGTTTAGGTTTAGTTGTAGTTCATTTGCTTATTAAAGTAGTTGTACTTTCCACATTATTTACATAAGCATTACATAGATATTAGTTGTATTTATCTTTCTTTATTGAAATAAATGCCATTTCATAAACCTTTCCTTTTCTTTCAAATTACTCCCTACATTTTCCCTACATTTGATTGCATTATTTCATTGTATGACATATTTGATTTTTATCTAACACTCATTTCCTTGCATTATGCATATTTCTTATCATTTGAGCTTGGTTCTTTGCATGCTCTTTGTAAGCATGTACATAAAATATCCATGAAGAGCTTCCATTATCTCCCTTTATATAATTCACTTTCCTTGTCCGAAATGTTGGAATCCTATTCAATAGTTGTGTGTGCTTGTAGTGGTCACACTAAGAGGTAGACTATTTAGAATCTAGTATTGAAACCTAATCCCCAATATCTATACATGAGTCTAATCTATTAGGAAAGAAAATATGATTGGGTACTAGTGGGGAACTATAATCAATTCATAATACCTATATCTTTAGCTTGAAATTTGTTTCTAGTTTAGTCCTGATATTTCATTTGTGTGTTTTCGTTATCCACTTGACAAATGGAGACGTGATATGGAAATATGGCATCATGACATAACTAACTCGGAAAATGTTTTAGTTTCTGTCAAACAAGAAACAACCTCTCTTTCCAGTAAAATAAGTTGGGATCCCGCTTTTTCTTGAGCGCAATGAATGCCTTAATAAATTATTCCAAAATGAATGTGAAAGAAAATATAAAATATAGGGCAAGGAATGAGAAAGACATCCTAAACATAGAGGTAATGTAAGAAAATTTGCTAGGGTATTGAACATGCATGCTAGTAGTGAAGCAATGCTTTTGATTTCTTGGGTGATTATGTTCGGGTACTAAATAGGCCTATTAGAAGCTGAGAAACACCAGAAACTCACTGTAAAATTGTAAATATAATAAGCCCTATATTATTTTCTCTATGTCATTGTTGAAGACTTGGATGTGTGAGTGTGGTGCACGTAACTTATAAGTGTGGACACAAACAATTCCTCTAGCCCGAGAGAACAGGTCTAGCCACAAACAAACAAGCTATAGAAAACTTCCTTAAGCTAGAATCAAATAAGAGGGCCTACCTCTTAGAACACTATTTTGCTTGGTGATGATCCTACTTCCTTACTCCAGCTACTTTTCGTTTCCCTCCTTTGAATACCTGAAATAAGAAAACAAACAACAACAACAAACATGATAGCATACAAATTGCATTCAGCCTACTTTACAGGTCAAGGAACATTAAGCCATCAAATGGAAGATAACATTTCAATGTAGGAAATCAATCAATAGTTGTATTCATATAAGTTCAGAAAGAGATTACAACCAATTCCTTGACGTTGTTGGTATCCTTCGACGTATCCAGGTTCCCACACTTCTTCTAGCATCTCATGGATAGCCCAAAAATGGAAGTTTTAAGGCTTATTCCCTTTAGTCTCCAACCAAACACAACACACTATTCTCCCTCAAACATAGACTAGAGATCTACAAGCTATAGATGTCTTTCTCATTATTCAAGCTACAAAAATACTAAGACTGAAACTAGTGAAGCTTGTAAAAGGAGGGGTTTATATAGCTTGGATAGAGGGGAGATGGTTCCTATTATCATGGGAGAAGGATTTATCTCTTGGGTTGGTTCCATCATAATAGGGGAAAGGAGTCCAAATTGACTTCCTTGGCTCCATCCAACCCAACCATTTACCAGACTTCCATTACGAAGCTTCTAGACCCGAAAGCTTTGACTCCATATTTAAAAAAATTGCCAAAAGAGTATTGACACGACTGAGAAAAGGCTCAGTAGCACCGTACGACACTATTCCTCATTTTAATCCTTGCAAATTGGCGCGAGGAGGAAAGTGGTCATTAGCACTGGTCTTGTAAACTAGGGTAAAAGGAAGATTCTTGGGAAATGATGCAAAAGGGAATCATTCTTCTCATGAAGAGGGACATAATGGGAGTTTCTTCATGATGGGAAAGCATATAGGATTCACTATAGAGGTCCTCCAAGATTATGGAATGGGGAGTACAGGGACAGTGACAAAATGTTGTGTAACAGATGCCCCCTAAAGCATGAAGGCCGAACTAGAGTGAGGGGTAAAATGCTTTAGAAGTAGATTTGGGGAACTAGAGTCCATCGTTGGAAAACTCACAAGCAAGCATAGATACATATACATCACTGAACACTCTGACAAATGATACATGAATTGTGGTATGGGCACAACCATCCAAATAATAATCATGTAAATGGATCCAAGGCATGGGCGCAGCCATCTAATAGAGAGGATCATATCAAAACAAATGTATGGTCGCAGCCATCCAATAATGAGAAGGATCACATGTAACAACTCATGGTATGGTCACAACCATCCATTTGAAAGAGACATGTATATCAGCATGATCATGTCACATTGCCTTGCAACCTGGACTTGTGTAATCTGAGCCTAGGGTCTTGCAATCCAACATGACCTGATCAAAGTAAAAATCCTAACATGTGAATGAATGTGTTGAAGTTGAACATGCTAGAAAGTCGCTTTATTACCGGTCAATGATGTGAACCGTTAACAAGTGTGAGAGAAACCACCAATAATGACAATGGCTCTCAAGGTACTAGCAGCATAGTTCACGAAATGTGAATAAAGGAGCTCAAGTTGAACACCCATGAAATCACCTTATCAAAAGCCAATGACGTGAACTTGTCGTCAAGTGTGAAGAACTTGCCATTAGGGTATGCATGCTCTAAGGTACTAGAAGGGAGTCTCTCGTCCAGCTTCCTGGATAATGAGTTGAAGTCGATAGAAAGTGACTGTGTCAAAGGAGGGCCATGATGTATCCCACATCATCAACACGAGATAAAGGGATGAAATGATTTCAGATGATACAGAGAATCAAGAGTAAGTGTAGCTATAGAAGGACTAATTCTTGAACATATTGGTGACATGACTCCAGAGTTTGGTAGCTATTGGATCCATAGGATTGGTGGTCATGATGATGTGGTAGAGATCAAATGGAAAGCAAACATGAAGGGCCCAACCCAAGAAGGTCAATGATAAAAAGGAGGATATCCCAACCTGACACAAAGGAGAAAGTGTCATGTTCAAGAGTGAGTTGTCGATACAATTGATAGAATTTCCCATTTTCCCCCATCATTTCTCGCAGGTACCCCAATTATTTTTTAATCACAAGTTTGAAGGGGATAGCATGTGCTTGCATTGTAATCTCATCCTTTGGATGAATCCAACCTAGTAAGTTTAATGAGCCCTAGGAAGGAGAAGTTCATGTTCCTCATGGTTATGAATCCAATGTCGTTTAATGTTTCAACGAGTCCAACAAAGGCGTAACTCAGTATCTTTTTCATATTTAGAGAGTTTGAAAAAGACATGGAAAAGAAAACTCCACATGGTCCCTTTTCATACATTTGTGTTCCTCGAGCCCGAAAAGGTAGAAAACGATACTTGAGAGAACTGCTTGACCATTTCAGTCAAGGAGTACCTTTTTCGTAAATAGTTTATCCCAGCCCAAAAAAGGGGTAAACGTATACTGGGTAAACAACATTTTGTAGCCTTTAATGAGTTCAAAACGACAAGAGCTTCGAATATTTTTGTATTTTAAAGAGTCGGAAAAGAGCTTGAAAGGGGACCCCCCATTTTTATTCTCTTTTACGAGTTAAAAAGGGAAAATTACTTCGTGATCTTTTCATTTGAGTTTTACGAGTCAAGAAAAGATCTTAAACATGACTCCAGTACCATCATTAGTAATCTATCACCTGTCACTGCAGAAAATGTAAATGCATTATCCAATTTTTGAGAAAAAAATAGGTTAAAAATACTTTTAAAACCCTAATATTTCATGAAAAATGAATAAAAGGAGGAAAAAGTAATTAATTTTTACCATTTTACCATTTTACCTTGTGTAGAGCATTTTTCACCCATTTGTGCCCTATATTTTCAGGAGCAGATTGCGGGAGATCAGGAGGCCATTCGACAATCTGTCAGGTGTAGGTAAGAGTCGAGACCTTTAGCTTCATTTTGATGCTTGTTTTTCCTATTTTTAACCATTTTTTAGATTTATTGAGGAGGATTTAGCAAAAAAAATTCGCTCTCAGTTGACACGATTTTCAGGCATGGAATTGCGCTGATAAGGGGTTATTAACACTGTCAAACGCGTCATTAGAACTATTATTTTTAAAAAAGTCATTTCGACACCGTGAACACAAAAGTTTCAAGTTTTTTCCCAATTTCTCTGATTTGATCGAAATTTCTCTAGCCAAGGATGATTATTGACTTGATTTTATGGCTTTTGCAGGGAAAACATCTCGAAAAATGGTTGATTGGAAGGAATGCGAGCATGGGGACATTGATACGCAAGCAATGGGAAACCCAAATTGCTTGAATTCCCTGAGGAACTATGGGGTCCTCAATCTCTTCCTCACACCAAGTCTGCGGGCTCAACTTGAATTGCTACGTTATATGATCAGTCTCTAGGATGTTAATCGGGAATTTTTTATGATCTGGGACCAAGAACTAGAGTTGGAAACTTCCAACATTTATTTCATCACATGAATGTCTTAAAGAGGGGAACCAATCAATCTTTATGGGTCTAGGCCTATTGGGGCAAGTGTGAACATGTTACTTGCATAACACTACCCAGAAGCACTAAAATCAAAGAGCGTCAAGATAGAGATCATGACTGTTCAGGATCTTGTGTTGAAAGTGATATTGTTGACCATCAACAAAGTGGCTAGGTCTCAAGCACAACATGAGTCCAACAAGTCGAAGTTTCAGTATGCTATTGACTGTACAACACCGACTATCTTCAACTGGGTGGAAGCCATGAAGGTAAACATGAAGCACCAGCTATCAAAAGTCAAGGTCAGAAACCTAAAGCAGTTCTGCTACAGTTTTGTTCTATTGACCTTCTTTTTGGAGCGGGTCCCGCTATTTCACTACTAGCCTGCTAGGGTGGAACTGTCATTTCCACAAGACCTATAGATGGTCCGTTGGAGTGCATTGATGTGTAGGATTACCAGGGGCCAACATATGTCATATAATCCTGCTTTCTTCTCGTGGCTACGAAGACAGATTGAACCTCAGAATTACCCTCTCCTTGATAGCTTTTCTCACTTCTTTCCCTTGCTTTTCCATAAGATTATAGATCCCCATCAATGATAACTGATAGGTTTTTTCTTAAGGAGGGAATTAAATGGTTGACATGTTATATTTTTATGTTTTTTCTATCAGAATAAATTTTTTGAAATTAGCTGCAGAATGTAGCCTATTCTGTAGCTAACTGTGTATTCCATAGCTATTTCCATGGTCTGGTAGGTTCTAGGTGTCAAATGAAGAAATCGGCCACATGGGCATCTCTAGAATCGTCTCCACATGGATTCTATCCCAGTCACTTAGCCCAGATCGATAAGAAAGCAAGCTCAAGATCGTAGTCAAAGGTGGAGTCAAACATATGATACCCAGAAGCAATAGGACTCTTTGTCTACTCTTTCGTGGTTAATCAATAAATCCAACATTTCTATTGCATCATTAACTTGGATCAACCACCCATGTTAATGGTTCTGTTGCAAACATCTCGCTTGAATTCAAGTCACCTATAGTTCATCAGACATTTACGTAGTCCTATTGTAATACATATAGGCCATCTGTAGCTAATTTTCCTCAAAGGCAGTTATGATTATTTCCTTTTAAATACTGGTTGTATAGAACCGAGAAGGTTCGAAGAATTTGATGTATTAAGTTCAAACTTTCAGCTCTGTATTTTTGGACTTCGTTCCTGTCTATAATATAAAATTATGTGTTGACCAATGATTGTTTAAAAGAGCATTTTCAATTAGTTAGCAGCTTAACCCAGTCAGTTGCAGAGGGCCCCTGCACTGAAGGAGGTTTTCTTTCCATTTGTTTTCTGTTTAGTTTTAATTTCACCATTTTCTTTTAGCAGTATTTCTAACTTAGGTTGATTTCTTTTAGTTTGATTTCTTTTAGTTTTGATCAATAGCATAATGTTAAAACTCAATTGTGCATTCGTTTTTATCCAACACATTTAATGAAAAGAAACGATTTTGTTTCTAAACAGAGTAAGGTTGAAGTAATGAGAATGCATTGTTGACTAGTTTTACTCGTTGTTTAGTTATTTATTTTCTAGTTCAGATTGTCAATACACTACGTTGATGAATGTTTTTTATCACCATTTCAAGTTGATACCCATCCTAAACTAAATGGTTAAACATTCACTTCACATAATGGTTGAAATCAATCAGTGACCTTCTGCATGTTTCATTTAGTTCTCTAGATCATGAAGTATAGAAAGCTGCTTATATTCTATCTCAAGAAGGTTATCTTTCAAAATTCAAGGTTAGAGTAAGTAGAAGTACTTAAGTTGATTTCATTCTCTGTATTAATTTCAACATGCATTACAACTTCACCTTGTAATTTTAAGAATTAGATTCATGACTTAGGATTAATGACAAGATAGGACAAATGCTCTATTTTTCCTTCTTTTAAATTAGATTTTGACTAGTTTTAGCTCTTAGTTCACCTTTAGGAAGTTTAGATTCAATTGCTCATAGTTCAAGTTGTACATCATTAGAAATCAAAGAACAAAAACCCCCAAAACAATATAAAAATACAAATCAACGAAGTATGAAGGGTTAACTAAGCACATATGGTGCACTACACTTCATCAGCTTACAAACCTCAGTTGATAATTCATGCAAGAAATTTTGGACACTAAATTGACTAAACGTTTTGGCATCATTGTCACGGATCAAACCTTGGTAAAATTGGATTTATGCTCAATCTTTGAATACATAATTAGATTGTGGCACCTTACTCATGAATGTTCCTTCATTTTGACTTGGTTTTGCTTACATATGGAGCATCTTGATTTACCATCTTTGACACTTTTAGATTAGCTACCTAAAATTTGGAGATTTAATTGATTTTATAGATTAAAGTTCGTTTTCTTTCTTAGTATTAGTTTTGGAATGACTGTGTAATCTTTGTTTTTCTAAAAACATTTCAATATGAAAGATTTATGTATTTTCCAATTGGATTAATTTTGAGGCAATAGCTCATAGCTATTTAGCTTCCTTTCATGTTATGTTATTTACTTTCTTAGATCAAACTATCAATTCATTGTATAATTCAATAAAAGATCAGGCCAAGAAGGTGACTTCAAATTGGGTGATTAAATGTTCAACCTATGCAATCATTGAGCTTTACTTTTTCATGAAGATCATATCCTCCATCATATCAGAATTATCCTCCCCCACAAATTCCACAACAAAATTAGCAGCTACAACTTCAAAATTAGAACCCTCAACTTTCACTTCCATTTCCACAACAAATTTCACAACAAAACCAACAACCTCAACTTCAAAACCAAAATCCTCAACTCTTACTACCATTTTAGCAGAGACCAAATCAGCTACTTTCCCAACCATTACCAAACCCAAACAATAAAAATCCTCAGAATACTTACATGGTGGAAGGACAACAATTTCCAACTTATATGATCACTCCTATAGATCTCAATGATGTTCAACTAAGATCTGGTAGGATATTAGAAAAGGAAAGGCCTTCTATCTAGTTATTCAGGAACAAGACAATTCTGAGGAAGATTCTCTACAACCCAATAAAAGTTTTGAAGGAACATCTCTCCAAAACAAAATACTGAAAATGAAAAACAGAAAGAACCAATGAACTCAACTTCTATAATTGAGCAACCTGTATCTACTTCTGCACCTCCTTTTCCTGAAAGATTACATGTTGATAGAGGGGTAGAAAAGCAGATTATGCTGCCTAATTATGATTTTCTAGATGAATTGAAAAATGTCTGTATCAAAATCCCTTTGTTACAAGCCATTAAGGAGATTCCAATCCTAGCTAAAACAATAGAGGAGTTGAGCATAAAGAAACCACGAAGAAAAGCAAAAGAAACAAAAAGAATTCACCTGGTAGGAAAAATAACAGACATAATGATGGGAAAAATTTCCATGCAAAAATATGTAGATCTAGGAAGTCCAATTGTGAAAATACATATCAATGGAGTTGAAATTCTGAATACATTGATTGATTTAGGGGTAGCTATAAACATCATGAGCAAACAAACCATGGAATAGCTCGAGCTTCCTAATCTTCTTTACACACCTACGTTATTGCAATTAGCACATAGATCTAATCAAACCAGATGGTGTGTTAGAAGATATTTCAGTGTCCTTAGATTCTTGGGAATACCCTGTTGATTTTATGATCTTAACCCCAAAGAACAATCTAGGAGGATATCCACTTATATTAGGAAGACCTTGGCTGGCCATAGCTGATGCTTTCATTAGCTGTAGATCTGGTGACATGTATATTTTTAATGGGAATTAAAAAAATAAAATTCACTCTATATCCTCCAGCAAGGACAATCACAGAAATAGATGACAAAGAATGGATTGATGATGAAAATGACATTCAACCTCTCTTTACTATTTCAGATATTAGTGAAGATAGTCAAATCTTGAATACAATGGAAAATTTTGAATCATCTCCAGAATATGAACGTGATCAATTCCAAGAAAAATCCAATATTGAATATTTGTCATCTAGGTAGATGTCTCTTTATTCTATGGAAGAATTTGATAGCTCTATAATTGAAATCTTTCTAGGGAGAACATTGAACATAAACAATAACTTGGAGAAATTACAACAGGAAAATCTAATCAAAAAATTACAACCACATTTTGCTGCATATGCATGGAATATACTCACATGAAAGGAATTAGTCCTAAGACTTGTATACATGATATCTACATTGAGGAAAATTGTAAACCTATCAGACAACCTCAAAGAAGGATGAATCCAAATCTTAGGGAAATTGTGAAAGAAGAGCTGCAAAAACTGTTGAATGTAAACTTCATTTACCCAATTTCAGACAGCCAATGGGTTTCCCCTTTAGTAATTGTGCCTAAAAAAATGGTAAATGGAGGGTATGCATTGATTATTGAGAATTGAATAAAGCTACCCTTAAAGATCATTTTCCTTTTCCCTTTATAGATCAAGTGTTAGATACATTAGTAGGTAAGAATTATTTCTCATTCTTGGATGGTTTTAGTGGTTATGATTAGATTTAGGTGGCACTTGAAGATCAAAATAAAACCACATTTACTTGTCCATGGGGAACCTATGCCTACCAAGTACTTCCTTTTGGATTATGTAATGCACCTGCAACATTCCAAAGAGTAGTACTAGGAATTTTCTCTGATCTAATACATGATTGTGTAGAGGTATATATGGATGACTTTACAGTCTATGGGAATACATTTGAAGAAGCTTTGGAAAATTTCGAAAAAGTTCTAAAAATATGTAAGGAAGCAAACCTTTCACTAAGCCATGAAAAATGTTTTATGATATTTACATAAGGGATTGTTTTAGGACATCACATTTCAGGAGATGGAATTCAAGTTGATAAATCTAAAGTTGAAGTCATCTCTAAATTATCAATTCCAAATTGTCAAAAGGATGTTAGAAGTTTTCTAGGATTTACAGGACACTATAGACGATTTATAGAAAAATTCACTAAAATAGCATCCCCACTCTTCAAATTACTCACCAAGGATTGTGAATTCAATTGGAATCCTGATTGCCAGCTATCATTTGAGACTTTAGAAGCAAGAATTTCTAAAGCACCCACCTTGAGAGGTTTAAATTGGAAACTATCTTTTCATATTTCAACAGATGCTTCAGATACAGCTCTGGGAGCTGTATTAGGACAAAAAGATTTGATTCCCTATGCCATCTATTATACAAGTAAGAATTTGACTCCCACTGAGTTAAATTATACTAAAACTGAAAAGGAATTTTTAGTTTTTGTTCATGCCATCAACAAGTTTAGACATTATAGAACAGGCCATGAAACCTTTGTTCATACAGATCACTTTGTAATCAGATACTTAATGAATAAACCTATTACTAATGGCAGAGTTACAAGATGGCTATTACTCTTGCAAAATTCAATATTACTGTGCTAGATAGACCTGGAAAGTAAAACACAGTTGCTGATTTCTTGTCCAGAATTCAAAATATCAAAGATGACACTCTAGTTGAAGATAAGTTTCCTGATGAATATCTTTTTGTAGTGACTACTCAGACCCCTTGGTTTGCAGATATTGCCAATTACTTAGCCACAGGGAAATTGCCTTCAAATTTGTTTCCCAGAGAAAAAAAGAAAAATCATTCAAATAAGTGCAAGATACTCATGGTTCACTAATGAATTGATCCAAGTGGATATTGGTGGTCACCCACCAATTCCACTTGGACCCCCCACATTGTTTCTTTCAGATTTTCATTTTCCTTAATTGTAGCACAATTTACTATTTTTAGCAATTTTTCGGGTCCTAAACTTCTGGAGCTGTTTTGAGACCCTAAACGATGTTTTGAGGCCATGGACCCATGGACCAATGTTGCTCTTCCCAAAATTGTAGTTCTCGGATAGATCTTTCTAATGAGATATTGTGCGCATCAAACGGAGATCGTATGCCAAAGCTACGACCCCGGGAAGTTGATGTACCAATTTACCCAAATGGGGCCCACAGTTTGGCGTTTCATCTTTAGGGTTAGGTTTTTGGATGTTTAGGGTTTTCCATTCTTTCTCAACAGTAAATAGGCCTTTGAGCCTCATTGTAAGACAGTTCAGAGGCATGTAGCTATCAGATCTCTTCTCAGAGATAAGCTACCATCACCCTAGCTAGTTTCTTTCCATTTCTGTTTGTAAGCATATTTCAGTATTTTACAGTAATGAAATGAAGTATTATCTCTGCTGCATATCTGTATTTATGGTTATCTCTGTAATTTGTTGCATTCCTATTTAAATCTGGATCAGTGGTATCAGAGTGGTCTTCTTTTTCTCTGTTTTTCTTTGCATGTCCCCAATGAAGTTGGGATATAAGGAGTTAGGGCTTGAACTAGTCGAACCTTTGCAAGACCAGCCTCACAAATCTCGATGGCCTCCCATGGCGGATGAGAAGAAAGACAAGGGGGTAGGAGATCCTATCAAAATCTTGCTCCAAGAAGCCCTCGAGCGACAAAGGAACGCGATGATGGACAACTTTGCGCAGATCCTTCAACGGCTACCCAGAGGCGATGCATCGGCTTCTAGCAGCTACTCTGGAAACACCACACCCTTTAAGGTACAAGTTAAATTTGAAATCCCCATATTTGAGGGTCAGATAGATGTAGATGTCGTAGATAAATGGTTAAATCTGCTAGAGGGTTATTTTTCTGTTCATGAATTTTCGAGTCGGGAAGAGATTGTTTTTGCTCTTCTCAAAGTAGCCCCCCACGTCAAGGATTGGTGGGAAACCTACAACGAGAAGAAGGATGAAAATAATGGCTCACTATTTTCAGTTGTACCCACTTGGAATTCATTCTAGGATGCCATCAAGGAGCAGTACTACCCTATTAGAAGCTATGAGGATTAATACATAAGGTGGACCACACTGTGGCAGGGAAGGGACCAAGATGTGATGGAGTTTACCAATATTTTCCATATCCTGTGCACAAAGTTGGGTATCAAGGATACGGAGCAGCATTTGATACTCAAATACCATGGCTGCCTGCACAAGTAAATCCAGGAAGAAATAGAATTCCTGAACATCTCCTCACTCAGTACGACATACTGATATGCCATCAAGGTCGAGCACAAGATTAAACAGAAGAAGCGAGACTTTGGATCTGCGAATCAGAAGCAAGCGAAAGGTTCCCCCAAACCGCAGAACAAAGGACAAAGCCAAGGTGGGGTGGCCCAAGAGAACCGCCAAAGCTGCAAGCATAGAACAATGCCGCGAAGTCGAAAAAGGACACGGGAAAATGGTGTGAGTTCCATAAGAGCTCCACTCACAACACAAGTGAGTGTCGAGACAAGTAGTCACTGGTGGCTGAGCTAAAGGTTTCAGAATCAGACGCATGTTTCGACTCTGAGTGAGAATATAACAAGGGGAATGACAAAGGGAAGTAGATTATCGATGTGGAACCCAACGCCACTGTTGCCACTACGAAGATCTAGAAGGAGGAAACTGAAGATACAGAGGAGGAGGAGGATCTTTTCCACTCCAAAATGTGGGTAAAGGGATGCCCGCTACAGTTCATTTTTGATAGCAGGAGCCAAAAGAACTTCATTTCAGTAGAGGTCATAAAGCGGCTAGGCTTACTGACCACAACACATCCACAACCATACACCATTGGGTGGCTTCACCAAGGATGGAATCTTCACATGATCCAGCATTGTCACCTTCGATACAACATCAATCCCTTCACGGATGAGGTATTGTGTGAAATTTCTCCCCTTGAAGTTTGTGATGTACTATTAGGACAACCATTCTTGTGGAAGTGACATGTTGTGTATGAATCAAGGTCCCGTGCTATAATTATTGATTTGGGAAATAAGTTGTATAGGATACCGGAGGTAGCACCGCCTACTGCCATCTCTTTAGTTACTGCAAAACAATGGAGTAAGCTCATTTCCAAAACCGGGAAATTTGTTTTCCTGATGATACACCCTCAAGGAAAGAAGAATACGGTGGCCACGACATCCAGACAGAGCCCCTCCACACGACAACTACAGATGGACAAGGTCATAGAGGAGTACGAGGACATCTTCACCTCCCGCGCAGGGGTCCCTCTACACTGTTAGGTCAAGCACTCCATCGATCTGACCCCAGGTGCGCCACTGCCCAATGGACCAATCTATCGACGCTCTGTTCTAGAGAACAATGAAATCAAGAGGCAGATTCAGGAGCTGTTGTAGAAAGGTCACATTCGTTCGATTTCATTGCCATATGGAAGCCCAATTGTGTTAGTACAGAAGAAGGATGGGACTTGGAGACTCTGTATTGACAATCAAGTGCTGAACAAGATCACTGTCCATAATAGGTACCTGATCCCACGGATTGATGACCTCCTGAACCAACTGAAGGGGGAAAAATATTTCAGCAAGATCGATTTGAAGTCAGGATATCACCAAGTACCAATTGAACCCTCCAATGTGTGGAAGACTGCCTTCAAAGCCAAGGAGGGCCTTTTCGAATGGTTTTTTATGCCTTTTGGATTGACGAATGCTCCTACAACCTTCATGAGGATAATGGATGACATATTGTGGCCATTCACCAACTCATTTGTAGTGGTATACTTTGATGACAACGTGATCTTTAGCCAGAGCTGGGAAGAGAACCTCCACCACATCCAACAGGTTCTCCAAACACTGCGGCAACACAAGTTATGTGCCAATTTGGAGAAATACACTTTTGGCATGACCCAGGTTCAATATCTGGGATACATTATTGATGAACAGGGGGTGCATGTGGATCCAGCCAAGATCCAAGTCATTCGGGATTGGTCCTCTCCAACCACTCTAACAGAGCTCCATAGCTTTTTGGGTCTTGCCAACTTCTACCACAGGTTCATGTTGGTATTTTCTCATATCACTTGGCCCTTGAGTCAAGTCACCAAGGGAGGGGAGAAAGAAAAATTCTTTTGGTCTGAATCTAAACAGAAGGCATTCACAAAATTGAAAGATTGCCTCTGCTCGGCACCAATTCTCGCATTGCCAGACTTGCAACAACCATTTGAGGTTGAGACAGATGCCTCTGACTATGCTATTGGGGTAGTACTTACTCAACATGGGCATCCAGTGGCATATCAGAATGAGACACTTTCAGACATAGTCTAGAAGTATCCCACTTATGACAAAGAGATGCATTCCATTGTGCAGGCCTGCTGACAATGGAAACATTACATTTTGGGGAAGGAAACGGTCATCCACAAACACCAATGATCCCTCCAGTTCATACAAACCCAAGGGAAATTGCAGAATAATTGCCATCAGAAGTGATCCACATACCTACAACAGTTCCATTTGAATATCAAGTATAAGAATGATAGCACCAATAATGTTGCAGATTGCCTCAGTCGACCACCGATCATGGCATTAACCACCATGCTCAATTCTTGTGGGCACGAGACTTCTGATTGGCCACTTCTCTACAAAAGCAACCCAAAATTCAGCCACACATACCAGACACTCTTGGAGGGTTGGCATGTTCTAGATTTTCACCTTCAGGATGCCCTGTTATGCCACCTGGGTCACTTTTGTGTTCCTTCAAGCGAGCATGCCAAGATGATTTGGGAAGCACACTACAGTCATGCTGCGTGGCATTTTTGGGTTGAGAAAATAGTGGTAGTACTGCAGAAGTATTTCTATTGGCTGAAACTTCGACAGGATGTCGGGAAGTACATTAGATCATGCACTGCCTGCACCATTACCAAACCGACCATCAAGAAGCAAGGCCTCTATACCCCGCTGCCTACCCCTAGTCGACCTTGGGAATCCATCTCCATGGATTACATGTCAGCCCTTCCTTCCACTAAGCATGGAAATAACTGTGTTTTTGTAGTTGTCGAAAGGTTCTCGAAGATGGCCATTATGGCGGCCTGCAAGAAGAATATCACAGGAGAATCCACTACTAAACTCTTCTTTGAACGAGTGTGGGTACACTTTGGGATCCCCCAGCTTATCATCTCAGATCAGGATAGTAGGTTCCTTAGTACATTTTGGTCCAATCTCTGGTCGATGCTGAACACCAAACTCACTAACTGCACGGCCTTCCATACTCAAATTGATGGCCAAACAGAGGTTGTCAACAGGATGATTGTACACATTTTGCGCATGTACAAATCAAAGCATCCACACACATCGGACGAGAGCCTCCCCTATGTTCAACACAGCTACAACCAGGGTCTCCGAAGCTCGACTGGACACAGACCTTTTCAAGTGAGCTTGAGATTCTAACCACTATGTCCCATTGATATGGCCATGCCATTTGTAGCTACTCACGCAGGTTCGGCTCATGTCTAGTCCGAAACAGAGAAGGAAAACAACTTCATTGAGCACATCCAATATATTCACCAATAGGTCCACGAAATTCTGGAGAAATCAAATGCCAAGTACAAACAGCGACATGATCAACATCGGGTGCCACACAATTTTCAGGCGGGCGACAAAGTATGGTTGCATTTGCAAAAGGAACGCCTTATTGGAGTCTATTGGAAACTCAGAGCACTCCGATATGGTCCTTACACCATTACCAAGGCTGTGTGAGACAATGCGTTTGATCTCAGTATTCCCCCATTCCTTAGCCTACACCCAGTGTTCAATGTGGACTGCCTTCGGCCATACTTTCCACCATTACTAGACACATCCTACATTGCAGAATAGTTCACACCCACAGAGTTAAATCCAGATTGCATGGAACAAGCTGAAACTGATATGATCATCGACACACAGATCAAACACACTCACCAGCAGAATATCCAACTGTATCGAGTTGTCAAAGCAGGCCAACTCCTTCACCAGGGCAAGTGGCTCACCAAGGACCAAGTTCAGTAGAAGTTTCCTCATCTCATGGAGGAACTCAACACAATGGAGACCATTGCTTCCTAAGAGGGGAGGAATGATCCAGGTGGATATTGGTGGCCACCCACCAAGTCCACTTGGACCCCCACGATTGTTTCTTTCAGCTTTTTAGTTTCCTTAATTGTAGCACAATTTACTATTTTTAGTAGTTTTTTCAGGTCCTGAACTTCCAGAGCCATTTTGAGGCCCTGAACGAAGTTTTTTTGGAAAAATGGGAGCGACATAGGTCCATGGACTGATGTTCCTCTCCCCAAAGTTGTATTTCTAAGATATATCTTTCTAACGAGATACTATGCACGTCAAACGAAGATCGTATGCCAAAGTTACGACCCTGGGAATTTGATGTATCAATTTACTCAAATGGGGCCCACAGTTTGGCATTTCATCTTCTAGGGTTAGGTTTTTGGATGTTTAGGGTTTTCCATTATTTCTCAACAATAAATAGGCCTTCGAGCCTCATTATAAGATAGTTTAAAGGCATCTAGTTTCCATCTCTTCTCAGAGATAAGCTACCATCACCCTAGTTGGTTTCTTTCCATTTCTGTTTGTAAGCATATTTCAGTATTTTACAGTAATGAAATGAAGTATTATCTCCACTGAATATCTTTATTTATGGTTATATTTGTAATTTATTGCGTTCCTGTTTAAATCTGAATCAGTGGTATCAGAGCGGTCTGCTTTTTCTCTGTTTTTCTTTGCATGTCCCCAACGAGGTCAGGATATAAGGAGTTAGGGCTTGAACTGGTCGAACTTTGCAAGACCAGCCTCGCAAATCCTGACGGCCTCCCATGGAGGATGAGAAGAAAGATGAGGGGTTAGGAGATCCTATCAAAATCTTGCTCGAAGAAGCCCTAGAGTGACAAAAGAACGCGATGATGGACAACTTTGCGCAGATCCTTCAACGGCTACCAAGAGGCGATGCATCGGCTTCCAGTAGCTACTTTGGAAATGCCACACCCTTTGAGGTACAATTTAATTTTGAAATCCCCATATTCGAGGGTTAGATATATGCAAATGCCATAGATAAATGGTTAAATTTGATAGAGGGTTATTTTTCTGTTATTGAATTTTCGAGTCGGTAAAAGATTGTTTTCGCTCTTCTCAAAGCAACCCCCCACGTCAAGGACTGGTGGAAAACCTACAGCAAGAAGAAGGATGAAAATACCAGTTCACTATTTTCAGTCGCACGCACCTGGAATTCATTCCAGGATGCCATCAGGGAGCAGTACTACCTTTTCGGAAGCTATGAGGATTAATACATAAGGTGGACCATGCTGCAGCAGGGAAGGAACCAAGACGTGCCGGAGTTTACCAATATTTTCCATACCCTTTGTACAAATTTGGGTATAAAGGATTCGGAGCAGCATTTGATACTCAAATGTTGCGACTGCCTGCGCAAGTACATCTAGGAAGAAATAGAATTCCTGAACATCTCCTCACTCGGTACGACATAACGATATGCCATCAAGGTCGAGCAAAAGTTTAAACAGAAGAAGTGAGACTTTGGATGTGCGAATCCGAAGCAAGTGAAAGGTGCCCCCAAATTGCAGAACAAAGGACAAAGCCAAGGCGGGGCCACCCAAGACAACCCGCCAAAGCTGCAAGCAAAGAACAGTGCCGCAAAGCTGAAAAAGGACACGGGAAAATGGTGTGAGTTCCATAAGAGCTCCACTCACAACACAAGTGAGTGTTGGGCCAAGCAGTCATTGGTGGCTGAGCTAAAGGTTTTAGAATTAGATGCGTGTTCTTACTCTGAGTCAGAACATGACAAGGGGAATGACAAAGGGAAGCAAATTATTGATGCGGAACCCAACGCCACTGTTGCCACCACAAATATCCAGAAGGAGGAACCCGGAGATCCAGAGGAGGAGGAGCATCTCTTCCACTCCCAAATGTGGATAAAGGGATCCTCGCTACAGTTCATTTTCGAAAGCGGGAGCCAAAAGAACCTCAGTTCGGTAGAGGTTGTGAAGTGGTTGGGCTTACCAACCACAGCACATCCACAACCATACACCATCGGGTGGCTTCACCAAGGATGGGATCTTCGCGTGAGCCAGCAGTGTCACCTTCCATACAACATCAAGCCCTTCACGGATGAGGTACTGTGTTACATTTCTCCCCTTGAAGTTTGTGATGTACTATTAGGACAACCATACTTTTGGAAGCAACATGATGTGTATGAATCAAGGCCCCGTGCTGTTATTATTACTTTGGGAAATAAGTTGTACAGGATACCGGAGGTAGCACTGCCTACCGCCATCTCTTTGGTTACTACAAAACAATGCAGTAAGCTCATTTCCAAAACCGGGAAATTTGCTTTCCTGATGATACACCCTCAAAGAAAGAAGAAGACAGTGGCCATGACCTCCAGATAGGGCCCCTCTGCACGACAACTACAGATGGACAAGGTCGTGGAGGAGTATGAGGACATCTTCACCTCCCCCACAGGGGTTCCTCTATAATGTCAGGTCATGCACTCCATCAATTTGAACCCAGGTGCGCTACTGCCCAATGGACCAATCTATCGTCGCTCTGTTCTGGAGAAAAATGAAATCAAGGGGTAGATTCAGGAGTTGCTACAGAAAGTTCACATTCGTCTGAGTTCATCACCCTGTGGAAGCTCGATCGTGTTGGTATAGAAGAAGGATGGGACTTGGAGACTTTGTATTGACTATTGGGCATTGAACAAGATCAATATTCGTAATAGCTACCCCATCCCATGGATTGAAGACCTCTTGGACCAACTGAAGGGGGAAAAATATTTCATAAACATTGATTTGAAGTCAAGATATCATCAAGTACCAATTGAACCCTCCTATGTGTGGAAGACTACCTTCAAAGCCAAGGAGGGCCTTTTAGAATGGTTGGTTATGCCTTTCGGATTGACAAATGCTCCTGCAGCCTTCATGAGGCTAATGGATGACATCTTGCGGCCATTCACCAACTCATTTGTAGTGGTATACATGGATGACATCCTGATCTTCAGCCAGAGCTGGGAAGAGCATCTCCACCACATTTGACAGGTTCTCCAAACACTACGGCAACACAAGTTATGTGCCAATTTGGAGAAATGCACTTTTGGCATGACCTAGGTTCAGCATCTGGGATACATTATTGATGAATAGGGGGTGCATGTGGATCCAGCCAAGATCCAATTCATTCGGGATTAGCCCTCTCCAACCACTCTAATAGAGCTCCGTAGGTTCGTGTTGGGATTTTCTCATATCGCTTGGCCCTTGAGTCAAGTCACCAAGGGAGGAGTGAAAGAAAAATTCTTTTGGTCTGAATCTCAACATAAGGCATTCATAGAATTGAAAGATCAGCTTTTCTCGACACCAGTGCTCATATTTTCAGAGTTGCAACAACCATTTGAGGTTGAGACAAATGCCTCTGACTATGCTATTGGGGTAGTCCTTACTTAACATGAGCATCCAGTGGCATATCACAGTGAGACACTTTCATACATACTTTGGAAGTATCCCACTTATGACAAAGAGATGTATTCCATTGTGTAGGCCTGCTGACAATGGAAACATTACATTTTGGGGAAGGACACGGTCATCCACATAGACCATCGACCCCTCCAGTTCATACAGACCTAAGGGAAATTGCAGAATGATCGCCTTTAGAAGTGGTCCACATACTTGCAACAGTTCCACTTGAATATCAAGTATAAGAAGGGAAGTACCAATAATGTTGCAGATTGCCTCAATCGACCACTGATCATGGAATTAACCACCATGCTCAACTCTTGTTGGCACGAGACTTCTGATTGGCCACTTCTCTACAAAAGTGACACAAAATTTAGCCACACATACCAGACATTCTTGGAGGGTTGACATGTTCCATATTTTCACCTCCAGGATGTCCTGTTATGCCACCCGGGTCACCTTTGTGTTCCTTCAAGCGAGCGTGCCAGGATGATTTGGGAAGCACATTATAGTCGGGCTGTTGGGCATTTCGGGGTTGAGAAAAAGGTGGCAATACTGCAAAATTGTTTCTATTGGCCGATTCTTTGATAGGATGTCAGGAAGTACATCAGATTATGCAGTGCCTGTGCCATTTCCAAACAGACTGTCAAGAAGCAAGGCCTCTATACCCCACTACCTACCCCTAGTCGACCTTGGGAATCCATCTCCATGGATTACATGTCAGGCCTTCCTTCCACTAAGCATGGAAATGACTGTGTTTTTGTGGTCGTCGACAGGTTCTTTGAAGATGGCCATTATGACGGCCCGCAAGAAGAATATCACAACAGAAGCCACTGCTAAACTCTTCTTTGAACGAGTGTGGGTACACTTTGGGATCCCCCAGTCTATCATCTCAAATTAGGATAGCAGGTTCCTCAGTACATTTTTTTCCAATCTTTGGTTGACGCTGGACACCAAACTCACTAAGTCCATGACCTTCCATCCTCAAATTGATGGCCAAATAGAGGTTGTCAACAGGATGATTGTACACATTCTATGCATGTACAACTCAAAGCATCCACGCACATCAGACGAGAGCCTCCCCTATGTTCAATGTAGCTACAACCACGCTCTCCATAGCTCGACTAGCCATAACCCTTTTCAAGTGGGCTTTGGATTCCAGCCACTATGTTCCATTGATGTGGCTATGCCATTTACAGCTACTCACGCAGGTTCGGCTCATGTCCAGTCCGAAACATATAAGGTAAACAACTTCATTGAGGACATCCAACATATTCACCAGCAGGTCCATGACATTTTGGAGAAATCAAATGTTAAGTACAAGTAGCGACATGATCAATATCAGGTGCCACACAAGTTTCAGGTGGGTGACAAAGTCTGGTTGCATTTGCAAAAGGAATGCCTTACCGGAGCCTATTGGAAACTCATATCACTCTGATATGGTCCTTACAACATTACCAAGGCTATGGGAGACAATGCATTTGAGCTCAGCATTCCCTCATTCCTTAGCCTACACCTAGTGTTCAATGTGGACCGCCTTTGGCCATACTTTCCACCATTACTAGACACATCCGACATTGCAGAACAACTCACACCCACAGAGTTAAATCTAGATTGCATGAAATAAGTTGCAACTAATCGGATCATGGATACATAGATCAAGCATGCTTTCCAGCAGAATATCCAAGTGTATCGAGTTGTCAATATAGGCCAACTCCTTCACCAGGGAAAGTGGCTCACTAGGGACCACGTTCAACAGAAGTTTCCTCATCTCATCAAGGAACTCAACACAATGGGGACCATTGCTTCCTAAGGGGAGAGGAATGATCTAGGTGGATATTGGTGGCCACCCACCAAGTCCACTTGGACACCCACCATTGTTTCTTTCAGCTTTTCAATTTCCTTAATTGTAGCACAATTTACTATAATTTTTTAGCAATTTTTTGGGTCCTGAACTTCTGGAGCCGTTTTGAGGCCCTAAAAGATGTTTTTTTAGAAAGATGAGAGCAACATGGATCCATGGATTGATGTTTCTCTTCCTAAAGTTGTAGTTCTCGGATAGATCTTCCTAATGAGATACTATGCACATCAAACATAGATCGTATGACAAAGTTACAACCTCGGGAAATTGATGAACTAATTTACCCAAACAGGGCCCACAGTTTGACGTTTCATCTTCTAGGGTTAGGTTTTTGGATGTTTAGGGTTTTCCATTATTTCTCAACAATAAATAGGTCTTCAAGCCTCATTATAAGATTGTTTAGAGGCATGTAGCCGCCACATCTCTTCTCAGAGATAAGGTACCATCGCCCTAGCTGGTTTCTTTCAATTTCTGTTTGTAAGCATATTTCAATATTTTACAGTAATGGAATGAAGTATTATCTCCGCTTGATCCAGGAGGATCTTGAGACACCAAGGGGATGGATAAGGCTTGAAATTCAAAATGGCAGAAAGGAGAATTTGTTGGCATTAGTTAGGAGGGATCGTCTTCCTAATCGTGGTGGTGTGAATGGTTCGTCAATTTGAGCTCGTATGCAAAAGATAGAGCTCTTCAAAGAAAGAGGAAAAGTGGGGCCCACAGTGTGCCACATGGAATCTGAGTCAGCACGTGGGACCCACATGGCAGCCTTCAAGTCTTGACACTTGGAATTCCTCCAATGACCTCCTAAACCTTCACAAGAAACAAACAACCTTTTGGATATAACCATAATTTTATATAGTTATTAAGTTAACTATATAACAAAACCCAAATCATATAACCAAAATATATGATCAAATATATTAACCACAATAACTGAAACCATATAATATATATATGGTTAATATTTCCATCTCGCGCCAAATATATATATATATATATATATATATATATATATATATATATATATATATATATATATATATATATATATATATATATATATATATATATATATCATTGAAACTACACCATATAAAACGTTTGACATAACCATATATCCCAAATATATATGTTAAATGTTATGTACAAACCATATCAAATATACACAATGGCCATGTCATTTTATATACCTGGAGGTTACGGGACCGGTGGGGGTCGAACTCGCCTGGCCCACGTGGCTGGCCCCTGAGTGGGCGGTCCCAAGTCTACAGTCCACTAAGTTGCAGTACCAAATCCCATGTCAAATCTCATTCCGCAGTCAAACCGCCGTTTGAACCATCACATAATTACGGTGGGGCTTGGGTAGGCGGCCACGTATGTGGTCCCGCCACCAAAAGCCCCCACATCCACGCAGTACTTCCTTCCTTCCCAACTTCCACTCCAATGCCTTCTAAAACAACGCGCCCTATATTTAATTTTAAAATGGTTATAAAGATTTTATATGGTTAAAATCAAAATAACCTATTTTATTTACCAAAATACAAATAACCATATTATGATTAAGTCTTCCTCTGAAATTATAAAAACTCATTTTTTTTAACCATTGCAAGGAGGAGATCAGCAAGCATGGATTTCGAGATAAGGTGGTGGAACCCTGAGCACTCAGAAACACTGGTGCAACCTTCCCTAAGTAGAAATTTTGCAGGAGGGTGATTTTGGTCTAGTCTCAAAATTGGGCAAGTTTTATATTGATTTTGCACCTCTCAGCGATGGGAATCCAATGATGGTGTCAGTTTTTGCAATAGAGCTCTTCAATTTTCGGGCATTTTTCAGCATGGAGGTATAAAGCTCCATTTTTTGTAACTGATGAATGTAACTTCTTTTGATGCCATTTTTAATGAATGAAGGCCTCACCATTGATTGAGAAGGGCCCGGAGACGTAGTCTAGGAGGGACTAACTCCGTTATCAAGTTCTTGTCTTCTTGTATTCTTATGTTCTTCTTCTTCTTCCTCTCACATGTGCACATTTAAGTTTCTCTTTGGTTAAGCTGCAAACTGTATATGTAATTCTTTTAATGCATCTATAAACAAAAGATAACTTGGATCAAGTGGTATCAGAGCAGGTGTTTTTAGATGTGAATTCGATGTTTGTATGCTAACGAGAAATAGGCTTCGAAGAGGTGAAGGGGAGTTATAGCCTTTCGATCCCGAGGCAGGGCATGCACATCAAAGAAGGAATATGGAAGATGACGAGACTCGATATGATGAGGAGCAAAATTTTCGCAAGACTTTCTATATGATGGCAGATCGTGTTGAGAAGTTGTTCTCAAAGCTCGAAAAACTGGAAAATGCAAAGGGGAAAACTCTAGAAGGACAAGGTTCAGTGCATGGAGATGATGATGAAGGAGATCGACCTCCTTCTCCTTCCACAGGTGGAAGTTCTTCCTCTTCTTATCACCATCATAATAATCAAAATTCCAAAGATTCATCTAAGAAACTTTTTTTTAAGTTATTTCTTAAATTTGATCTCCCCATGTACAATGGTGAAAGCAATGCAGAGAAACTTAGTAATTGGATTAGGCAAATTGAGATCTACTACAGGATTCAGTAGATCATGGAGGATGAAGCAAAGATTCATTTTGCGTCTTTGTGATTAACCATCACTGCTCTCGTTTTGTGGGAAATCAAAGTGCAAAGCAGCAAGAATGTTGGTAATCTTTATTCCTCTTGGCCTAATTTCATTTATGCATTAAAGGCATAATTTTATCCATTGGGTTACATGCAAAGAACTTTAATGAACTGGCAGTATTTAAGGCAAGGAAAAGGTCAGGATGTTCAGAGTTTTACAGAAGAAGTTAGGAAGCAAGCACTAAATTTGCGTATTGCACTTGATACACCTGAAATTGTAACTAAATAAATTGGATCATTACATAATTATATTAGGCATTCATTGTTATTGTTTGAACCAACCACCATTGATGTAGCCAGCGTAGAGGCCATTCACATTGAGAACAAGGGAAAATATGACAGAGATGACCAATCAAATAGAATGGAAGCAATCAAGAGAAGGGGAGCAAAGCCCACTTGTACACATTGTGGGAAAGAGGGGCATGATGAAGAAAATTGCTGAAAGCTGCACCCTGAACTGAGACCTGAGAGGAATAACAGAAATGGGAAACAGAAGGCCATCGCCAGAGTACAACAAAGCCAAGATTCTGAGTCAGAGGAAGATGAGAAATTCACAGCTACGAGATTTGCATGAGGTATGCCCGTTGACTTAGGGTCTGATTCCAGTGATGAGATGAAGTTTGCAGCCCTGGTGGTCGCGACAAGAGGGCCCATAGATTTGGGGTCTGATTCTGGCTATGAATCAAGGATTTCAACCGATATAATGAAAAGGACACTTCCCTTAGCAGGACTCCAAGAACTTGAAGAGATCAACCACCGCATCCAAGTAGAGAATTTTGAACTAAGGAGGCTTCTACGGGAGGTGAGGGATGAAAACCAAAAGTTACTACATGAGTTGCAAGACAAGAATGAGGCCTTGGAGCAACCGCACCATAGCTATCTGGAGGTAAAAAGTGATTCTCCAATTTCATATGATTCTCATGATCATGAATTTGTTGCTTTTGAAAACCATACTACAGGGATTGGATCCAAATTAATGAAGAAAATGGGATATCAAGGAAGGGGCCTCGACGTCAAAGGCCAAGGCATCATAAACCCCATCAAAGTCAAGGAGTTGTCACACCATGCAGGAATCGGATACACCAGAAAGGAAATGGGGGAAAGTTCCAATATAGCTAGTAACCAGCCAACAACAGACAATGAAATTACTTCCTCACAATTTAGCAATAGTGAGGGCTCCATGGACACCTTTTTAAGAAACGCCAAGGGGAAGCGCCACAAGGCAGCCCTGAAAGTTTTTTGTAATCATTGCAACAACGAGGGACACCAACAAACGACATGTCCGATGCTCCATGTTCTGGAAACATTACTAGAGGAGCCGAAAGATGAACATGTTCAACAGATGAATCCGCACCATTCACGATGGTCTACTTTATTAAGATGGTTTTTTTTAGGGTAGAAGCTTGTTATGGCCACCATTGTAAATCATACGTTGCAATGTAAAAATGATGTCATGTTTCCCATCACTTCAAGATGCAACGATGATATTTTGGCCTTTCCTTATTAGTATTTGAGGCATTAATTACTTTTTGTGTAATCCTTGGCCAATGAATGTGTGCCATGAACTCTTGGCAAGGAGGGGTTGTTGAGTCATGTGTGGTGTGCATGATTGCAAGAATGTACCAATTTTGCATGCAGGAGATTAACAATGTGGATTGACAGCGTGCTAATGCTTTTGGAGGACCAATAGCTCCTCAGTGGGAAAGATTGATCCAGGAGCATCTCGAGACACCGAGGGGATGGATAAGGCTCGAAATCCAAAATGGCACAAAGGAGAATTTGTTGGCATTAGTTAGGAGAGCTCGTCTTCCTGATCATGGTGGCGTGAACGGTTCGTCAATCTGAGCTCATATGAAAAAGATAGAACTCTTCAAAGACAGAGGAAAAGTGGTGCCCACAGTGCACCACATGGCATCGCATTCAGCACATGGGACCCACATGGAAGCCTTCAAGTCTTGACACTTGGCATTCCTCCAGTGACCTCCTAAACCTTCATAAGAAACAAACAACCTTTTGATTATAACCATAATTTTATATAGTTATTAAGTTAACTATATAACAAAACCCAAATCATATAACGAAAATATATGATCAAATATATTAACCACAATAACTAAAAGCATATAATATATATGGTTAATATTTCTATCCCGCGCCAAATATATATATCCATCGTTGAAATTACACCATATAAAACGTTTGGCATAACCATATATCCCAAATATATATGTTAAATGTTATGTACAAACCATATCAAATATACGCAATGGCCATGTCATTTTATATACCCAGAGGTTAGAGGACCGACAGGGGTCGAACCCACTCAACCCACATGGCCGACCCCCGAGTGGGTGCTCCCAAGTCTATAATCCACCAAGTTGTAGTACCAAATCCAATGTCAAATCTCATTCCGCAATCAAACCGCTGTTTGAACCATTACAAAATTATGGTGGGGCTTGGGTAGGTAGCCACATATGTGGTCCCGCCACCCAAAGCCGCCACATCCATGCAGTACTTCCATCCGTCCCAACTGCCACTCCAATGCCTTCTAAAATAGTGCACCCTATATTTAATTTTAAAATGATTATAAAGATTTTATATGGTTAAAATCAGAACGACCCATTTTATTTACCAAAATACAAATAACCATATTATTATTAAGTCCGCCTTTGAAATTATAAAAACTCATTTCTTTTAACCATTGCAAGGAGGAGATCAAAAAGCATAGATTTTGAGACAAGGTGGCGGAACCCTGAGCACTCAGAAACACTGGTGGAACCTTCCCTGAGCAGAAATTTTGTAGGAGGGTGATTTTGGTCCAGTCTCAGAATTGAGCAAGTTTATATCAATTTTGCACCTCTCGGCAACGGGAATCCAACATTTGTGTTAGTTTTTGCAACAAAGCTCTTCAATTTTCGGGCATTTTTCAGCATGGAGGTATAATGCTCCATTTTTTGTAACTGATGAATGCAACTTCTTTTGATGCCATTTTTAATGAATGAAGGCCTCCCCATTGATCGAGCAGGGCTTGGAGACGTAGTCCAGGAGGGACGAACTCCTCTATCAAGTTCTTGTCTTCTTGTATTCTTATGTTCTTCTTCTTCTTCCTCTCACATGTGCACATTTAAGTTTCTCTTTGGTTAAGCTAGAAACTGTATATGTAATTCTTTTAATGCATCTATAAACAAAAGATAACCTAGATCAAGTGGTGTTAGAGAAATTGTTTTTAGATGTGAATTTCATGTTTGTATGCTAATGAGAAACAGGCTCCGAAGGGGCGAAGGGGAGTTACAACCTTTCGATCCCGAGGCAAGGCATGCACATCGAAGAAGGAACATGGCAAATGATGAGACTCGATATGATGAGGAGAAATTTTTTTGCAAGACTTTCTATATGATGGCAGATCATGTTGAGAAGTTGTTCTCAAAGCTCGAAAAACTAGAAAATGCAGAGGGGAAAACTCCAGAAGGACAAGGTTCAGGGCATGGAGATGATGATGGAGGAGATCCACCTCCTTCTCCTTCCACAAGTGGAAGTTCTTCCTCTTCTTCTCACCATCATAATAATCGAAATTCCAAAGACGCATCTAAGAAACCTTTTTCTAAGTTGGATGTTAAATTTGATCTCCATGTGTACAATGGTGAAAGAAATGCAGAGAAACTTAATAATTGGATTAGGAAGATTGAGATCTACTGCAGGATTCAACAGATCATGGAGGATGAAGCAAAGATTCAGTTGGTGTCTTTGAAATTAACTAGCACTGCTCTCATTTGGTGGGAAAGCAAAGTGCAAAGCAGCAAGAATGTTGGTAATCTTTATTCCTCTTGGCCTAATTTCATTTCTGCATTAAAGGCACAATTGTATCTGTTGGATTACATGCAAAAAGATTTAATGCACTAGCAGTATTTAAGGCAAGGCAAAGGTCAAGATGTTCAGAGTTTTACAGAAGAATTTAGGAAGCAAGCACTAAATTTGGGTATTGCACTTGATACACCTGAAATTGTAACTAAATACATTGGATCGTTACATAATTATATTAGGCATTCATTGTTATTGTTTGAACCAACCACCATCGATTCGGCCAGCATAAAGGCCATTCACATTGAGAATAGGGGAAAATATGATAGAGATGATCAATCAAAGAGAACAACAACAGTAAAGAGAAGGGGAGAAAAGCCCTCTTGTACACATTGTGGGAAAGAGGGGCATGATGAAGAAAATTGCTGGAAGCTTGAATCACCCTAAACTGAGACTTGAGAGGAATGATAGAAATGGGAAATAGAAGGTTGTCGCCACCGTATAGCAAAGCCAAGATTCCAAGTCAGAGGAAGATAAGAAAGTTATAGCTATGGGATTTGCACGAGGTAGACCTGTTGACTTGGGGTCTGACTCCAGTGATGAGATGAAGTTTGTAGCCCTGGGGTCACGACAAGAGGGCCCATAGATTTGGGGTCTGATTCTAGCTATGAATCAACGATTTCAATCGATATAATAAAAAGGACACTTCCCTCAGATGGACTCCAAGAACTTGAAGAGATCAACCACCGCATCCAAGCAGAGAATGTTGAACTAAGGAGGCTTCTACAGGAGGTGAGGGATGAAAACCAAAAGTTACTACGGTAGTTGCAAGCCAAGAATGAGGCCTTGGAGCAGCCACAACATAGCTATCTGGAGGTAAAAAGTGATTCTCAAATTTCATATGATTCTCATGATGATGAATTTGCTGCTTTTGAAAACCATACTACAGGGATTGGATGCAAATTAATGAAGAAAATGGGATATCAAGGAAGGGGCCCTGGCATCAAAGGCCAAGGCATCATAAACCCCCTCAAAGTCAAGGAGTTGCTGCACCATGCAGGAATTGGATACACCAGAAAGGAAATGAGGGAAAGTTCCAATATAGCTAGTAACCAGCCAACAACAAACAATGAAATTCCTTCCTCAAAATCCAGTGATAGTGAGGGCTCCATGAACACCTTTCTAAGAAACACAAAGGGGAAGCACCACAAGGTAGCCCCGAAAGTTTGGAGGATAAAGAATTGTTGTAATCATTGCAACAAAGAGGGACACCAACAAACCACGTGTTCGATGCTCCATGTTCTGGAAACATCGCTAGAGGAGTCGAAAGATGAACATGCTCAACAGATGAATCCGCACCATTCACGATGGTCTTCTTTGCTAAGATGGTTTTTTTTAGTGTAGTAACTTGTTATGGCCACCATTGTAAATCGTATGTTGCAATGTAAAAATTATGGTGTGTTTCCCATCACTTCAAGATGCAACGATGATATTTTTGCCTTTCCTTATTAGTATTTGAGGCATTAATTACTTTTTATGTAATCCTTGGCCAATGAGTGTGTGTTATGAACACTTGGCAAGGAGGGGTTGTTGAGTCATGTGTGGTGTACATGATTGCAAGAATGTACCAATTTCACATGCAAGAGATTGACAGTGGATTGACAACGCGCTAATGCTTTTGGAGGACCAAAAGCTCCTCAAAGGGGAGGATTGATCTAGGAGGATCTCGAGACACCAAGGGGATGATAAGGCTCAAAATTCAAAATGGCAAAAAGGATAATTTGTTGGCATCAGTTAGGAGGGATCATCTTCTTGATTGCGGTGGCGCAAACGGTTCGTCAATCTAATCTCGTATGCAAAAGATAGAGCTCTTCAAAGACAGAGGAACAATGGGGCTCACAGTGTGCCACATGGCATCCCAGTCAGCACGTGAGACCCACATGGTAGCCTTCAAGTCTTGACACTTGGCATTCCTCTAGTGACCTCCTAAACCTGCACAAGAAACAAACAACCTTTTGGTTATAACCATAATTTTATACAGTTATTAAGTTAATTATATAACAAAACCAAAATCATATAACCAAAATATATGATCAAATATATTAACCACAATAACTGAAACCATATAATATATATGGTTAATATTTCCATCCCGCACCAAATATATATATCTGTCGTTGAAACTACACCATATAAAATGTTTGGCATAACCATATATCCCAAATATATATGTTAAATGTTATGTACAAACCATATCAAATATATGCAATGACCATGTCATTTTATATACCCGGAGGTTACAGGACCAGCAGGGGTCGAACCCACCCGGCCCACATGGTCGGCCCCTGAGCGGGTGGTCCCAAGTCTACAGTCCACCAAGTTGCAGTACCAAATCCCATGTCAAATCTCATTCCGCAGTGAAACCACCGTTTGAACCATCAGTAATTACAGTGGGGCTTGGGTAGGCAGCCACATATGTGGTCCCGCCACCCAAAGCCCCCACATCCATGCAGTACTTCCATCCTTCCCAACCACCATTCTAATGCCTTCTAAAACAACATGCCCTATGTTTAATTTTAAAATGGTTATAAAGATTTTATATGGTTAAAATTGGAACCACCTATTTTATTTACCAAAATACAAATAACAATATTATGATCAAGTCTGCCTCTGAAATTATAAAAAACTCATTTTTTTTAACCATTGTAAGGAGGAGATCAGCAGGCATGGATTTCAAGACAAGGTGGTGGAACCCTGAGCACTCAGAAACATTGGTGGAATCTTCCCTGAGCAGAAATTTTGCAGGAGGGTGGTTTTGGTCCAGTCTCAGAATTGGGCAAGTTTTATATCGGTTTTGCACCTCTTGGTGATGGGAATCCAACGGTGGTGTCAGCTTTTGCAACAGAGCTCTTCAATTTTCGGACATTTTTCAGCATGGAGGTATAATGCTCCATTTTTTGTAACTGATGAATCTAAATTCTTTTGATGCCATTTTTAATGAATGAAGGCCTCCCCATTGATCGAGCAGGTCCCAGAGACATAGTCCAAGAGGGATGAACTCTGTTATCAAGTTCTTGTCTTCTTGTATTCTTATGTTCTTATTCTTCTTCCTCTCACATGTGCACATTTAAGTTTCTCTTTGGTTAAGCTGCAAACTATATATGTAATTCTTTTAATGCATCTATAAACAAAAGATAACCTGGATCACCACTGCATATCTGTATTTATGGTATCTTTGTAATTTTTTGCATTCCTGTTTAAATCTAGATCAGTGGTATCAGAGCGATTTGCTTTTTCTTTATTTTTCTTTGCATCTCCCCAACGAGGTTAGGATATAAGGAGTTAGGGCTTGAACTGGTCGAACCTTTGCAAGACCAGCCTCGCCAATCCTGATGGCCTCCCATGGCAGATGAGAACAAAGACAAGGGGGCAAGAGATCCTATCAAAATCTTACTCGAAGAAGCCCTCGAGTGACAAAGGATCGTGATGATGGACAAATTTGTTCAGATCCTTCAAGAACTACCCAGAGGTGACACATCGGCTTCCAGTAGCTACTCTGAAAGAGACACGCCCTTTAAGATACAACTTAATTTTGAAATCCCCATATTCGAGGGTCAAATAGACGGAGATGTCATAGATAAATGGTTAAATCTGCTAGAGGGTTATTTTTCTGTTCATGAATTTTCGATTCGGGAAAAGATTCTTTTTGCTCTTCTCAAAGCAGCCCCCCATGTGAAGGACTAGTGGGAAACCTCCTATGAGTAGAAGGATGAAAATACTAGCTCACTATTTTCAACCGCACCCACCTAGAATTCATCCCGAGATTCCATCAAGGAGTAGTACTACCCTGTTGGAAGCTATGAGGATCAATACATAAGGTGGACCACGCTGCGGCAGGGAAGGGACCAAGACGTGTCTAAGTTTACCAATATTTTCCATACCCTTCGCACAAAGTTGGGTATCAAGGATTCGGAGCAGCATTTGATACTCAAATACTACGGCTTCCTGCACAAGTAAATCCAAGAAGAAATAGAATTCCTGAACATCTCCTCGCTCGGTACAGCATTCTGATATGCCATCAAGGTCGAGCAAAAGTTTAAAGAGAAGAAGCGAGACTTTGGATCTACGAATCCAAAGCAAGCGAAAGGTGCCCCCAAACCGCAGAACAAAGGACAAAGCCAAGGCTGGGTGGCCTAATACAACCCACCAAAGCTGCAAGCAAAGAACAGTGCCGCGAAGCCGAAAAAGGACCAGGGAAAATGGTGTGAGTTCCATAAGAGCTCCACTCACAACACAAGTAAGTGTCAGGCCAAGTAGTCATTGGTGGCTGAGCTAAAGGTTTCAGAATCAAATGTAGGTTTTGACTCTGAGTCAGAACTCGACAAGGGGAATGACAAAGGGAAGTAGATTATCGATGCAGAGCCCAATGCCACCGTTGCCACCATGAAGATCCAAAAGGAGGAAATCGAAGATCCAGAGGAGGAGGAGCGTCTCTTCCACTCCCAAATGTGGGTAAAGGGATCCCTGCTACAGTTCATTGTCGACAGCGGGAGCCAAAATAACCTCATTTCGCAGAGGTTGTGAAGCGGCTGGGCTTACGGACCACAACACATCCATAACCTACACCATTGGGTGGCTTCACCAAGGACGGGATCTTCGCGTGAGCCAGCGGTGTCGCCTTCCATCCAACATCAAGCCCTTCACAGATGAGGTATTATGTGACGTTGCTCCCCTTGAAGTTTGTGATGTACCATTAGGACAACCATACTTGTGGAAGTGGCATGTTGTGTATGAATCAAGGCCCCATGCTGTTGTTATTACTTTGGGAATTAAGTTGTACAGGATAAGGAGGTAGCACCGCCTACTGCCATCTCTTTAGTTACTACAAAACAATGTAGTAAGCTCATTTCCAAAACCAGGAAATTTGTTTTCCTGATTATACGCCCCCAAGGAAAGACAAAGATGGTGGCCAAGACCTCCAGACAGGGCCCCTGAGCACAACAACTACAAATGGACAAAGTCATGGAGGAGTACGATGACATATTCACCTCGCCCACAGGGGTTCCTCTACATTGTCATGTCAAGCAATCCATCGATCTGACCCCAGGTGCGCCACTACCCAATGGACCAATCTATCAGTGCTCTATTCTAGAGGACAATGAAATCAAGAGGCAGATTCAGGAGCTGCTGTAGAAAGGTCACATTCGTCTAAGTTCATCACCCTATGGAAGCTTGATCATGTTGGTACAGAAGAGGGATCGGACTTGGAGACTCTATATTGACTATCGAGCATTGAACAAGATCATTGTCTATAATAGCTACCCAATTCCATGTATTGATGTCCTCTTGGACCAACTAAACGGGGAAAAATATTTCAGCAAGATCAATTTGAAGTCAGGATATCACCAAGTACTAATTGAACCCTCCGATTTGTGGAAGACTACCTTCAAAGCTGAGGAGGGCCTTTTTGAATGGTTGGTTATGCCTTTCGGATTGACGAATTCTCTTGCAATCTTCATGAGGCTAATGGATGACATATTGCAGCCATTCACCAACTCATTTGTAGTGGTATACTTGGATGACATCCTGATCTTCAGCCAGAGCTGGGAAGAGCACTTGCACCACATCCGACAGGTTCTCCAAACACCGCGGCAACACAAGTTATGTGCCAATTTGTAGAAATTCACTTTTGGCATGACCCAGGTTCAGTATCTAGGATACATTATTGATGAACAGGGGGTGCATGTGGATCCAGCCAAGATCCAAGCCATTTAGGATTGGTCCTCTCCAACCACTCTAATAGAGCTCCGTAGCTTTCTAGGTCTTGCCAAATTCTACTGCAGGTTCATGTTGGGATTTTCTCATATCAGTTGGTCCTTGATTCAAGTCACCAAGGGAGGAGCGAAAGAAAAATTCTTTTGGTCTAAATCTCAACAGAAGGAATTCACAGAATTGAAAGATCGCCTCTGCTCGGCACCAATGCTTGCATTACTAGACTTGCAACAACCATTTGAGGTCGAGACTGATGCTACTGACTACGCTATTGGGGCAGTCCTTACTCAACACGGGCATCCAGTGGCATATCACAGTGAGACACTTTCAGACATAGTCCGGAAGTATCCCACTTCTGATAAAGAGATGTATTCCATTGTGTAGGCCTGCCGATAATGGAAACATTACATTTTGGGGAAGGAGACGGTCATCCACACAGACCACCGATCCCTTTAGTTTATACAGATCCAAGGGAAACTACAGAATGATCACCATCAGAAGTGGTCGACAAACCTACAACAGTTCCATTTGAATATCAAGTATAAGAAGGGTAGCACCAATAATGTTGCAGATTGCCTCAGTCGACACCGATCATGGCGTTAACCACCGTGCTCAACTCTTGTGGGCATGAGACTTCTGATTGGCCACTTCTCTACAAAAGCGACGCAGAATTCAGCCACACATACCAGACACTCTTGGAGGGTTGGCATGTTCCATACTTTCACCTCCAGGATGCCCTGTTATGCCACTTGAGTCACCTTTGTGTTCCTTCAAGCGAGTGTGCCAAGATGATTTGGGAAGCAAACTACAGTCTAGCTATTAGGCATTTCGGGGTTGAGAAAATGGTGGCAGTCGAGAGAAGTATTTCTATTGGCCGAATCTTCGACAAGATGTCGGAAAGTACATCAGATCTTGCACTGTCTACGCCATTGCAAAACCAACCGTTAAGAAGCAAAGCCTCTATACCCTGTTTCCTACCCCTAGTCGACCTTGGGAATCCATCTCCATGGATTACATGTCAGGCCTTCCTTCCACTAAGTATGGAAATGACTATGTTTTTGTGGTCATCGATAGGTTCTCGAAGATGGCCATCATGGCGGTCTGCAAGAAGAATATCATAGTAGAAGCCACTACTAAACTCTTCTTTGAATGAGTGTGTGTACTCTTTGGGATCCCCCAGTCTATCAACTCAAATTAGGATAGCAGGTTCCTTAGTACATTTTGGTCTAGTCTCTCATCGATGTTGGACACCAAACTCACTAAGTCCACGGCCTTCCATCCTAAACCTGATGGTCAAACATAGGTTGTCAACAAGATGATTGTACACATTCTATACATGTACAACTCAAAGCATCCACGCACATGGGACGAGAGCCTCCCCTATGTTCAACACAGCTACAACTGGGCTCTCCACTGCTCGACTGGCCACAACTGTTTTCAAGTGGGCTTGGGATTCCAGCCACTATGTCCCATTGATGTGTCCATGCCATTTGCAGCTACTCACGCAGGTTCGACTCATGTCCAGTCTAAAACAGATAAGGAAAGCAACTTCATTGAGCACATCCAACATATTCACCAGCAGGTCCATGACATTATAGAGAAATAAAATGCCAATTACAAGCAGTGACATGATCAACATCGGGTGCCACACAAGTTTCAGGTGGGCGACAAAGTTTGGTTGCCTTTGCAAAAGGAACGCCTTACCGGAGCATATCGGAAACTCAGAACACTCCAATATGGTCCTTACACCATTACCAAGGCTATGGGAAACAATTCATTTGAGCTTAGCATTACCCCATTCCTTAGCCTGCACCCAATGTTCAATGTGGAACACCTTCGGCCATACTTTCCACCATTACAAGACACATCTGACATTGCAGAACAGCTCACACCCATAGAGTTAAATCCAGATTGCATGGAACAAGCTGCAAATGATTGGGTCATGGGCACACAGATCGAGCACACTCGCCAGTAGAATATCCAATAGTATCGAGTTGTCAAAGTAGGCCAACTCCTTCACCACGACAAGTGGCTCACCAGGGACTAAGTTCAGCAGAAGTTTCCTCATCTCATGGAGTAACTCAACGCAATGGGGACCATTGCTTCCTAAGGGGGGAGGAATGATCCATATGGATATTGGTGTCCACCCACCAAATCCACTTGGACCCCCACCATTGTTTCTTTTAGCTTTTCAATTTCCTTAATTGTAGCACAATTTACTATATTTAGCAGTTTTTTGGGTCCTGAACTTCCAGAGTCGTTTTGAGGCCCTAAACGACATTTTTTGGGAAAAATGGGAGCAACATGGGTCCATGGACAGATGTTTCTCTTCCCAAAGTTGTAGTTCTCAAATAGATCTTCCTAATGAGATACTGTTCACGTCAAACGGAGATCGTATGCCAAAGTTACGACCCCGAGAAGTTGATGTACCAATTTAGCCAAAGAGGGCCCACAGTTTGGTGTTTCATCTTCTAGGGTTAGATTTTTATATGTTTAGGGTTTTCCATTGTTTCTCAACAATAAATAAGCCTTCAAGCCTCATTATAAGACAGTTCAAAGGCATGTAGCTACCACATCTCTTCTCAAAGATAAGCTACCATCGCCCTAGCTGGTTTCTTTCCATTTTTGTTTGTAAGCATATTTCAGTGTTTTACAGTAATGAAATGAAGTATTATCTCCACTGCATATCTGTATTTATGGTTATCTCTGTAATTTGTTGTGTTCTTGTTTAAATCTGGATCAGTGGTATCAGAGGGTCTATTTTTTCTCTGTTTTTTTTTGCATGTCCCCAACGAGGTCGGGATACAAGGAGTTAGGGCTTGAACTGGTCAAACCTTTGCAGGACCAGCTTTGCAAATCCTGATGGCCTCCCATGGCGGATGAGAATAAAGATGAGGGGGTAGGAGGTCCTATCAAAATATTTCTCAAAGAAGCCCTCGAGCGACAAAGGATCGCGATGATGGAAAAATTTGCATAGATCCTTCAATGCCTACCCAGAGGCGACGCATCGGCTTCCAACGGCTACTCTGGAAACACCACGCCCTTTAAGGTACAAGTTAATTTTGAAATCCCCATATTTGAGGGTTAGATAGACACAAATGAGGTAGATAAATGGTTAAATATGCTAGAGGGTTATTTTTCTATTCATGAATTTTCAAGTAGGGAAAATATTGTTTTTGCTCTTCTCCAAGCAGCCCCCCAAGTCAAGGACTGGTGGGAAACATACTGCAAGCAGAAGGATGAAAATACTGGCTCACTATTTTCAGATGCACCCACCTAGAATTCATTCCAGGATGCCATCAAGGAGTAGTACTACCCTGTCGGAAGCTATGAGTATCAATACATAAGGTGGACCATGCTGCGGCAGGGAAGGGACCAAGACGTGCGGGAGTTTACCAATATTTTCCATACCCTTCGCACAAAGTTGGGTGTCAAGGATTCAGAGCAACATTTGATACTCAAATACCACGGCTGCCCACATAAGTACATCCAGGAAGAAATAGAATTCCTAAACATCTCCTCACTCAATACGACATACCGATATGCCGTCAAGGTCGAGCAAAAGTTTAAATAGAAGAAGTGAGACTTTGGATCTGCGAACCCGAAGCAAACAAAAGTTGCCCCCAAACCGTAGAACAAAGGACAAAGCTAAGGCGGGGCAGCTCAAGGCAACCCACCAAAGCTGCAAGTAAAGAATAGTGTCGTGATGCCAAAAAAGGACACAGGAAAATGGTGTGAGTTCCATAAGAGCTCCACTCACAACGCAAGTGAGTGTCGGGCCAAGCAGTCACTGGTGGCTGAGCTAAAGGTTTCAAAATCAGATGCATGTTCTAAATTAGAGTCAGAACCCAAAAAGGGGAATGATAAAGGGAAGCATATTATCGATGCGGATCCGAACGCCACCATTGCCACCACGAAGATCCAAAAGGAGGAACCCGAAGATCCAAGAGGAGGAGGAGCGTCTCTTCCACTCCCAAATGTGGGTAAAGGGATCCCTGCTATAGTTCATTATCGACAGTGGGAGCCAAAAGAACCTCATTTTGGCAAATGTCATGAAGCGAATAGGCTTACTAAACACAGCATATCCACAAGCATACACCATTGGGTGGCTTCACCAAGGACGGGATCTTCGCGTGAGCCAGTAGTGTCGCCTTCCATACAAAATCAACCCCTTCACGGATGAGGTATTGTGTGACATTGCTCCCCTTGAAGTTTGTGATGTACTCTTAGGACAACCATACTTGTGGAAGTGACATGCTATGTATGAATCAAGGCCCTGTGCTATTATCACTACTTTGGGAAATAAGTTGTATTGGATACCAGAGGTAGCACCGCCTACCGCCATCTCTTTGGTTACTTCAAAACAATGCAGTAAGTTCATTTTCAAAATCGGAAAATTTGTTTTCCTGATGATACACCCTCAAGGAAAGAAGAATACGGTGGCCTCTGCATGACAACTACAGATGGACAAGGTCGTGGAGGAGTATGAGGATATATTCACCTCCCCCACAGGGGTTCCTTTGCACTGTCAGGTTAAGCACTCCATCAATCTGACCCCAGATGCACCACTGCCCAATGGGCCAATCTATCAGTGCTCTGTTCTATAGAATAATGAAATCAAGAGGCAAATTCAGGAGCTGTTGCAGAAAGGTCACATTCGTCCAAGTTCATCACCTTGTGGAAGCCCGATCGTGTTGGTATAGAAGAAGGATGGGACTTGGAGACTCTGTATTGACTATCGGGCACTGAACAAGATCACTGTCTGTAATAGGTACTTGGTCCCATGGATTGATGACTTGTTGGACCAACTGAAGGGGGAAAAATATTTCAGTAAGATCGATTTGAAGTCAGGATATCACCAAGTACTGATTGAACCCTCCGATGTGCGAAAGACTGCCTTCAAAGCCAAGGAAGGCTTTTCTGAATGGTTGGTTATGCCTTTCGGATTCATGAATGCTCCTGCAACCTTCATGAGGCTAATGGATGACATCTTGCGGCCATTCACCAACTCATTTGTAGTGGTATACTTGGATGACATCCTTCCAAAGCCGAGAAGAGCACCCTCCACCACATCCAACAGGTTCTCCAAACACTGCGGCAACACAAGTTATATGCCAATTTGGAGAAATGCACTTTTGGCATTACCCAGGTTCAGTATCTGGGATACATTATTGATTAACAAGGGGTGCATGTGGATCCAACCAAGATCCAAGTCATTTGGGATTAGCCTTCTCCAACCACTCTAATAGAGCTCTGCAGCTTTCTAGGTCATGCCAACCTCTACCATAGGTTCGTGTTGGGATTTTATCATATCACTTGGCCCTTGAGTCAAGTCACCAAGGGAGGAGCAAAAGAAAAATTCTTTTGGTCTGAATCTCAACAAAAGGCATTCACAGAATTGAAAGATCTCCTCTGCTCGGTACCAGTGCTTGCATTACCAGACTTGCAACAACCATTGGAGGTTAAGATAGATGCCTCTGACTATGCTATTGGGGCTGTCCTTACTAAACATAAGCATCCAATGGCATATCACAGTGAGACACTTTTAGACACAGTTCAGAAGTATCCCACTTATGACAAAGAGATGTATTCCATTATGCAGGCCTACTGATAATGGAAACATTACATTTTGGGGAAGGAAATGGTCATCCACACAGATCACCGACCCCTCTAGTTCATACAGACCTAAGGGAAATTGTAGAATGATTGCCATCAGAAGTGGTCCACATACCTGCAAAAATTCCATTTGAATATCAGGTATAAGAAGGGCAACACCAATAATGTTGCAGATTGCCTCAGTCGACCACTGATCATGGCATTAACCATTGTGCTCAACTCTTGTGGGCACGAGACCTCTTATTGGCCACTTTTCTACAAAAGCGACCCAGAATTCAGCCACACACACCAGACACTATTGGAGGGTCGGCATGTTCCAGATTTTCACCTCCAGGATGCCCTGTTATGCCACCTGGGTCACCTTCGTGTTCCTTCAAGCAAGCATGCCAATATGATTTGGGAAGCACACTACAGTCAGGCTGTTGGGCGTTTTGGGGTTGAGAAAAAGGTGGCAGTACTGTAGAAGTATTTCTATTGGCTGAATCTTCAACAGGATGTCAGGAAGTACATCAAATCATGCACTGCCTGCGCCATTGCCAAACTGACCATCAAGAAGCAAGCCCTCCATACCCCACTGCCTACCCCTAGTCAACCTTGGGAATCCATCTCCATGGATTGCATGTTAGGCCTTCCTTCCCCTAAGCATGGAAATGACTATGTTTTTGTGGTCATCGATAGGTTTTTGAAGATGGCCGTTATGGTGGCCTGCAAGAAGAATATCACAATAGAAGCCACTACTAAACTCTTCTTTGAACGAGTGTGGGTACACTTTGGGATCCCCCAGTCTATCATCTCAGATCGGGACAGCAGGTTCCTCAGTACATTTTTCTCCAGTATCTGGTCAATGTTGGACACAAAACTCACTAAGTCCATGGCCTTCCATACTAAAACTGATGGCCAAAGAGAGGTTGTTAACAGGATGATTGTACACATTCTACGCATGTACAACTCAAAGAATCCACGCACATGGGATGACAACCTCCCCTATGTTCAACACAGCTACAACCGGGCTCTCCACAGCTCAACTGGCCACAACCCTTTTTAGGTGGGCTTGGGATTCCAGCCACTATGTCCCATTGATGTGGCCATGCCATTTGCAGCTACTCATGCAGATTCGGCTCATGTCCAGTATGAAACAGATAAGACAAAAAACTTCATTGAGCACATCCAACATATTCACCAACAGATCCATGACATTCTAGAGAAATCAAATGCCAAGTACAAGTAGCGACATGATCAACATCAGGTGCCACACAAGTTTCAGGTGGGTGACAAAGTTTGGTTGCATTTGCAAAAGGAACACCTTACCGGAGCCTATCGGAAAATAAGACCACTTCAATATGGTCCTTACACCATTACCAAGGCTATGGGAGATAATTCATTTTAGATCAGCATTCCCCCATTCCTTAGCCTGCACCCAGTGTTCAATGTGGACCACCTTCGGCCATACTTTCCACCATTACTAGACACATCCGACATTGCAGAATACCTCACACCCACAGAGTTAAATTCAGATTGCATGGAACAAGCTACAACTGATTAGATCATGGACACACAGATTAAGCACACTCGCCAGCAGAATATCCAACTGTATCGAGTTGTCAAAGTAGGCCAACTCCTTCACCAGGGCAAGTGGCTCACTAGGGACCAAGTTTAGTAGAAGTTTCCTCATCTCATGGAGGAACTCAACGCAATGGGGACCATTGATTCCTAAGGGGGGAGGAATGATCCAGGTGGATATTGGTGGCCACCCACCAAGTCCACCTAGACCTCCACCATTATTTCTTTTAGCTTTTCAGTTTCCTTAATTGTAGCACACTTTACTAATTTTAGCAGTTTTTCGGGTCTTGAATTTTCGGAGCCGTTTTGAGACCATAAACAACGTTTTTTGGGAAAACTAGAGAAGCATGGCTCTACAAAACGATGTTTCTCTTCCCAAAGTTGTAGTTCTCGGATAGATCTTTCTAACGAGATATTGTGTGCATCAAATGGAGATCGTATGCCAAAGTTACGACCCCGGGAAGTTGATGTGCCAATTTACCCAAACAGGGCCCACAGTTTGGTGTTTCATCTTCTAGGGTTAGGTTTTTGGATGTTTAGGGATTTCCATTATTTCTCAACAATAAATAGGCCTTCGAGCCTCATTATAAGACAGTTTATAGGCATGTAGCCGCCACATCTCTTCTCAGAGATAAGCTACCATCGCCCTAGCGGGTTTCTTTCCATTTCTATTTGTAAGCATATTTCAGTATTTTACAGTAATGAAATGAAGCATTATCACCGTTGCATATCTGTATTTATGGTTATCTCTGTAATTTTTTTGTGTTCCTGTTTAAATCTGGAGCAGTGGTATCAGAGAGGTCTGATTTTTCTCTGTTTTTCTTTGCATGTCCCAAACGAGGTCGGGATATAAGGAGTTAGGGCTTTAACTGGTCGAACCTTTGCAAGACCAGCCTGGCAAATGCCGAAGACCTCCCATGGTGGATGAGAAGAAAGATGAGTGGGCAGGATATCCTATCAAAATCTTGGTCGAAGAAGCCCTCGAGCGACAAGGGAATGCGATGATGGACAACTTTGCACAGATCCTTCAGTGGCTACCCAGAGGCGATGCATCAGCTTCCAACAGCTACACTAAAAACACCACGGCCTTTAAGGTACAAGTTAATTTTGAAATCCCCATATTCAAGGGTTAGATAGACGCAGATGCCATAGATAAATGGCTAAATCTACTAGAAGGTTATTTTTCTGTTCATGAATTTTCGAGTCAGGAAAAGATTGTTTTTGCCCTTCTCAAAGCAGCCCCCCACGTTAAGGACTGGTAGGAAACCTACTACAAGCAGAAGGATGAAAATACCAGCTCACTATTTTCAGCCACACCCACCTGGAATTCATTCTGGGATGCCATCAAGGAGCAGTGCTACCCTGTCGGAAGCTATGAGGATCAATACATAAGGTGGACCATGCTACGGCAGGGAAGGGACAAAGACGTGACGGAGTTTACCAATATTTTTCATACCCTTCACACAAATTTGGGTATCAAGGATTCAGAGTAGCATTTGATATTCAAATACCATAGCTACTTGCACAAGTACATCTAGGAAGAAATAGAATTCCTAAACATCTCCTCGCTTGGTACGACATACCGATATGCCGTCAAGGTCGAGCAAAAGTTTAAACATAAGAAGTGAGACTTTGGATCTACGAATTTGAAGCAAGCAAAGGTGCCCCCAAACTGCAGAACAAAGGACAAAGCTAAGGCAGGACGGCCCAAGACAACCTGCCAAAAGCAAAGAATAGTGCTGCGAAGCTGAAAAAGGACATGGGAAAATGGTGTGAGTTCCATAAGAGCTCCACTCACAACACAAGTGACTGTCGGGCCAAGCAGTCATTAGTGGCTAAGCTAAAGGTTTCAGAATCAGATGCATGTTCTGACTCCGAGTTAGGACCCGACAAGGGGAATGACAAAGGGAAGAACACTATCGATGTGGAGTCCAACACCACCATTGCCACATCGAAGATCCAGAAGGAGGAACCCGAAGATCTAGAGGAGGAGGTGTTACACTAAAAAATGTCACCATGGCTATTTACAGTTAGTATGGCTCTATCAACAGTCATGCTATCCTCCTGGGCAAGTCTTAAGCTTCTGCTCTCCATGTCAAACTCCAAAAAGAGAGAAAGTCTTTATAAATGTATTTATCTCTGGGTAAGCAGGTTCTCTCAACCTTACCTGCGGGTACGCACCCAATGTTCACAAAAACTGCGTCCTTGGACGCTCTGTATGTAAAGGGGCAGGTGCGTCCCCCTGTAAAGGTCAAAATGCGCAAGTTTCATCTTTAAAAAGTTACTTGTGGTCATTTCTAGAGCATTCTAGAAAGTTGTTCGACGTGTATTGAGCGCCTCTAGATGGTTCATGTACCCCTACCAAAGAGGAACTTATCCCATCAATAAGGGAGCTATCCCATCCAAAGAGGGGATTATCCCATTGATGGTGGACCTGATTAACCTCTTCTTGAGCACTATAAATACAGGCATTGGGCCAGAAGGAGGGGAGGTTGAAAGCTAAACATTTCTAAGGGTAGATGCTGCAGGAATTAGGACTCCCATTTAGAAGCTTGTGAGGAGAGATTGTCATCTTTACTTGTTCTATTTGGAAGTGGGTGAGCTTTGTCAAAGTAAAGGAGAACTCTTGATGGACCCTGGGAGGGACTTGCACAACACCAAGGCTCAGGTTGTAATTGTTCCTTTTGTTTCCTATTAATGCAAATGAGTCCATTCTTCTCAATAACTTGTTATTTATGAGTTGTTTCATGTACTCCTTGGTCTATGTGTTAAATATGTTTTATTCTATGAGATTATCAAGTGCTATTTAATCGTTTGATTGTTAGTGGATGCAGGTTTCAAAGTGAAGGAGGAGCTCATCCGGATCCGTGGAGCTGGACTGCTACAACAGCGTTGGACTACAGGTAGGATCTAAACACTTGATTTCTTATATGGTAAATGCATGTTTAGAGAAGAATTGCTCTTGTTTGTCTTGTTTGTCACTAGAGAGTCTTAGGCTCCTAGGGAGGTTGATTTGTGTCCGCACTATCGACTCTTTCCGCCTGACAAAATGGCGACTCCGCTGGGGAATCCATTGATGTGAAAGTCTTTTCCTTTGTATGTAACTTTGATCTAAGAAAAGTCATTTATTTTCTGGTTTTTGGCTCTGTGACTTTGTTTTTGGGTGGGTTAGCTTAGGGTTAGATTCAATTTAGTTTTTCTTGAATTTTCCAGTAGGATGCACCCTCTGAGTATTGCACAGTGCGTCCCTAGACGCACTGTCGCTGTGTGCACAGAGCGGGCCCGCACCTGTCTTAACGGGTTGCCTGCGTCCCCTGCTAAAATTTAAGAAAATTCCATTTTTTGCATTTTTTCTCTTAGATTTTGCTTTTTCTTAGTTTTTACTGCCCAGATCCATTAGTCTCTTGTCAAAGATCTTCACCTGAACTTGTTTCGATAGCATTGAGTGTTTTAGTGGATTTCATAGAAGTTTAAGCCCTAGGGTTTGATTTTTGAGTAGGTCTTGTAGTGACTTTGGCGGTAGAAGTTGTCAAGCCTTAGATCTCTCTGGTTTTGTTAGCCTTCTTAGAAGTCAGACCTGTCATAAAGTCTACCTGTGAGAGCAACTTACCTTTGAGTGGTCTCTTTGGCAAATTTCGAAGTGCTTGTTGATTGAGTGTTGAATTCCATTTTACAAAAAGAACAAAAAGATTTGAGTTTTGTTTTGACTGGTCTTTTGATTCTGCATTAGCTGGTCCTTGGCTTGATTGTGGTCAAGTAAAACAACCTAGAATCATCCTTGTAGGCTTTTGCCTCGTTAGGTTTGCTTAGAGTAAATTTCCTTTTGATTTGCTTGTGAGTAAATTTTCCATAGATTTTATAGTTTTTGAGATTGATTTTTGTTAAAATAGATTTATATGCTTTATTAGATAAAAGAAAATACAAAAACATCTCCTTTGAAAAGTTTTGTTTCAAGTAGCTTTGAGGCATTTTGAAAGAAAAAGAGTTTTTCGTGCACGTAAAGAGTGGTCATGTTTGTATGCTTGAAAAGATAAAGAGAATTGTTTCTTTGATTGTCTTTACTAAGAAAGTTGTTTTCTATAAAATTTGCATCTCTCAACTCTCTTAGTTAGGAATTTCATTGAAAGAGGAAAGTAGCGTAAATCATCTTAGGTGCATCTTTGTAGTGGTTTGAGTCGAGTCTACACACCATTGGTTTCACTTCCGCTACCTTTTGTCTTTAAGAAAAACCATAAAATTAACGCTTAAAGTAAAATCAACGTAGTAACTTTTATTTACTAGGGCTCTGAAACACCAATTTAGATCAGGCTAGTGTCTTGGAGTAGGAGAGTAATTAACTCTCCAAGACAACAAAAACAAACAAGTAGCTTATCTTGTGATAGAATAAATCCAATTGTCTCATTTGTACTCTGGGAAAGCTCCTCTTAAAGGAGAAGCACGAGCTCGTGTCCGAACCAGTGAGGGGATCAATCCTCCCTCGTTGGGAATGACGCCAGACACACACGTATTACAAACGGTAAACCTCGGATTAACCATTGTCGAGGAGCCAGGGGTCACTTGTCGGTAAACCTTGGATTATTGTCAAGGAACCGGCAAGGGGATTGAGCTTGATACTCTGCCCTTGCGTGCTGTCGGAGTGTAGACTGTTCCCCCAGGTGCATTTGTTGCGGTTGGTAACCTTAGTGACCATTATCTTTAGGATTCTACCGAGGTGACGGTGGAGGGAAGATCCCACTGTACCTGGAGCAGACGTCGGCTAGACTCACTTGGATTTTCCGGGGGGTTCACTTCACTCGAGACGGTTAAAGTGGAGGAACTTGTGCCGGTCTATTCATTAAGCAGGTTGCCGGGGTAACTGTTCCACCCGCCACTTCTGTACTGAATCCGGCGATGTTGGGTTTCATCTCCAACTAGCATTTTCGGTCTAGAAGGCTACTGTTTGTGCTTGGTTTGACGCCCTAGATTCTTTAGGCGTGTGATTCAAAGTTGTTTGGTTCTTTAGCGACTTTAGGTGGTTTGATTTGAGATTTTACTTTGTTTTCGTGTGTAGTAGTTAAAAAGTTTTAGCTGTGGCGGAATTACCGAGACAGTCCCGTAGACTTCGGGGCAAGTCACCTGAGATTGTTACCGGAACTGATTTGTTGAGGAAACTCCGTAGATCACAGGGTGGATCTCCTGAAGACGTCCCGGGTCAGTACGAAGGGTTGAAGGTCCTTGTAACTCCTCCTAGTGGCAGTAAAGTAGGTTCACTTGAAGAAGGAGAATCTTCCTTGGTAGTCCATCCAGATTACCAAAGTCTAGAGACAAGTTATAATCCTGAAGCTGTTACAGTTTCTGAGCTTGCTGGTAGTTTTTCGTCTACTAGTGATATAGGCGAAGAACCTGAAATATCCGAACCTGTTACTCCGACTTCTAGTGTTCCAGATTCACCAAGGATAGAATGAGTTATCACCGAAAATCTTCCTACTGGTTTGATTGCTATTGAAGAACTTGCTCCAGAGGAAGAAATAGGCGTCTCTAACCTTGAAGATCAACTTACTATTGAGCTCAGGGAGCGTGAATCTATCTTTTACAGTCCTCCTAGAAGTACTACTTGGTACCTTTCGTTAACCAATTATTTAGACAACTCAGGGATAGGTTTTTCTCCACCTCGTACTCCTTTTCCACCTGGAGGTATTTATACTCCTGTAAATATGTCTGGTCAGTCGTCCGTGTTTACTCAAACTCCTGAATCTTTCTTACACGGCGGTCCTTCTGTTCCCACTGGGTATCAATCGCTTTCTGGTACCTTTGCGGGGGCGTCTCCTCAACCCGTTGATCATGGGTTATTAGCTGGAAACAATGGTAATATACCATTAGGTGTAGGAGACATTTACATGATGTCAGGTTCAGCTCCCGTTTCCCAACCTCAAGGTGGCCAATTACCGCCTGGGGGGCAACCTCAAGGTACACAAATTGTGTCTGGGGGGCAACCTCAAGGTCAGTATGTACCTATGGTGCAATACATGCCTCAAGGTCAACCCCAGCCTCAATATGTACCCCAGGGTCAACCTCAGTATCAATATCAACCTCAAGGATGGCAACCTCAAGGGTATCAACCTCAAGGGTATCAACCTCAAGGTCAAGGTCAACCCCAGTATCAGTATTTACCCCAAGGTTATCAACCTCAAGGTCAATACTCGAGTCAAGGTTATCAACCACCTCAAGGTCAGTCATATGGTCAAGGTATGGGAACTGCACCTTTCAATTATCAATCCTATCCTCAATCCGGTTATGGACCTCAGTATTCTCAACCTGTTACGGGTCAATACCCTGGAATGTTAGTGTGGGATCCATCACAGGGTCAACAGGTGTTGCAGCCAAGTATACAGTTGGTACCTCAAGCTGGACAACCCGTAGTTTCTAGTTCACCCCAGCAACCGCAACCTGCCCAGTCAAATGTTCAAACTTCTGTAACTTCGGTAGTTACTCAGCCACCAATTGCACTGAGTACTCCATCTCAAACGGCTGCTGCAACTACCGCACTTACTTCTGGAGTATCAACAGCTCCGGTTTCTACTGTCTCTGCAACCACTCCTCAGGCATCTTTACCGTTGTCTGGACCTACGATTCAAACCACAGTCCAGATGCCTATAGGTCAGCCTGGTATAAGTACGGTTGTCACTTCTCAACCTCAATTTGTTCAACAACCGTACCAGGGACAGTACCAACAAAGGCAAGCTGTCCAGCAGCCGGTTTACCAGTATCAACCGTATCCTGGGTACACTTATCAACAACCTCAGCAACCCCAGTACGGTCCGGTTAATCCTGGTTTTCCAGGAGGATATAATATCCCTAATGCGATTCCTGTTCCTAGTTATCCTGGATATCCTCCTCCTGGGGCTGGTGTCATGACTCAGAGTTTTAGAGATCCTAATCGGCAATTACCGTTTATCGCAACTTTGGATTTACCAGATTTGACGCGCCTAACGAATGATCCAATTCAATATCTTCAGTTCTGGCCGCCAATGCCAAATAAGTTGCCCAGTGATATACCCAAGTTCAAAGGTAAGCCTGGAGAGGATCCGTCCAATCATGTGATGACTTACCACCTCTGGTGTGCTTCAAATTCTATCTCGGATGATTCGATCCGCTTACGTCTTTTTCAGCGTACACTCATTGGTCTCGCGGCCAAGTGGTACATTGAGTTACCACGGGCCTCTTTTTACAATTTTAGCCAGTTAGCTACCTCGTTCTTAACTCACTTTTAGTTGCCAGTCAGATACGATAACGGCACGGAGTTATTAACTTCACTAAAACAATCGACGTCCACGTATATTTCCGATCACATTCATGAGTGGAGACGTCGAAGGAGGTTAGTGAAAGTTTTTATTCCGGACCAAATCTTAGCTGAATGGTTTGTTAAATCATTGTTACCGAAGATTACTGAAGATGTAGCTAAGGCCGGAGTAGTTACTGAGGAGCAAGTCATTGCTCAGGCGCAGTACCTTGACTTAGTTTATACTCAGTCGGGTACGTTACACGAGAAGATTCCAGATCTTCCAAAATCGAATCAAATCGCTGCTGCTCCTTCGGGATCTCATGCCGCTGATGGTATGATTGGTACGGTGAACACAAAGAGCAAGAAGAAGTCTTCCAAGAGTTCTACTACTCCTATAATCACCTTGCCTGATTCCCCGACAGGAGAGTCTTCTCCTGAACTTTCCACCGATATTCACGCTGTAGAGTCATCTACGGCCAAATCAAAAAACGGTGGAAAGAAGAAAGGGAAGAAGAAGGCTAAAGCAGACAAGGCTCCGAAGGAGAAAACAGAAAAGTCGGAAACCAATGACGAAAAACACAAACCTCGATATCCTTGTCTTATTTGTGAAGAGGATCATTTTACAAGAGATTGCCCTCATTGGGCCGAGGTTGTGAAAATAGTCAAAGGTTCTCCCACTCCTGCTGTGTTGAAAGATCCATTTCCAAAGCAGGAGAGTAAGATGATAGGTTCTTCCTCGACTGCCAGTGAAGAACCCATTTTGATGATGTCTCATGTGAGGATTGCGACTCGGTCGCAAGATTATGGTAGTAAGAATCCTGTTGATGGTAAGGAAGCAGAATCTTCTCATTCTAATCCATCAACCTCAGCTCCTGGTTCCGATCCACTACAGATCGAAAAACCTAACCCGGACTTAGTAATTAAACCGCCCGCCAAGGGTGTACTTCGAAGGTCTGCTTTTAATCCACATGCGAGAGCAGCCCAGAATTACAACATTGTTGAGGACTTAGCTGTTTCACCCTCAGCAATGTCGGCTTTAGAAGTGCTGCAATCATGCCCAGCACAACGAAAATTACTTTTGTCGGCTATCGGAGCTGTTGATGTTCAGGACCCGAATCTGATAATCTTCGATCTAGAAAATAGTACACCGCGTCTACCCCATCAAATGGCTTTCCAAATTCCAGTGATAGTCAAAAACAGGCCTATTCATCGGACTGTGATTGATGAGGGATCTTCTACGTGTATTATGTCGATTCAGTGTTGGAGATCGCTTGGTTCTCCTTCGCTGAACCAATCCCCGACCATCCTTAAGGCCTTTGATGGCTGTGGGTTCCGTCTGTTTGGTATTCTACAGGAATTGCCTATAGGGGTAGAAGGTAAAACCGTTAGTCTGGATGTGGAAGTGGTTGATGCCCCTCTAGACTACAACCTTCTTTTGGGTCGAAGTTGGTCATATGCTATGACAGCGGTCGTTTCATCGGTCTTCAGAGTAATAAAGTTTCCACATAACGGTAAGATCGTGACAATTGATCAGCTGACATACTTTTCATCCGACCTAGCCTCTTCAGAGAGTATCCAGCATGTCGGTAAGACGACAATCCCTTATAGGGACGTTGGCGTCGGTTTAGTTAAAGATTCCGGTTTACTGGGAACTTTTCCTTTCCCTCCAATCAACGCAGACCCTTCATTTGCATCAATTCATATGATTACATCAGACAACATTATTTATGATGATCCTTGGATCGTCCCATCTGAATCTGAGATAGACTCATTCGGTGATGCTATGCCTTTGAGTCCATATGAAATTGCTTATGAAGCCGTCATGTCTTTTACCGACTCGCGTTCAACCCAAATCGACCAAATGAATGTGGTCAGTGAAGAGTCACTTTTCACATCATCCTTAGAACGGATAGCGTTTCCCGAAGTCATGTCATCTGACGAGCACCTTCGCGAAATCCTAAGTGTAGACGATCTACCATGGGAAGATCTTCATCACAGATCTTCGTTTTTACCTGAGGATGATGTTCTTGAAAATGATTTTTCATCTATCTTTACCGCTGAATATGTCAAAGACGCTCAGAATCCAACGAAACATCCTGATTCAGAGTTGAATTTAGGGAATATTTCTCGCACTATTCCCATTGACATTTCAGTGAAGCCCGGAATTGAGGAAAACATTCATATAGGTGCCTTATGTACAGAAGATGAAATCCAAATTTACAAGGCCCTATTCCAAGAATTCCGCGATGTGTTTGCCTGGTCTTACGAGGAAATGCCGGGAATTGACCCTGCCATTGTTGTTCATGAAATAAAGACCTACCCGGACGCTAAACCCGTCCGGCAACGGTTGCGTCAGATTCACCCTCAGAAAGCGGCTGCGATTAAAGCAGAAGTCGAGAAGCTGTTGAAAGCAGGTTTCATTTATCCGATCCCGTTAACGGATTGGGTATCGAATATTGTTCCGGTTAACAAGAAACAAGGAACAATAAGAATCTGTATCGATTATAGGGATATAAATCGAGCTTGTCCAAAAGACAACTATCCAACGCCTTATATCGATCAAATAATTGATGATTGTGCCGGAAGTGAAATGTTTTCCTTTATGGATGGTTTTTCGGGCTATAATCAAATCAATATTCTACCTGCCGATCAACCAAAAACGGCATTCATTTGTCCATGGGGGGCATTTGCTTACTGCAAATTACCTTTTGGGCTTAAGAATGCCGGAGCCACTTTTCAACGGGCGATGTCTTATGCATTTCATGACATCAAGCACATTGTGCAACCGTACCTCGATGATTTGCCTGCTCATTCTTTACATCGAGCTGATCACCTTGTCCACTTACGAGCAATCTTTATGAGGTGTAGGCATTATCGTATTCGGTTGAATCCACACAAGTGTGTTTTCTGTATAGAAGCGGGTCGATTGCTGGGATTTGTTGTTTCAAAAGCCGGCATTCGCGTCGATCCCTCGAAGGTCGAAGCCATCATCAAATTGCCTCCTCCTTCGAGTTCGCGCCAACTCCAAAGTTTGCAAGGGAAAGCAAACTTTTTACGCTGATTCATTCCAAATTACGCCGAGGTCACTAAAGGTTTTACACGGTTGTTGAAACAGAACGCTCAATTCTTTTGGGACAAGATTGCCCAACAATCTTTTGATGCAGTTAAGCACGCGTTGACCCATGCACCGTTGTTGCATCCTCCCAACTACAACCAAGACTACTTCTTATACCTCGCAGCTTCACATTCCACTATTGGAATGGTGTTAGTTCAAGAAGATGAATTCGGAGCGGAACATGTGATATATTATCTTAGTAGGACATTAAACCCCACTGAGCTAAAATATTCGCATGTGGAGAAATTGGCCCTGGCAGCCGTTCAAGCTGTCCAGCGTTTTCGTCACTACATTCTTCTTCGTAAAACTACAGTTATTTCGGATTGCAACCCTATAATTTATATTTTGACAGAACAACTGCTAGGGGGAAAGTACTCTAAATGGATCGTTATCCTGCAAGAGTTCGACTTGGAGTTTGAGAAGTCCAAGTCTAAGAAATCCTTAGTTTTTGCGGAATTGATGTGTGATTTCTCGCGTGCTGACACAGAAACTGTGGCAGAGGAGTCCATTGCGGACGAATCTTTGTTTCTTATCAGTACTTTAGATCCGTGGTACGGGGATATAATCATCTATCTCCAAACCCAAACCTTTCGGCATGAAGCTTCAAAGTCGGAACGTCGAAAAATTCGGTTTCAATCCCAGCAATACAAGATTATTGGAGATACACTTTATCGCCGGGGGGCAGACTTAGTTTTTCGACGTTGTTTAACTCACGAAGAGGCAGAGAGGGTTTTGAATGATTGTCACTCTGGAGTATGTGGCGGTCATATGTCTGGGTATGCCACAGCTCAGAAGGTGTTGCGCGCTGGCTATTTCTGGCCGTCCATGTTTAAAGATTGTATCATTGCGGTCCGAAAGTGCCACAACTGTCAAGTGTTTGATCGCAAGATGCGCGCACCACCTGCTCCTCTCCATCCTATAATTGCCGTTGGTCCTTTCGCCAAATGGGGTATCGATTTTATTACTTGTAACCCTCACTCGGCCGAGGGGCATGCGTATATCATCCTCGCGGTTGATTATTTTACTAAATGGGCCGAGGCGATGCCTACATTCGACGCAAGCAGCAAAACAGCTGCAGTTTTCGTATTCAATCATATTATAACTAGGTTTGGTGTCCCACAAGCAATCATCACTGACCATGGGAGCCATTTTCGAAACATCATGATGACTGAGCTTACAAGCCAGCTTGGTTTGCGCCACGATAGCTCTACTCCTTATTATCCACAAGCCAACGGTTTGGTTGAGTCTATCAACAAAGTTCTGGTTATCATGATCCGACGAACCATTGGTATTCATCGGTCGAATTGGCACAACATGTTATTTTCAGCGCTATGGGCATACCGAACCTCAGTAAAAACTTCAACAGGGTTCACTCCTTTCCAGCTAGTTTATGGCTTGGAAGCTGTGTTACCCATTGAATGCGAAATCCCATCACTTCAAATGGCTGTCGAATTACTCCCAGCTACTTCCGAAGAGGAGAAACGTTTATTATACTTAGCTCAGTTAGATGAGACTCGACGTAACGCTGCATTGGCAATCGAGACTCACGCGAAGCGAATGAAAGCTCAGTATGATAGAAATGTGACCCCTCGAAGTTTTTCGGAGGGAGACCTAGTGCTATTATATGATCAAGCTAACGATAAGCTAGGTGCTGGAAAGTTCGTTCCTATGTGGCATGGACCCTACATTGTAAAGCGAAAGCTAGCAAAAGGGGCCTATGAGCTAGTAGATTTTGATGGGGACTCTTTGGGTAAACCCAGAAATGGTCTTTACCTAAAGAGGTATTATGCTTAAATGGTGGGTATGGAGATTTTTTAGTTAGGTTAGGTTTTCTTTCTAGCTAGTGTGTTTGTTAGTTTGGTTAGTGTGCTTAGCTTAGAGAGTGTGTTTTTCGTCGTTATTCTGGCTTATCTTGGTTTTACTCTTGATATTGCAGATGTCGACGCCTCTCCAAACATACATCGGATTTGCTGATGGTGCTTGTCGTAGTACACGGAATATCTCTTCCGCAGCTTGGGTTATCTATTCGACCTCTGACGAGTTAGTCTCTATGCACGGGGTAAGCCTCGGTCAAACAACGAACAACATTGCAGAATACAGTGCAGTGGTTGAATTATTATCCGAATCTATTTCATTTGGAATTCGACGTTTGATAGTGAGGTTAGATTCTGAACTTGTTGTATTACAGCTTAATAGAGTATATGCCATTAGAAATCCTGTGTTATTAAGGTTATTTTTGAGAGTGCGTCTCTTGGAACGCGAATTTGATTACATTGAATATCAGCATATTCCAAGGTCTTTAAATACATTAGCAGATGCAATTGCTTCTCGAATGTTGGACAGACATTTACGATAATCATGCAAGTAAATTTAAAAAACATTTCATCACATATGTTAAACAAGAAAAGCCGGTAATAATGATATATATATATAGATAGGAGTGTGTCAAAAATATACATCGTCTTCAATCATAGGTTGAAAAACACCTTATGATCGGCAAAAATGATAAGTACAAAAAGCCAAAAATGTCATATGTGTCTACAAAAGTGACTAGCCAATCACTGGTGGTGCTCTCTATACGACACCACTGCACAGGCTACCTTACACAAAAACCTCCTAAATGGTCCAGGGACTGCGACTACATAGCGCTGAAGTCTGATAGGAATATCATCTATGGTAGTCTCAGGTATATCCACCGTCAGACGCTCTAGATCCTGCTCCAACTCAGCTAGCGACTCTGCAGCCGCGTCTTGTGGGGCCGGTACCGGTGCAACTGGATGTCTCCTCTCAAAAGGCCGGAGGTTGGCTGGACGCTGTGGACCTACATCTGCATTTTGAAAATTTTTTACTGTCAGTTTTGAGACGATATATATAAAAAACAAAAAAAATATATAATTTGAAAACTTGTGAAAAATAAAGTACCTCTATCGTCCCATTGTTCTCCCTGTGGAAGAACCATGTCCGGATCACCTCGAAAATCTACTCCGGCATACGGAAAGTCCTGGATCGAAAAAACCTGGTCCTCTAACCAGTGAAAATAACTATCGGGGAATCGAACAACCGCCGCGCCCTCGTCAGGATGCCGGGCCATCACCGTAACCCATCGTATCAGCTTTGGCTCCCGAGGACCCAAGTTTTCAACAGTGAGGTGCTGAGGGATCAGCATCGGAACTCTCTCTAAGGCAAAGCTCACAACTAGAGGCCCATATCCAAAGGTCTTCAGTTGTCCGTTCTTTACCCTAGTCAGTTGGCCCTTCATATTGGCCGACACAGCATCACACCAGTTGAAAATGGTGCCTTGGAAACAGTCAATCGCCATCCGCATTTGGGACCCGGTGGCAATATGTAAAGTGGCTGAACCGCAAATTCTGGTAACTGTGAAAGCTATAACTTTGAGTTCACGCAGAGAGATGTGTTTGATTTCTACGCCTTTCGCATGGTGTGCATTGGGTATACACCAATCTGCCCGGAGACTAGCAAGGGATTGGCCACCCGACCTAGTCCCGGCTATATTGAGTTGCTCGCCCCTATTTGGCAAGCCAGTGAGAAAGTATATGTCAGAGGGATCTATCTCGAGCTGGTGTCCTCCGATGTAAAAGCACTGCTCATGAATGTTCCATCTCTCAACCAGCCACTCCAAGAATCTCACCTGAGCCCTCATGCCAGGTATGGCCCAGTATTTATATAGTCTGCATGCTTTTAAGGCATCAATGGAAGGTTGATGATTGATTGCAGCTAAATCAACGTCCTCATGCTCTCTTTCTCTCCAATCCAACATGGTGAGTGCCCTACACACCAAGAAACAAAGGTTAGAATTGATTTGGGAAAATTCAGATGGTTGTTTGTGGAGTTTGGGGTTTCAAATTCCGCCTTTCGTGGGGGACGCACCCCGCGTTCAGGACACAGAGCGTCGGGACACAGCTGGCCTGAAGGTAGGCTGCGTCCCCCGACCTTTTTCCTGTGTGGGAAAAAGTCGGGGGACGCAGGTCACCCTTAGGGCACCTGCGTACCCCGCAGAGCGATTTTTGAAACCCAAAACCCCCCAAAAATCAAAACTAAAACCTAAAACAAAATTTTAATCGGATGAAATTGAAGAGGGGGATGTTGTGAAATACCTGGAAGAGACGGCGTTCGATTCTGACGGTCGGATTCTCCGCAACGACCACGGGAAGTTTCTTGCTAAAAGCCCTTTTCTCAACCTCAACAGTAAAATAGTAAAAATGACATGGTAAAAAGTCTTTTTATAGGTTTTTTGGATGAATGAATGCTAGGTTTGTTTATTTTTCACCATGGAAGGATATTTTTCAATGTATTTTTGCCTATCTTAAACAGGTATGAGTAATGTGTCGTTTTTGTGCAGGACAAAGGGATTTAGAGGGAAAATTGTCATTTTTCACGAACCAAAATATCAGAGTCATCTTTTAAGCCCTTTTCTGACTCCTAAAATATGAAAAGATTGCCGAGCGTTTCTTTTACACTCGTTAAAACGGAATTAAAAGGCGGTCCCCTTATAGCCCTTTTCTGACCGTAAAAACAGGAAAAGATTGCCGGGTTTTTGTCGTTTCAAACTCGATACTGGAAATAAAACGACGTGTCCTTGATCGCTTTTTACTTTTCAGGTCAGTGGCACTAATTATGAAAGTACTCCTTGGTCGCAAGATCAAGCGGTTCCCCCAGGTATTATTTTATACTTTTTCGGGCTTGAGGGACACAAATCTACGAAAAAGTTCAACTTGGAGTCTTCTTAAGTTTTTCAGACTCTCTAAAATTGAAAAACGCCGAGTTTCTCCTATACTGGGCTCGTTAAAATTTCACAGTAAAGGACCTGTTCAATTACAAACAGGAACGAACCACTCCTTCCTAGGGTTCGAATCAAAACTAGGTTGGACTCATCCGAAGGATGAGCTTATAATCAAGCATATGTTATCCTCCTCAAGCTTGTTAAAAATAAAGAGGTACTTGCCAGAAATGGTGGGGGAAAAGAGAGAAGAATGAACGTATTTGTTATCTTTTGTCTCAGAAGAAACTTTATTACCACTCTTGAACACGACACTTTTCATTCACCTGGGTTGGGAAATCTTTTACCTCACAGTTGATCAAACCACATTGAAAGTCTTCAGCCGGGTTCCGGGGATTAACTTTGAGTCATTCGTCACCAAGCCATCTGTTGTGTCGTTATGTGTTCAAGAGGTCTGCAAGCAAAACTTTCATCTGCAAAATACTTGTCATCCATTTGACCATCCCTGAGTCAGTCCTTACAGCAACATTTCTTCAACTTGAACAATGATTTCGTGTTGTGGGCTTGCCTGCAACGGGTCGCTTTCTATCGACATTAGCACATTATCTAGAGAGATGACTTAGAAATCGTCAGTGCCTTGAAGTCTGCATGCATCAATGGCAGGTTTCTCGCCTTTGACGTCAGTTTACATCATTGACTTTCGATCGAAGGATTCCGTGAAATGTTCGACATCAACTCATTCATTCACATCTCATGGATTGTACTGGGTACTTTGAGAACCATTGACATTACTGGTGGTCTCTCTCACACTTGTTAACAGTTTACATCATCGACTGGTAATCGAGTGGTTTCTACCATGTTCGACATCAACTCATTTATTCGCATGGCTAGAATCGTACCAATTCGGGAAGCGGAAATGAAGACCTTGGATCTAGTTTCCACCATCCAGGCTGCGAGGAGTTTTGTATTCATTATCTAAGTAGACTAATCATAAACAGATGGCTGCGCCCATACTGTGTCTACAAAAGTCTATAATTATGATGTACTGCAAGATCATTCCTGTATTAGAGTAGTTAGTCAGTTAGTTAAAGTTTTGATCTGAGTATGGGAATGCCTACCTCAGTGATGATATAATCTTATACATGTATTTTGTGTTGAAAATTGCAGGTTCTGACCAGGCTCTCCACGAGATAATCCTTGAAATGATAAAGCGCTTCACCCTTCCTAGATTTACAAAACCCTAATCTATTACAGGCTTCGCACTTTAGGGGGCAATCTGTTACACTAAAAAATGTCACCATGGCTATTTACAGTTAGTATGGCTCTATCAACAGTCATGCTATCCTCTTGGGCAAGTCTTAAGCCTCTGCTCTCCATGTCAAACTCCAAAAAGAGAGAAAGTCTTTATAAATGTATTTATCTCTGGGTACGCAGGTTCTCTCAACCTTACCTGCGGGTACGCACCCAATGTTCACAAAAACTGCGTCCTTGGATGCTCTGTATGTAAAGGGGCAGGTGCGTCCCCCTGTAAAGGTCAAAATGCGCAAGTTTCATCTTTAAAAAGTTACTTGTGGTCATTTCTAGAGCATTCTAGAAAGTTGTTCGACGTGTATTGAGCGCCTCCAGATGGTTCATGTACCCCTACCAAAGAGGAACTTATCCCATCAAGAAGGGAGCTATCCCATCCAAAGAGGGGATTATCCCATTGATGGTGGACCTGATTAACCTCCTCTTGAGCACTATAAATACAGGCATTGGGCCAGAAGGAGGGGAGGTTGAAAGCTAAACATTTCTAAGGGTAGATGCTGCAGGAATTAGGACTCCCATTTAGAAGCTTGTGAGGAGAGATTGTCATCTTTACTTGTTCTATTTGGAAGTGGGTGAGCTTTGTCAAAGTAAAGGAGAACTCTTGATGGACCCTGGGAGGGACTTGCACAACACCAAGGCTCAGGTTGTAATTGTTCCTTTTGTTTCCTATTAATGCAAATGAGTCCATTCTTCTCAATAACTTGTTATTTATGAGTTGTTTCATGTACTCCTTGGTCTATGTGTTAAATATGTTTTATTCTATGAGATTATCAAGTGCTATTTAATCGTTTGATTGTTAGTGGATGCAGGTTTCAAAGTGAAGGAGGAGCTCATCCGGATCCGCGGAGCTGGACTGCTACAACAGCGTTGGACTACAGGTAGGATCTAAACACTTGATTTCTTATATGGTAAATGCATGTTTAGAGAAGAATTGCTCTTGTTTGTCACTAGAGAGTCTTAGGCTCCTAGGGAGGTTGATTTGTGTCTGCACTATCGACTCTTTCCGCCTGACAGGAGGAGCGTCTCTTCCACTCCCAAATGTGGGTAAAGGGATCCCTGCTACATTTCATTATCAATAGCGGGAGCCAAAAGAACCTCATTTTGGTAGAGGTCGTGAAGCGGTTGGGCTTACCGACTACAGCACATCCACAACCATACACCATCAGGTGGCTTCAGCAAGGATGGGATCTTTGCATGAGCCAGTAGTGTCGCATTCCACACAACATCAAACCCTTCATGGATGAGGTATTATGTGACATTGCTCCCCTTGAATTTTGTGATGTACTATTAGGACAACCATACTTATGGAAGCAACATGCTGTTTATGAATCAAGGCCCTATGCTGTTATTATTAATTTTGGAAATAAGTTGTAGAGGATACCGAAGGTAGCACCGCCTACTGCCATCTCTTTGGTTACTGCAAAACAATGCAAATAGCTCATTTCTAAAACTGGGAAATTTGTTTTCCTGATGATACGCCCTCAAGGAAAGAAGAGGACGGTGGCCATGACCTCCAGAGATGGCCCCTTCATACGACAACTACAGATGGACAAGGTTGTGGAGGAGTACGAAGATATCTTCACTTCCCCCATAAGGGTTCCTTTGTACTGTCAGGTCAAGCACTCCATCGATCTGACCCCAGGTGCGCCACTGCCTAATGGACCAATCTATCAATGCTCTGTTCTAGAGAACATTGAAATCAAGAGGAAAATTCAGGAGCTTCTACAAAAAGGTCACATTCGTTCGAGTTCATCACCTTTTGGAAGCCCGATCGTGTTGGTACAGAAGAAGGATGGGACTTGGAGACTCGGTATTGACTATCGGGCACTGAACAAGATCACTATCTGCAATAGGTACCCAATCCCATGGATTGATGACCTCCTGGACCAACTGAAGGGGGTAAAATATTTCAGCAAGATCGATTTGAAGTCAGGATATCACCAAGTACCAATTGAACCCTCCGATGTGTGGAAGAATGCCTTCAAATCCAAGGAGGGCCTTTTTGAATGGTTGGTTATGCCTTTCGGATTGACAAATGCTCCTGCAACCTTCATGAAGCTAATGGATGACATCTTGTGGCCATTCACCAACTCATTTATAGTGGTATACTTGGATGATATCTTGATCTTTAACCAGGGCTGGGAAGAGCACCTCCACCTCATCCGACAGGTTCTCCAAACACTGCAGCAACACAAGTTATGTGCCAATTTGGAGAAAGGCACTTTTGACATGACCCAGGTTAGTATCTGGATTACATTATTGATGAACAGGGGGTGCATGTGGATCCAGCTAAGATCCAAGTCATTCAGGAATGGCCCTCTCCAACCACTCTAATGGAGCTCTACAGCTTTCTAGGTCTTGCCAACTTCTACCGTAAGTTCGTGTTGGGATTTTCTCATATCACTTGGCCCTTGAGTCAAGTCACCAAGGGAGGAGTGAAAGAAAAATTCTTTTGATCTGAATCTCAACAGAAGGCATTCTCAGAATTGAAAGATCAGCTCTGCTCAACACTAGTGCTCGCATTGCCAGACTTGTAACAACCATTTGAGGTCAAGGAAGATGCCTCTGACTATGCTATTGGTAAATCCTTACTTAACACAGGCATCCAGTGGCATATGGTAGTGAAAAACTTTCAGACACAGTCTAGAAGTATCCCACTTATGACAAAAAAATGTATTCCATTGTGCAGGCCTGCCGATAATGGAAAAATTACATTTTGGGGAAGGAAACGTTCATCCACACATACCACCAGCCCCCCTAGTTCATACAGACCCAAGAGAAATTGCAGAATGATTGCCATCAAAATTGGTCCACATACCTGCAACAGTTCCATTTGAATATCAAGTATAAGAAGCACAACACCAATAATGTTTCAAATTGCCTCAGTCAACCACCGATCATGGCCTTAACCACCATGCTCAACTCTTGTGGGTACGAGACTTCTGATTGGCCACTTCTCTACAAAAGTGACCCAGAATTCAGCCACACATACCAGAGACTCTTGGAGGTTGGCATGTTCCAATTTTTCACCTCCAGGATGCCCTGTTATTCCACCTGGGTCACCTTTGTGTTCCTTCAAGCGAGCGTACCAAGATGATTTGGGAAGCACACTACAGTCTAGCTGTTGGGCATTTCAGGGTTGAGAAAATGGTGGCAATACGACATAAGTATTTCTATTGGTTGAATCTTTGGCAGGATGTCGGGAAGTACATCAGATCATGCACTAACTGTGCCATTACCAAACCGACTATCAAGAAGCAAGGCCTCTATACCCCGTTACCTACCCCTAGTTGACATTGGGAATCCATCTCCATGGATTACATGTCAGGCCTTCCTTCCACTAAGCATGGAAATGACTGTGTTTTTGTGGTCGTCAACAGGTTCTCAAAGATGGCCATTATGGCGGCCTGCAAGAAGAATATCACAGGAGAAGCCACTGTTAAACTCTTCTTTGAACGAGTGTGCGTACATTTTGGGACCCCCCAGTCTATCATTCTAGATCGGGATAGAAGGTTCCGCAGTACATTTTGGTCTATTCTCTGGTCGATGATGGACACCAAACTCACTAAGTCCATGGCCTTCCATCCTCAAATTGATGGCCAAACAGAAGTTGTCAACAGGATGATTGCACACATTCTGCACATGTACAACTCAAAGCATCCACGCATATGGGACGAGAGCCTCCCCTATGTTCAACACAGCTACAACTGGGCTCTCCAGAGCTTGACTAGACATAACCCTTTTCAAGTGGGCTTGGGATTCCAGCCACTATGTCCCATTGATATGGCCATGCGATTTGCAGCTACTCACGCAGGTTTGGCTCATGTCCAGTCCAAAACAGATAAGGAAAACAACTTCATTAAGCACATCCAACATATTCGCCAATAGGTCCATGAAATTTTGGAGAAATCAAATGCCAAGTACAAGCAGCGACATGATCAACATCGGGTGCCACACAACTTTTAGGTGGGAGACAAAGTCTGGTTGCATTTGCAAAAGGAACACCTTACCAGAGCCTATTGGAAAATCAAACCACTTTGATATGGTCCTTACACCATTACCAAGGCTGTGGGAGATAATGCATTTGAGATCAACATTCCCCCATTCCTTAGCCTGCACCCAGTGTTCAATGTGGACTGCCTTCGGCCATACTTTCCACCATTACTAGACACATTCGACATTTAGAACAGCTCACACCCACATAGTTAAATTCAGATTGCATGGAACAAGCTGCAACTGATTGGATCATGGACACATAGATCAAGCACACTTGCTAGCAAAATATCCAACTGTATTGAGTTGTCAAAGCAAGCCAATTCCTTCACCAGGGAAAGTGGCTCACTAGGGACCAAGTTCAGCAGAAGTTTCCTCATCTCATGGAGGAACTCAATGCAATGGGGACCATTGCTTCCTAAGGGGGGAGGAATGATCTAGGTGGATATTGGTGGCCACCCACCAAGTTCACTTGGACAACCACCATTGTTTCTTTTAGCTTTTCAGTTTCCTTAATTATAGCATAATTTACTATTTTTAGCAGTTTTTCGGGTCCTGAAATTCCGGAGCCGTTTTGAGGCCCTAAACGATGTTTTTTTGGAAAGCTTTTTCTTTCGGAAGTTATAGTTCTTCGATAGATCTTTCTAACGAGATATTGTTTGCATCAAACGAAGATCGTATGCCAAAGTTACGACCCCGAGAAGTTGATGTACCAATTTATCCAAACAAGGCCCACAATTTGGTGTTTCATCTTCTAGGGTTAGGTTTTTATATGTTTAGGGTTTTCAATTGTTTATCAACAATAAATAGGCCTTCGAGCCTCATTGTAAGATAGTTCAGAGGCATGTAGCCACCACATCTGTTCTCAGAGATAAGCTACCATCACCCTAGCTAGCTTCTTTCCATTTCTATTTGTAAGAATATTTCAGTATTTTACAGTAATGAAATGAAGTATTATCTACGCTACATATCTGTATTTATTTTTATCTTTGTTATTTGTTGCGTTCCTGTTTAATCCAGATCATCATTTGTATAAAACAGGTCTAGATCTCATGATCAGAAGATGTATTAGGGAAGATGAAATGCCTGAGATTCTTAAGGCATGTCATGATGAACCGTGTGGTGGACACTATGCTGACAAGAGGACAGCCTATAAAATCCTTTCTTTAGGATATTATTGGCCATCCATCTTCAAATATGCCAAAGAATATGTCAAGGGGTGTGACAACTGCCAAAGGGTAGGAAAACCTGCTTCTTCAAATGAAATGCCACTACAAATTCAGGTACTCATTGAACCTTTTGAAAAATGGGCCTTGGATTTTGTTGGACCAATTAATTTCCCATTTAAGCAAAAGAAGTATATAGTGGTATGCACTGATTATGTCACTAAATGGGTAGAGGCTAAAGCATTACCTTTTGTTAATGAAAAATCTGTAGTTAATTTTCTTTTTGAGGACATCTTCACTGGTTTTGGTGTTCCAAGAGAAATTGTGACAGATCGGGGATCTCAATTTACATCTAAAATGGTGAAAAGTCTTGTGGAAGATTATAAGATCAAACATAGGAAATCTACCCCCTATCATCCAAAAGCAAATGGTCAAGTTGAATCTACAAATAAGGTGATTGAAGGAATTCTCACTAAGATTTTGCATCTACATAGAAGAGATTGGGTAGAAAGGCTTCCTGAGGCCTTATGGGCTTATAGAAATGCATGGAGGAACACAATGAGACACACACCCTATGAACTTGTTTATGGGTAACAAGCCCTGTTCCCTATAGAGTTTCAAATCAAAATCTTCAAGATGGTAGTCCAATTAGGACTGGTTTTATGAGAGGCACAAAAACATAGATTAGAGCAGCTCAATGAGCTTGATAAAATTAGGCAAGATGCAATTCAAGGAACCAGTATAGTCCAACAATAAAGGGCTAAATGGCATGACAAATATATCAAGGAGAAAAAGTTTCAAGCAGGAGATTGGGCACTTTTGTTCGATTCAAAATTCAAATATTTTCAAGGGAAGTTTCAGACTCATTGGCTTGGGCCATATGAGATTGAAGAAGTATTTAATAATAGAGCAATAAGGATAAGGACAATAGATGGAAGCAAAATACCTCTTCTTGTGAATGGTCATCGGTTCAAGATATATCAAAAACCAATTTCAAGAGAGTTCACTAAGATTTTCCATAATAACTTTGAAATGAAGCTAGTGAAGAAGAATTCTTCTTCTCCACTAACTTAGCCTTTATTTTTCCAAAAAAAAAATTGAAAAAAAAAATGCATGAGTTTGAAAACCAATCATTGATTGGCATACTTATATAGAAAATACAGGGTGAAAATCAGAGATCTATGACATCCTATATTTTCCATTTCCTTTTTGTAATAAGTAGTGACAAAAAGCTACATTTATTTGCAATTTAGAGTCTGCAAATTCATAGTCTCATTCCATCTCATTCTGTTTTCATTTTATTTTACAGTTCCATTTCACCTCACTGTCATATTTCATTTACATTTTATTTTTAAGTTTTACTCCATTTCACCGTATTTCCCATTTTATTTTACATCTCCTGTCATAACCCATTTCCATTTCATTTTTTATTTTTACTCATATTCCATAAGCCATACTTCAATTTTCCTTCTTTTCACATTCTGCAATTGATTTCATTCTGCAACTAATCTGATTTTGTAGCTACAACTTACTTATCAGCTCTGGAACAATTGTATAGTTCAAAAATAAATCATGAATGCGAGAAAACGAAGAATCAAGTTTTGGAGACCAAACATGCTAAAGGGACATATGGATCAACACCAAAAGAGTTATCAAGCAAAAAGTTAAATTCTAAAGGTAAAATGCAAAATTTATTTCAAACAACAAGTTAAAAACATAAGGCATGTATAATATGAATAATCGTATGTCTCCTTAATGAGTCATATTTTGATTTGAATGCCACTTCATTATACCACATCTCCACCACATACTCAGTACAAATGGTCCATAATAACTTCATCATACCACATCTCCACTACACTCTCCATACTCTGGACCTAAACGGTCCCTAATAACTCCATCTATTAACAGTCATGGCTACGATGTGACCAACTTATCCATGTCTCTCCAAACCCTCACCCTCTACTTATTCCACACAAACCCATAGTTCTTTTTCACCATACCTGCAGTCAGTCCATTTCATAGACCAAGAGGGTAATTCTAAAGGTTAAGAAATTTTGCAAACATATTCCATGGGACTCATTGTCAGGACAGAGCTAGTAGGAGAAAAATATATGTAGGGATACCCACAACTCAAGGAAATGCTGCAAAAGGCTGGATGGCTCAATTTCATTGAAAAATTTGATGGCTTCCACCAAGAGATCACAAAATCTTTTGCTATATCATTTGATGGTACAGAAGTAAAAATTGGAGACTGTCAGGCCAGGCAGTAACTCTCCAAAGGCAGTAAAACTGATTCGTCTATTATTCCATATGTAGGTTATTGTTATATACAATAGGAGTGATTGTTCAGTTCATCTCCCGATGACTGTTCACATTCCTAATTTATTTATTTACAAATTCCCCCAATCATGAATATTAGGTGTCAACATTCCCCCCCTTAATCTGAAGGGATGTTGGTGAGTCCAAGCATCATTCTGAATCGTTCAAGCTTTTCCTTTCCAAGTGCTTTGGTGAAGATGTCTGCAATTTGCTCATTTGTGGAACAATGATGGAGATGGATTGTTTTGGCCTCAACATGATGTCGAATCAGATGATATTTAGTATTGATATGCTTTGTTCGATCATGGAACTTTGGGTTCTTGGCCAACTTTATTGCAGAGGTGTTATCAATCATGAGTGGAGTTGATTGTACTTGTTTTACCTGCAAATCTTCAAGAATTTTCCTGAGCCACACAATTTCTTTCGTTGCTTCAGCTGCTGCCACGTATTCTGCTTCTGTTGTGCAATCTGTTGGAACTGATTGTTTACGTGATCTCCAGGAGATAGCTCCTGATCCAAGACTCATAGCATATCCTGAAGTAGATACCCCAGTTTCTTTGTCTCCATCGAAGTCTGAATCAGAGTATCCAATCAAGCTGAAGTCGTCCACCTGTGTATACTTGATTCCAAGGTCTTGAGTTCCCTTCAAGTACCTTAGAACACTTTTTGCAGTAGACCAATGTCCCTCACAAGGCTTTTGCATAAACCTGGAGAGGATTCCAACAGTAAATGAAATGTCTGGTCTGGTAGTAGTGAGGTAGATGAGACTTCCTACAAGCTGTCTATAATTTGTTGCATCCTCAAATTCCTTTCCTTCAATAGATGTGAGCTTTAAGTTTTGTTCCATTGGAGTAGAAAGAGGATTGCACTCTTTCATGCCAAATCTGTTTAACAAATCTCCAATGTATTTCTTTTGAGAAAGAAATATGGATTTTGGATGTTGGGTTACTTCAATGCCAAGATAGTAATGAACATAGCCCAAATCAGTCATTTCAAAATTTTTTCCAATTCCTTCTTTATGGATGCAATGTAGCTTTCATTGTTCCCTGTCATTAAAAGATCATCTACATATACCACAAGATACACAACTGTTTTGCCAAATTTCTTGACAAATAAAGTTGCATCATCAAGATCAAAATGATTGAAGTTGAGTTTCAGAAGATGCTCAGTTAGTTTTTCATACCAAGCTCGCGGTGCTTGTTTGAGGCCATACAGGGACTTCACAAGTTTGCATACTTTATGTTCATGTCCTTTCACAGCAAATACTTCAGGCTGGGACATAAAAACATTCTCTTTTAGATCTCCATTCAAGAATGCAGTTTTTACATCCATTTGATGGACTTTCCAACCGTTTTGAGCTGCTAGTGCAAAGAGTGTTCGGATGGTGGCCCATTTTGCTGTGGGGGAAAAAGTTTCCTCATAATCAACCCCTTCCTTCTGTGCAAAACCTTTTGCCACAAGCCTAGCTTTGTGCTTGTCAATGAGCCATCAGCTTTGTATTTGTTCTTGTAGACCCACTTGCAGACAATTGCTTTGGTTCCAAATGGAGGATCAACCAGCTTCCAAGTGCCGTTCTTTATGAGGGCATCATACTCCTTTTGCATCGCTTCTTTCCATTCATCATGAGAAGCAGCTTCTTTGAAGGAAGTTGGTTCAAAATCTGTAGACAAGTTCAATTCACAATCATAAGTAACATCCATATCAACAGGTGAATTAGAGTCATCTACATCACCTCCATTTTGTTGGTTTGAGTTTCTGGTTCCTGTTTTTCCAATTTCATCAGGATGAACACTTTCAAGTGTCTTTGCCAGCCACTTCGGGGACCTTTCTGAGATGGTCCGGGCTGCTCTATTGATTGAGTTGGGACTGAATCAAGATTGAGTCTCCCAATTCTATCAATTACATCACTTAAAGCATCATCTGTTGTTGGAGTTTCATGTAGGGGAGATTGTTCTTCAGAAGAAGATTCCAAATGTTGATCTAGTATAGGAATCCCCCCTTCAAGATGTGGAATCTGATTATCAAACTCTTGAAATGATTTCATTTTTTCGAATCTATCCAAGCGATCAAGTTGCCACTCAACAACATTGTCAGATTTGGATGATTCAAGAAAAGTTACATCTCTAGATACAACAAACTTTTTATTTACTTCATCATAGAGGCGGTATGCTTTGGAGGTGTTTGAATACCCCAAGAAGATACACTTACGACTTCTAGCACCAAGTTTGTTTCTATGTACCTTTGGTATCAAAGCATAACAGGTGGAACCAAAGATCCTGAGATGTTTTACCGAAGGAACATGTCCATACCACAATTCATAATGAGTCTTGTTTCTTATAACATTAGATGGACATCTATTCTTTATATATGCAGCACATAGAACAGCATCAACCCAAAACATTATCTTTACATTTTTGAAGAAAAGCATGGATCGTACCATATTCAATATTGTTCTATTCATTCTTTCAGCTACACCATTCTGTTGGGGATTATAAGGCACAGTTGTTTGATGTTTGATCCCATGTTGGCGAAGATAGTTTTCAAATTCATTTGATGTATATTATTTTCCATTATCAGTGAGAATAGACCCAATATGAGATTGTGCATCATTTTCAATCCATTTATGAAAATTATTGAATGTTTGAAAGGCATAAGATTTGTTCTTCAATAAATAAACCCAACACATTCTGGTGTAATCATCAATAAATGTCATGATATATTTATTTCCATTTGCAGAAGGAACAGGCATTGGACCACATAAATCTGAATGAATGAGTTCAAGCTTCCTATGTGCTCTTGAATGTGAATCATGAAAAGACTGTTTGCTATGCTTTCCTAGAATGCAAGCATCACATTGCTTATGTTTCCTAGGAATTGTAGGCAAACCAGCAACACCATTTTTCTTCAATAAGCGGAGACTGTCATAGTTTAAATGTCCAAATCTAGCATGCCATAATAAACTTGATGGAAGTGTACCTTCTTCATGATGAGAAATATATGATAAATTTTGTGCATGAGCAGAGGTTCCTTGCAGTTTGAGAAGCCTTTCTTCTTCTATTCCCCTCATGACAAGTGAGTGGTCAGAAGCTTTTCTTACCTCAAGCTTGCCATCAAAGATATGAATGGAGTGACCTTGTTGGCGGATGTGGACCAAGGACAGCAAGTTTCTCTTGAGCTGTGGGAGATGTAGAACATGATCCAGAAGAAAGTCTGGAAGACCAGGAAGTTTAAGCCTGATTGTGCCAAGCCCTGATGGCTTGATTTTTGACCGATCTGCAAAGTATACTACTCCATCAACATTGTCAGTGAAATATTCAAAAAAATATTTTCTATGAGTCATATGATAGGTTGCTCCTGAATCAAGCAACCAATCATTTTTCGAAGAAGCAAGTGAAGCATTAAACAAATCTTCATTTACTCCAATGTTACATTGTGCCTCAATATAGTGAGCGGACTCAGGTGCTTTACCTTTGTCTATATCATCAGTTTTACCTTTCTGTTGGTTTCTTTTCTGCTCAAGTTTTTCCCATGGTAGCTTCCATGTAGAGGCATCATGTGATCCATTTCTTTTGCAGCGAATGCAATGTAAGTCTGCCTTTTCTCCTTGAGAATGTCTGCCCCCCCTGCCTCTGAAGTATCTTCCTCTTCCTCTTCGTCAACCTCTTCCTCTTGTAGAATCTTGAGCAGGATGCTTTTCTTTATGAGCAAGGCATATAGTCTCTTCAGAAGATTTAGGGGTTGTCTTCTTTCCAAAGGCTTTCTCTCTTTCAGCAAACTTTTTCACAAGAGAGTCAAAGGTTATATCTTTAAGATTTCCATTTTCTTGTAAAGACTCAAGATAATTGGAGTAAGTAGGATAGAGTGCCTTGAGAAAAGCAATAAGAGGGATATCCAGCTCAACCTTAGTGGATTTGATATCATGCATTATAGATTTTACTTCAGATGCAAGAGCAAGAGGATCATTATTTTTCAGTTCAAGAGTGAAGAGTTTAATCATGAGCTGAACAACTTCAAGTGCAGAATGTGAGTCATAGAGTTCTTTCAGCTTTTGTAAAGCTTCAAAGGCAGTTGAATATGATGAAATATGGCGACTTACTTCTTCATTTACAGATGCTGCGATTAATGCATAGGCTTTGTTTTTCTTGTTTTCCCAAATGACGAGCTCTTTGTCTGATGTAGGCTGCACTGGGTCATTGTCTCCTTCTCTGACACACACTCCTTTCCACAACTCATTGAAGATGAGGGTGTGTTTTATCATCTGGGACCATTCAGGATAGTTCTCCTTGCCAGTGAGAACTATTCCTACCATAGAGATGATTGAATGCATTCTGTAAAAAAAAACTTCTGCTGATGTACATTGAAATTGTACTCAAATATATTAAAAACAGAGGTATTATTTTGTCGTGGTATATGGGGGACAGCGTGGGAGCCAAACGCAAGAGCGTTAATAACATTCCAATACGACAACAATAATAACATTCCAATCGTACAACGTTAATAACATTCATATACAACGTGGGAGCCAAACGCCAGATCCAAAATCAACAACGAACTAATGTATATCAACATTATATATGTATAGAACAATGTATTTAGGTAATATGGAACAACGTATTTAAGTAACCGTTGTGCGAGATATGAGAAATCAAAGCGGTGAGGGAGGTATGTTATGACAGTGGGATATGAGAAACTGGAGCGGGAGGGAGGTATGTTATGACACTGTTATGGAGTGATGAATCAAACGGTTCACCACAAGAGTGCACGGAGGTGGTTTAATACAGTGCGACCAAAGGAGAGGGCGCACAATGAATACACTTGTGGGAGCTGAGGGGACCGCATACACAATTACTCCAATGTATAGCGTATGGAAACGATAGAGCAGTGGATACAATCACTCCAACGTACAGTGCCATTCAACTAACTAAAAAACTTCATGCATTCACCGTATACACCATTGACCATCAATCTTCTACAATTTATGAGCTTGATAACGAATTTCGATTATTGAAAGAACTTACCAAACACCGCAACACCTCCAAGTTTTGACCAAGCTCTCACACTAATTCTTCAATCATTTTGAACTTTCCAAAACAAATGTCTCAACACAGCAATACAACCCCTTCAATAGTAATATTATTGTTGAATACAGCATGCAGTGATGCACTTCAACGAATGTATTCAAGAATGAATGAGATTTGTAGAGTTTCGACAGAGATTTTAGCATAGAAGTGCAGAGAGTGAAATGAGCTCGGACAGGCCATCATCAGGACAGAGGGGAATATGGAAGTGGCAAATTATTTCACGACAGAGGTAGAGCAGCACTCAGTGGATAGAACGACAGAGGCGTTTGAGGACAGAGCTCAGGCCAGCGTACAGCCCACAGTAGCAAAAATGAAGGGAGTTACAACTATTTTTAGAACTGGCTCTGATACCATGTCAGGCTAGGCAATAACTCTCCAAAGGCAGTAAAAATGATTCGTCTATTATTCCATAGGTAGGTTATTGTTATATACAATAGGAGTGATTGTTCAGTTCATCTCCCGATGACTGTTCACATTCCTAATTTATTTATTTACAAATTCCCCCAATCATGAAGATTAGGTGTCAACAGAGACATTAAATTTTCAGTAACAGAATCCTACATAACAGAGGCTACATAACTACCAAGACATGGTGAAAGATAGTTCAAAAACAAGGAATTCCGCAGTGAAGCATGGAAAGTAATCCTCAAGAACCTAGGTATGGATGTCTCTGTGTTTAGAAAAGGAATTCCTATTTTAGCACTTAAAACTAAATGGAGAAGGGTGCTTTTGATATTACAGAAATTCAATACCTATGAGGGTAGATTCGGGTGCATGTATGTCTATCATATATGTTTATTGATGAACTTTCTACAAAATGGAGAAATAAATCTCCCTTTCTTCCTGCTAAACAGTTTAAGAAGGATGGCTTCAAATATATAGAAGAAAATAGAATTCATAAACACAACCATGTACCATCATGGGTTGGTAAAGATACTGGTTGAGTATCAATTGAAAATAATAGGAGATATTTCGGAAAAATTCCTCATAAGAAACTATTTCCAAGAGGCACCAGAGTCACCTGAAGAGAGTAATGTCAGGAGGAGTAAGAGAAAGAAGACCAGTATAACCATTCAAAGAAAACCTGAGTCCTCGACGTAGAAAAATGATGAAGATCCAGTCTCTAAAAAATTGATAGAGATCAAAGAACAAATCAAACAAAAAGGGAAGATAAAAAAAGAAAGCTGGTGAAACTATTGGAAACAAACCTGAATCTTCATTACAACAAGATGATGAAAAATTAATCTCTGAAAAATTGACAAGAGTTTAGGAAACAAATCAAGAGAAAAGAAAAGATAGGAAAGGAGAAAAATCAAAGGAGGAGAACGTAAGCCCTCTACAACTTAGAAGGAGCTCTAGACTTCGAGGTATGGTAAAGAAGATATCATCAAATGGAATGGAGTTCATAAATTTAGAAGAAGAAACCCTGGTACCATCTCCTGAAAATGTTCCATCTACACACAGTCCTCAAAATTCTCCTGAATAGTATTTTGAAGGCAGCCCCAGCAGAAGATCTCTAGGGATAGACCCAGTGCAGCAACAAATATATGATTATATAGAATCACTGGAGAAGGAAAGTGCCTCAATGGATCCAGAATCCTCCGTCAATCTAGACTCCTCTATCAATCCACAAGAACCTTTAACTGACTCTCTCAAATAGAAAATCTATGAGTTAGAGATATTGAACAAACATATCAAGAAAGAAAACGAAACCTTGAGGGAACAAAGTAAATTGGATAAGGTTATTCATGATAATACAATTCTGCATCTAGGGCTATGGTATAAGAAGAATAGGAAGTTGACGAGGAAGAATAGAAGCTTAAGCAGAACAATCATCAACCTTAAATACATGCTTCTTATGAAGAAACCCAGAATGGCAGTCACTTCAAAGAAGAGCAAAAGAAGAAAATTAGATGTACTAGCAGAAGTGTTTGAGCAAATGCAGTAGGAAAGAAGAATTCACATTTTTGAAAAATTGCATGAGGACATGCAATGATTTTCTAGTGGGGGTATGTTGAAGCTCACAATTACCCTCTCCTTGTTAGCTTTTCTCACTTCTTTCCCTTGCTTTTCCATAAGATTACAGTCCCCATCAATGATAATTGATAGGTTTTGTCTTAAGGAGGGCATTAAATGATTGACATGTTATATTTTTATGTTTTTGCTATTTGAATAAATTTTTTCAAATTAGCTATAGAGCGCAACCTATTTTGCAGCTAACTGTGTATTCTGTAGCTACATCCATGGTCTGGCAGGTTCCAGGTGTCAAATGAAGAAACCAGCCACATGGGCATCTCTAGAATCGTCTCCACATGGATTCTATCATAGTCACTCAGCCCAGATCGATAAGAAAGCAAGATCAAGATCGTAGTCAAAGGTGGAGTCAAACATATGATACCCAGAAGCAATAGGACTCTTTGTCTACTCTTTCGTGGTTAATCAATAAATCCAATGGTTCTATTGCATTATTAACTTGGATCAACCACCTATGTTAACGGTTTTGTTGCAAACATCTCACTCGAATTCAAGTCACCTATAGCTGATCATAAATTTATGCAGTCCTGTTGTAATACATATGGGCCACCTGTAGCTAGTTTTCCTCAAAGACAGTTATGATTATTTCCTTTTAAATACTAGTTGTACAGAACCGAGAAGGGTTCGAAGAATTTGATGTATTAAGTTTAGACTTTCAGCTCTGTATTTTTGGACTTTGTTCCTACCTATAACATAAAATTGTGTTGATCAATGATCATTTAAAAGAGCATTTTCAATTAGTTAGTAGCTCAACCTAGTTAGTTGCAGAAGGCCTTGCACTGAAGGAGGTTTTCTTTCCATTTGTTTTCTATTTAGTTTTAATTTCACCATTTTCTTTTAGCAGTATTTCTAACTTAGGTTGATTTCTTTTAGTTTTGATCAATAGCATAATGTTAAAAATCAATTGTGTAGTCCTATTTCTCCAACACATTTCATGAAAGGAAACGATTTTGTTTCTAAACAGAGTAAGGTTGAAGTAATGAGAATGCATTGTTGACTAGTTTTACTCATTGTTTAGTTATTTATTTTCTAGTTCAGATTGTCAATACACTGCGTTGATGAATGTTTTTGATCACCATTTCAATTTGGTACCCATCCTAAACTAAATGGTTAAACATTCACTTCACACAATGGTTGAAATCAATCAGTTATCTTTTGCATGTTTTCATTTAGTTCTCTAGATCATGAAGTACAGAAAGTTGCTTGTATTCCATCTCAAGAAGGTTATCATTCAAAATTGAAGGTTAGAGTAACTAGAATTACTTCAGTTGATTTCATTCTATGTATTTATTTCAACATGCATTACAAATTCACCTTTTAATTTTAAGAATTAGATTCATGACTTAGGATTAATGACAAGATAGGACAGATGCTTTGTTTTTCCTTCTTTTAAATTCGATTTTGACTAGTTTTAGCTCTTGGTTCACCTTTAGGAAGTTTAGTTTCAGTGTCTCATAGTTCTGATTGTACATCATTAGGAATCAAAGAACAGAAACCCCCAAAACAATATAAAAATACAAAACAACAAAGTAGGAATGGTTAACTAAGCACATATAGTGCACTACACTTCATCAACTTACAAACCTCAGTTGATAATTCATGCAAGCAATTTAGGACTCTAAATTGACTAAACATGATCGTAGGCGAGGATTGGCCCTATAGCGGTACTGAATTCTGTGGTGATTCAGATATGCTGCTCCCAGAGGGAGAAGATTATGACGATGGAAGTAAAAACAAATAATTTTAATTTTTTAATTTTTTATTGTTTTTGAAATACATGCATTCTTGATATTTCAATTTTGAAAATCCAGATGTGGGACCAGAGCATCCTGCCGGGATGTTCCTGATTTTTAGGCGTGTTGCTCGATAGTTCGATATCACTCCTTATCAAGAAGGAAGTGATAATGAGGAGGAGATCATGTGGAACCTTGAGGGATTGACCCACGGTATCCCAGAGTATGCCCGAGTGGGTGGCATCCCATGCTAGTATCAGAGGCACATAGTTGGGGTATCAGACGGATCCGCTGATTGCTAACTCATTTAGTACGAGCATTTACGTGCTACCATGAGTACCATGCCAAGTAGTTTATGGGTCTAGCCTTCCACATTTTTGAGGCCTGCGAGCCACGGATGTATAATGCCTGCAAGCCACATATGTATTTGAACACATATTTTTTGGGGTTTTGATGTACGACAAACATTATTGATATCTATATCTATCTATCTATATATATATATATATATATATATATATATATATATATATATATATATATATATATATATATATATATATATATATTCTTGCTCACTATGGTACAAATGTTTTGTTTTTTATTTTCACATATTTCACAAATGTTTATCCAACACATAGTTAGCTAATGCATCTGTCATTGTATTCATATGCCTAGGAATATGATGATATGTAATGTAATAAAAAATTCTCTCCAATAGACGAATATGTAGATACATTCTCAATATGTGAGGGTTTCTAACAGAATATTGCCTGTTGAGTTGAAGAACAACGAATTGTGAATCAAGGTTGACAACCAATTCTTGGATGTCAAGAGCGATAGCTTCTGACAACAATTCGATAATTGTGCTATACTTAGCAATGTTATTAGTTGTTTGACCTAAACAAATACCTTGAAGATCAATCAACTCACCATGGGGGTCATAAATGGCCCATGCCACGGATGATAGATTTCGGGTACTACGGCAAGCACCATCAGCGAAACTGATGTGAGGAGACACAAACATTTGCAAAGTAGGTAAAAACATAATAAGCAGGAAAGTTTCTTGCAAAACATCACATCAAACCACACTGCACAAAAATGAATAACACACTATTGTATAAAAGTATCCATGCAAGTTGTCCTAGGCATAGTACTTTTTGAGGGAGTCCATGCTCGGACTTGGGTGATCAATCAACATAGATGAAAACTGGAGTTTTACTTTCGACATGACGATTAAGCATCGACTCAGCCAAATAATATAGTAGAACTCATATAACATTGTGCCCCCATGGCCCCTGGGCGAGGGAGAGATATGAGTCATAAGATGAGAACCCCATTGCAATAATGTGCAATCGGTAAAAACGCGGGGAGGGAGAAAAAAACTTGGATCTTTGAAGAGATAAAGGTTCCCCCAGTTGAAATATATTGACGGCATCAGGAGAAACTGACATGTTAATAGGCAGTGGATAAGAGAAATTCTCAATACAAGTAGACATGATCTTTGGGCCAGAACCAAGCCACATGCAGTGAGAATACGCGTCGAGAGATGAACTCTAAACAGAATGATCAAAGGATACCAAAGGCGATGCCGAAACAATTTCCACATAATTAATTTCAGTGGGACTTAACGACATAACCTCACCCCATGTATCAACAAGATCTAGTGAGGGAATGACCAAAGGATTAGACTTGACTGAATCATGTTGACATAGGCAACATGAGGAGGTGGGAGCGAAAAAATACCCATCAGGGCAGGATCTTTAAAGAGTCCTGCCCACACACTCTCATAAGGAGAACTAGTGTGATTTACATATGGAACATTTCCATCCAAGGAGGAAGAGGCAAAGAAGGATAGTTGGTCGACTATGACTATCTTCCCTTGATGAGGAAACGAATCACGTAGAAAAGGGAGGAGGCTACAACATGCATGGCATGGGTCCAATTTCGTTTGAGCAGAAGATTGTAGTTAAGGTTAGTATCAAGGATCTCTACTTGTACGTGTACTGTCTTGCCCTCCAAAGTAATGGAAAGGTTGGGAAGGACACCGAATGGTCTCAAATCACATCTGTCAAAAGCTTCCAAAGTGTTAGGGGGCTGGTTTATAGTAGGAGAACCAATCGCCTTCCAACAAGTGACAGACATGATGCAAGTAGAAGCACCTTCATTGATGACGTAAATGCAGGATGTGGTATGCAAGATCAAAACAAATGAGATTAGAGTTAGTTGGATCAATACCCCCAATAGCTGACAGTAACGATTTTCGCTAATAAGAACAGCCTTGAAGGACCTCGAGAGTAGACATAGTTGATGGCGATTGAGTCAAATTTTCAACAATTTTATAATGTTGAGAGGCTTGAGTGTTTGGATTGTATGAGGACTTTCGAAAAACACCTCGAGAAGGAGGTTGAATGCCAAAATCAGGATTATGTCGCTCCATATGGAGAGGACTAGAGTTGGACGAGGTAGAAGAAGAAGGGATACCTTCTTTCTCTTTCCCTGCAATTGACGTAGGAGTTTGATAATCTTTTGACCTGGTAGCCACGTTAATTGGTGTATTCATCATGAACACTTGTGAACCCGAGGAAGTGGATGATTGAGGCTGGTCTACGATTTGGGTCTCCTGGGACGGAAAGGGCTCTTTCAAGATAGCTGGGGTCCCTTTGAGAAAACGACTAACTTCGAGTCATCTAGGACAATCCTTAGTATAGCGATCCTCCTCACAGATGAGGCATGGATATTTGGGCTTCTGTTGGGAAGCATCACTAGCAGACGACTTAGGAGGGCCCTACTTTGGGACAATGGATTTATCGTTGCCTTTTCCTTTCTTCTTACCTTTAGAGTATTTGTCCGCTATGTTAGACTAGACAACGTGAACCTCTGAGGTTTTACCAGGGCCAGATGAATTACAAGAGGAATCATTGGAAGCAGTGTTGGAGACCAAATTCTATTTGGAAGAGGATTTTGTGGGGGTATGAGTCACTAAATGTTGGCTTGTTGGGGCCTAACCTAGGTTTGGAGTTAATTAGCCAAACAAATCCCTCTACTACTGGCCCTTTGGCAACAATCCATGGAGCATGGATTGAGGTCTCACCCGAAGCAGTATGGGAGAATGTCGGAACTAGGTTTTGGCACCCTTGAGATGTCTAAGGGGTTCATTTAGTCCAACTGTGAATATCTTTGTGTAGGTTACTTCGCACACCTCCCTGACCTGTAAGGCCTTTGCGCCCTATTATATTCACCTTCGCACAGCCCTAACCATGGGCTGAGGAGATTTTGTGCTATTGGAGAAGTGATCTATCACATCGTGGATCTTACTTATATTCTAGAACAGTTAGTTATCTTCGCGTAAATAGATACCTTATATTGTATTCACCTATTTAGCATATTCATGTAAATTCACGCAACAAATAACCAGTAAACATAAAATTCATACCCAATATACTTTAATGCATAAAACAGGAAAAGATACACAGAAATATGGTAGAACTTCTCTTTATTAATGCTTCAATCGGTTATAGACTCAACCTACCCTACACACTCAGTTGCAGGGGTCTGCGCACTCAACTGTGGACTACTAGGCCTCTACGCACTCAGTTGCAGAGCCTTCTCCTACTCTACAACCCAAAGACATGACTCTACACTTCGACTCAATGATTCATCAATTGATTTCCTTCTTTCCTTGTTCGAATGTCTCTTTACACTTAGAGCCTCGCTCTATTTATATAATCCCATGGTCTGCGGACCATGGGTAGATCTCTCTAACCGACATTACATTACAAAAATGAGGGTGGACAACCCTATGACTCATTTACCATCTTCGTGCTCTGTGCCCACAAATCGTGGAGTCTTTACAATAGACTTAGTCAAAACTTGGGCTTTAAGCCCCAAAACTTGCCTTGGGGGTTCCCACACCCAATAGTCCCCCAACATAAACATCGTGACTCACCCTCGAGTCACTCTATCGGTGCGGATATCTTCACAAGGAGACCTCCGAACTCTACTCAGACGGTTGCAAGGTTGACAGTGAACTAGGCGGTTTCCTGTTGTATCTCTTGTACGTGTTGTTCCGAGACCGCGGTGTGAGAACTGCTCCCCTGTATCTGTTCCTGTGTCCCTTGCATCTGCATGAGCTTGCCTTCAATTGTTGTGGTGATTATGAAGGCCTCGTTGGTCTAAGGCTGAACACGTGTCTTCAAAACTGCATCTCTGTGTCAGGTTGCATCTACTTGCTCCTTAAGCGCTTTAGCCTGTTGCATTCGCGCGAGCCTTTGAGTGAGTGCCCCTTCTACACAGTCCCTTTGACATTGTCATATTGCTGTTGTAGCTCACGCACCTCTGTTTCTAAGAGTTGTATGTTGGGTTCCTCTTGCAGACTTGTGAGGACCTTGAATGATTCTTCCAGCATTAGGGTGCGGTCCCTTACTACACTGCTGATCTCCTCCATCCTCGATGTAATGGCACTGGTGTGTTGTTCCCTTACCTCTGGAGGAGTTGAAGGTTGTGCCTTCAACCACAGCTCTGCTATCTGAAGGTTTAGCTCCAGTTGAACCTTATCCATTTCTTCTCGTGCCTCACGCACCCCTGCTGCTAATCTCTGGATGTGCACCTCTGCTAGTGATTATGCTGGGATAGCCAACTCAGGGACCATCTGGTAGGCTTCTTCAATTACCTGCACCATCTTCCTGTTCTAGGACACAACCTCATCGCGTTGCAAGCTCAACTGCTCCATGTTGATCCTCTGTTTACTCAATACCTATAGTGCGTAACTCTCCCTAGTCCATATTTCTGCGGTAATCCCATCCAGTAGAACATAGAGCATCTCTCGAGGGAGCACAACCATGTTGATCCCTATGACTTTCATTGTACTGACCATAGGCCTCTCGGTCTCATTTGCTGTAACCAGTGCCTAGTAATATGATGATATGTAATGTAATCAAAATTTCTCTCAAATAGACAAATACGTAGATACATTCTCAATATGTGAGGGTTTCTTATGGAATATTTCCCATTGAGTTGAAGAAAAATGAGTTGTGAATCAAGGTTGACAACCAATTCTGGGATGTAAAGAGTGATAGCTTTTGACAACAATTTGATAACTGTGCTATACTCAACAATGTTACTAGTTGTTTGACCTAAACGAATATCTTGAAGATCAATCAACTCACCATGGGGGTCATAAGTGGCCCATGCCATGGATGATATATTTTGGGTACTATGGCAAGCACCATCAGTGAAACCGATGTGAGGAGACATAGACATCTGCAAAGCGGGTAAAAACATAATAAGAAGGAAAGTTGCTTGCAAAACAACACACCAAACCACATTGCACAAAAATGAATAACACACTATTGTATACAACTAGCCATGTAAGATGACCTAGGCATAGTACTTTTTGAGGGAGTCCATGCTCGAACTCGAGTAATCAATCAACACAAAAAACTAGAGTTTTACTGTTGGCGTGACGAGTAAGCATCGACTCGGCCAAATAATAGAGTAGAAAACATATAAGGTTGTGCCCCCATGCCCCCTGGGCGAGGGATAGTTACTAATCATAAGATGACAACCCCATTGCAATAATGTGCAATCGGTAAAAATGCGGGGAGGGAGAAAAAACTTGAATCTATGAAGAGATAAAGGTGCCCCCAGTTGAAATATCTTGACAGCGTTAGGAGAAAATGACATGTCAATAGGTAGTGGGTAAGAGAACTTCTCAAGACAAGTAGACATGACCGTCGGGCCAGAATCAAGCCACGGGTAGTGAGAATATGCATCGAGAGATGAAATTGAAATAGAATGATCAGAGGATACCGAAGGTGAAGCCGAAACAATTTCCACATAATTAATTTCAGTGGGACTTAGCGACATAACCTCACCCCATGTGTCAACAAGATCCAGGGAGGGAATGACCCAAGGATCATACTTGACTGAAATCATGTTGACAGAGGCAACATGAGGAGGTGGGAGCAGAAAAATACCCATCAAGGCACGATCTTTAAAGAGTACTACCCCCACGCTCTCATAAGGAGAACCAGTGTGCTTTACATAAGGAACATTTCCATCCAAGGAGGAAGAGGAAAAGAAGGATAGTTGGTCGACTATGACTATCTTCCCTTGATGAGGAAAATGAATCACATGGAAAAGGAAGGAGGCTACAGCATGCATGGCATGGGTCCAACTCCGTCCGAGTAGAAGATTGTAGTTAACGTTAACATCAACGATCTCTACTTCGATGTGTACTCTATTTCCCACCAAAGTAATGGAAAAGTTGGGAAGGACACTGAATGGTCTCAAATCACATCTGTCAAAACATTCCAAAGTGTTAGGGGGCTGGTTTAGATTAGGAGAACCAATCGCCTTCCAACAAGAAATAGACATGATGCAAGTAGAAGAACCTTCATTGATGACGGTCTTATGAATGGTTTTCTCATTTATGATCACCTGAATGAGAAAGAAAATCTAATGAGGTAAACACGGAATGCAGTTTTCCAGATCAAAACAAATGAGATTAGAGTCAGTTGGATCAATACCCCCAATAGCCGACAGTAACGATTTCTGCTGAGAAGGATAGCTTTGAAGGACCTCAAGAGAAAACATAGCTGATGGCGCTTGAGCCAAATATTCAACAATGTTATAATGTTGAGTTGCTCGAGTGTTTGGATTGTATGAGGACTTTCGTAGCACACCTCAAGAAGGAGGTCGAATGGAGGAATAAAAATTAGGTCACTCTATATGGAGAGGACCAGAGTTGGACTGGGTAGAAGAAGAAGGCGTACCTTCTTTATCTTTCCCTGCAATTGGGTAGGAGTTTGATAATCTTTTGACCTGGCAGCGATGTTAATCGGTGTATTCATCATGAACACTTATGAACCTGATGAAGTGGATGACTGAGGCTAGTCTACCATTTGGATCTGCTGGGATAGAAAGGACTCTTTTAGGATAGCTGGGGTCCATTTGAGAAAATGACTAACTTTGGGTCATTTGGGACAATCCTTAGTATAGTGATCCTCCTCATAGATGAGGCATGGATATTTGGGCTTCTGTTGGGAAGCATCACCACCAGATGACTTAGGAGGGCCCTGCTTTGGGGCATCGCCTTTACCCTTGCCTTTTCCTTTCTTCTTACCTTTAGAGGATTTGTTCGCTACAGTAGACTGGACAACGTGAACTTTTGAGGTTTTACTAGGGCCAGATGAATTGTGAGAGGAATCATTGGAAGCAGTGTTGGAGGTCGATTTCTATTTGGAAGAAGATTTTGTGGGGGTCTGAGTCACTGAATGTTGGCATGTTGGGGCCTGACCCAGGTTCGGAGTTAATTAGCCAAACAAATCCCTGTACTATTGGCCCTTTCAACAACAGTCCGCGAATCGTAGACTGAGGCCTCACACAAAGCAGTATGGGGGGATGTTGAAACTATGTTTCCACACCGTTGAGATGTATGGGGGGTTGAATTAGTCCAATTGTGAATACCTTCGCATACATTACATTGTGCACCTCCCTGACCTGCAAGGTCTTCGCGCCCTATTATATTCGCCTTTGTGCAGCCCTAACTAGGGGCTACAGAGCTTTCGTGCTGCTAAAGTAGTGATCTGTCACACCATGGATCTTACTTATCTTCTTAGAACAATTAGTTATCTTCACGTAAACAGATACCTTATATTATATTCACCTATTTAGCATATTCATATAAGTTCACGCAACAAATAACCAATAAACATGAAATTCAGACCTAATATACTTTAATGCATAAAACAGGAAAAGATACACATAAATATGGTAGAAATTCTCTTTATTAATGCTTTAATCGATTACAGACTCAACCTGCCCTACACACTCAGCTATAATGGTTCGCACACATAGTTGTGGACTACTAGGCCTCTCTGCACTCAACTGTATAGCCCTATCCTACTCTACGACCCAAAGACATGACTCTAAACTTCAACTCAATGCTTCATTGATTGATTTCCTTCTTTCCTTGTTCAGATGTCCCTTTACACTTAGAGCCTCCCTCTATTTATACAATTCCATGGTCCGCGAACCATGGGTACATCTCTCTAACCAACATTACATTACAAAAATGAGTGTGGACAACCCTCTGACTCATTTACCATTTTCGTACTTCGTGCCCACAAATCGCGGAGTCTTTACAATAGAGTTAGTCAAAACTTGTGCTTTAAGACCCAAAACTTGCCTTGGTGGGATCCCACGCCCAACAAGCCCCCAATACAAACATTGTGACTCACCCTCGAGTCACTTTGTCAGTGTGAAGATCTTCAACTAGAGACCTTCGAACTCTGATCGGACGGTTGCAAGGTCGGTAGTGCACTGAGCGCCTGGTTGTTGTATCTCTTGTACGCATTATTCTGTGACTGCGATGTCAGAACTACTCCCCTATATTTGTTCGTGTGTCTCTTGCATTTACGTGAGCTTGACTTCAATTTTTGCGGTGATTATGAAGGCCTCGTCAATCAAAGGTTGAATACATGCCTTCAAAACTGCTTCTTTGTGTCTCCTCTGAGTGAGGGCCACCTTCTGCATGGTCTCTTTGACATTGTCATGCTACTGTTGTAGCTCATGCTCCTCTATTCCTAAGCGTTGTATGTTGGGGTCCTCCTACAGATTTGTGAGGACCTTGAATGATTCTTCCAACATTCGGGTGTAGTCCCTTACTACACTGTTGATCTCCTCCATCCCTGATGTAATGGCACTGGCACGCTGTTTCCTTGCCTCTGGAGGAGTTGAAGGTTGCACCTTCAACCACAACTCTGTTATCTGAAGGTTTAGCTCTAGTTGAACCTTGGCCATTTCTTCTCACGCCTCACAAACCCCTGCTGCTAATCTTTGGATGCACACCTCTGTTGGTGCTTCTACTGGGATGCCCAGCTCAGGGACCATCTGGCAAGCTTCTTCACTTACCTGCAGCATCTAACTATTCTGAGATACGATCTCATCATGCTGCAAGCTCAACTACTCCATGTTGATATGCTTTTCACTCAATACCTCCAGTTTGTGGCTCTCCCTAGCCTGTAGTTCTGTAGTAATCCCATCCTGTAGAACATAGAGTGTCTCTTGAGGGAGCACAACCATGTTGATCCCTACACCTTTCAATGTACTAACCGTAGGTATATTGGCCTCATTTGCTATAACCATTTTTCCTTCTGGCAGCACTATTGTGTTAGTCATACGAGCGCACAACATTTCCTTGACTACAGCTGTTGCTACTGTGAGGTTGGTCGAGAGAGTACCAGCCTGAGGAGTGTGCACTTGCAACTCTTGAGTCTATGCTCGAAGGGCCCCCAACACAATCTAATTATCCTTTGTAAAGTTCTAGAGGGCCTCTATGGTGACATCGCGCACTGTCTCTCCTATATCATGTAGATCCCCCTCATTAAGGGCGATTAGATTGATAGACAGCTTAGTCGCTTTTACCTTCTTACACAGCCCCTGTAGGTTTTAACCAAAACCGGGACTACCAGCTTATTTTTCATTATTCATCGGACACTCCCATTGGTTTAGTACCTGGATATACCGCGATCCACTAGTCTTTATCCACCAACAGATCCTCCATCTTGAGTTTCCACAACTCAAAACTCTGATCATTAAATTTCTCAATCTCTATCTTTCCACTACTCGCCATATTCTTTCACCACCAGAATCAATCTCGCAGATCTCCCACTGAACAGGGTCTACCACAGGCCCAAGCGAAACCACTTAGCAACAAAGGCGTCCCCTTGAAGCTAAAACTTCTCTGATACCAAATGTTAAGAAATTGGTTGTATAACATAAATAATTACCGAAAAGAATAAATACAAAAATAACCAACAGCAACCATAAACACATAAAAACACATGTTTATCCTCGAAAATCCCAAATCTGTGGAAAAACTCTGAGGGGGGTAAGGGCTAGAGTGAGCAGGATTGTCTCACTTAGCAGGTTTGGCTGGAGTTAGTCAAGGAACCCCAAGTCAAGCTTAAGGGGGGAATTGTTAGATAAACTTGACTCGGGATAGAGTCAAAGTTGACCAGGTTAAATAGTGATGGTTTTGGGGAAATGGTATTGTTCACCCATAGTATTCTACTCGTGGTATTATATGTAATGAGGCTTATAAAGGTTGGAAGGACTTCATTGTAATGCAAGGCCTGGAGGTGAGCAGTGAAGGCTCACTTGGTCGTATTGGCCAAGATTTTGGCCAATGCTAATGAGATAACATTAGGTTGGGTTTTTCCCTAGATTTGGGGTTTTCCCGGATAAACATGTGTGTTTATGTGTTTATGGTTGTTGTTGGTTATTTTTGTATTTATTCTTTTCGATAATTATTTAAGTTATACAGTCAATTTCTTAACATCCCCATCTGCTCGCTCGGGCACTGGCACTTCAATTGTGTTGACGTTACTTGGGGGTCCACGCTGCCCTCCTCTACCTTTGTTTCCATCTCTTGCTCCTGCTTAAGAAAAGGCGACTTCTAGCCCTCGTGCTCCTTCTGTGCTGCCTTCTGTGCTGCTGCGGCAGCCTTTTTCTATTCTACTGCTATCTGCGCAGCATCTTGCGCCTCCTGCGCCTTTGCTATTACTGCTTCTTTCCTTCTTATTTTCGCCAACTGCAACATGCGTAGTTTTTCCTTCTCCTTCTTTTTCTGCGCAACAGACTTTTCCAGTGCAAAGATGTTTGAAGCATGCCACTCCAGCGGCTACGTCTCAAGTACGTTGAAGATCACATCATTTGTGGCTATATAGGGTAGTTTGTTCCACTTCTTTGCAGGTTCCTTACACGCCCTAAGGTAGATGTGATGAAAGTCCACTTTAGACTCTATGAAACTTTGCAAACTGTTGTAGATAGTGGTGATAACCACGGTTTGTGGTTAATCCCCATTCTGATGTTCATATCCATGAACACCCATAATACTTTACTCTCGCAGGATTCAGTTTGCGTCTTTAGTGGCCCATAGCGAAGCGTACTTCGCGACCTCTAGGAGATCTCTTGCAATTGTGGGGAAGTGGCTTTCCTTAGGAAATTCCCCAGCCACCAACACTATGGACAGCAAAAGCCATGCATAGTGGAAAGTTTTTCCTTGTTCCTATGCCTCGCGACAATTCTTTAGGAACTCCTTGCACAGGAATTCAGACCAGTTAAACTGGACCCCTTCTATGCATTGTTCAGTAAGTGCAACTACCGGCATGGGCACCTCATCTGCATAGCACTTCCATGTCACCTTACCCGTCAGTATCTATGTTGCCACTTTAACTACTTTGTTTTTGATACTGGAGATCGCGTAGCCCATATTTTTCTTCTCCATCTTGTATTTTTTTCATGGCATCCACGATGGAAAAATCACTGCTCTTATCCTCAAAATTTTTTACGGGGTCTTCTCCTTTACACGGGAGTCAGGTAATTCGATGGATTAGGTGGTCCGTGATGGGTATGGTCTCCTCCAGCCACAAACACCCAGCATGCACCAGGTAGAGCAGTTGCCTGATGACGAAGATAGTCACTGGGGTGCGATGGTAATGCGGCACGCAGAGCAAGTTCAACAACCCTGCCTTTCTGACTTTGCGTAACCACTTGCGTGGCTTCAACTCTATAACTCCCACCACGGTGTGTTTCTTTGGCTTCATGAGGTGGATGGTCGCCAAGTGACGGAAATTCTCGTGGTCAGCAAGATCCCAGTATTTGAATTTTAAGCTCAACACCCTTCCCAAGTGTGTTTATTCATAGATGATATCGTCTGAGAGGAGCAGAGTTTGCATAGAGATCTTTCTCTCATCGAGGTCCTTGGGCACCTTTTCCTTCCCCTTTCGTGGAGGGACATATGCGGGAAGATTAGTTAGAGGGACCATGCCCTTGCCCTTGTCCTCTTCAATTATGATATCCTCCAGGTCTTCTTCCTCCTCATCGGTTTGCAGGTTAACTGCTTTCCCTTTTTCCTCCATTGTTAATCTGGTTCGCAACGGGTTTCGGGGGGACACATGCACCAAAATAATTGGTTGTTTGTCTTTCTTTGGTCTCAGCATGTGCAATGAATTAGGGATTTCCACAACAATCCCGACACTCTCAGGGGCATCTTCTATAGTCATGGCATGTGCGGATTCTTCAACAGTCATCTCTACAATTTCCCTGGCTTCTTAAGACACTACCATCTTGTTCATCCCGAAATCTCCCAACTGTTCACTCAGGTGCTCACCCAACGCTCTCCACAAGACAAACAAGTCTCAGTTTAGAATACTTGGGGTGCACGATAGCTCAATTCACAAATGACCAAGTGTTGTTTTCTTGATAACACTTTGTAATTTATAGCGCCTTTTAAATTTGAATTCGACTGTTCCCCCCACATCCGGTCCATTAATGCTCCCTTGGTGGAAGATTTTCCCAAATATTGCCCATAAATCTCATCTTAAATGCTTGCCACTCGCTCCATTTGGTCTCAAGTCAAGCATCACATCATGAATAGTGACTACAATAGTCACTTTCCAACCAACCTGCACGACAGCGCAGCCCCCCTTACGCGGTCATGGACCTTGTGACACTTTTCTCCTGCATGCAACACTAACATCGCATAGCTCTTGGGCAGAGTAGTTTATAGTCCTGTGCCTCCTTTCAACTGCCTAGAGTGCTAAGACTATACTTTCCACGGCTGGTCAGGTTGTCGCGCCACCTCTATAGGGTTTCAACCGGTCATCCATCACTTTTCTTGGAAAAAATCTGCCTTTTATTTTCACTATCTGTGTCGCGCACTTTACCATCGGCATCACACCACCATCGGTGAACCCTCTAGTAATATATGGTCCAATCCAAGGCATCAAGCTAATCAACTTCTGGTGGTGGTCCCCAAATTTTTTAATGTAATCATGCACACCCTATTTTATCACCCCAATTTTCTTATCAAGAAAATCCTTCTTTATTTCTTCCTCAAGCTTCTTTACTTCCGCTTCCACTAGAGCACTTTTCTCCCTTAACCGAACCCTTTCTTTCATGAGTTCTTGGAGCCTAAGATCACCATGTTGGATTTCTTCCTCAGGTCCCAAGCATTCTGAATCGTTCAACTGCGCGATCCCCTCTTCCAAGGCTCCGCGAACCGTCATATCTACCGGTACTGCTATGCACAGGCTAGGCATACTGTACTCTATTGGGACTACAGTGTTTGCTCCATAGACCACCCTAGAATGCATCTACCCCATCAGTTTCTTGCACGTTGTCCTATAAGCCCATCAAACTACTGGTGCGCACAGGTCCCAATCACTCTGCTGTGCATTATATACCCTGTTCAGTGCTTCGCAAACTTTGTTAAAGGCTTCTGCATGGGTAACCTTCTGTACATGTGTTTTTTCTAGATTTCATCATCCCAACTAGAAGGACCATTCGCACAATTGCCTCACCAACACTTGCTTATTGACCATGTTCCCAAATGCGAAGTCCATGTGCATCCGCACTGGTTGTTTACAATATGCCTGTACCCCCCTAGACATATGTGTGCGTGTATCATCCCGTCCATCATTCTTGTCTGCCAGTCGCATATGAGGCTTCCCAAAACGTATGCGCATCATTCTCCTACATTCATGCCAGTCATCAAAGCTTCCATGGTCCGCACCCCACCACCTCACAGGTGTAGCGCGTAGTACCCATTTCAAAGCCTCGAAACGTTACTGTTTTGGCACCTATCTTTCAAATATGTTTAGGAAGGCATCTACCTCACTTAACCCATCATAAGTAGGCAGATCCGTTGTTTCCATTGATACGCAATGTAATGATCTTGTCATCATGTTGCAGTTTATCGTGGTTACCTCATGTAACCGGTTCTGCCATCACTCTATCTCTTCATCCAAATTCGATGTATAGGAGCTTTCGTGCTCCCATGAGATTCATCCATCCACGATGGGATTTACCTGTCTTGCTCTTGCGCGATTATCTTGTAAATGCAATCTAAATCGTTGTCGCTTTCATAGTTGCGCACTGCCTCCATGTAGTGTGATCCTTCTACAAGGTCTAGAGGTACAACTACACGCAGAGAATTTTTCTCAAAAATCATCTTGTGCTTCTTTAGATTTATCTTCCTATTCATGTCAATGGCCTAATCTATTCCTAATAGCGCGGTGTAGGGATTTTTGTCATAAAAAATCTCTATCACTTCAAAGTTTGATAGTGCGCTTGCTCATTCAATATCCACGGTGATCCCCTGTAATCTCCCCATAGGTATTATCTTTTGTTGGTTCGCCATTTGCATTTGGATAGGATACCATTGCAATGTAGACCTTCCAATGCACTTCCATGTCTGCATCGGCAGAACGTTCGCATCCGACCCTAGGTCCAGAATTACTTGGTCCATATCATATTCTCCAATTTGCACGGTCAACCTCATTTCTCTTCCTGTCCTCGTCGCATGCTTTCCAATCTTTTAGACTATGCATGGTTCTCCTAGCATTGTCCCATCACATCTATTTATGAGTTCATGCAATCCCTTTACAGCCTTACTATAACGCAATAGCTTCATGCATGTTTCTAGGAACATTGTGAGCATTGATGGGTCCATTTTTGGCTCCAGTTTGTCTTTGCTTCCTGAAGTGGAGGCATTAGCGAAGCTCTTCCTAACTTCCATGAAGTTTTCCTTAATGTTCTCCAAATCAAACTCTGGTTCTTTTTTCGGAGCCTCGCGAACCCAAGTACTATCTCCAAGCTGCTTGCCTTTAACATCCCCTATCATAATTCCAATTTGGAGAACAATGTTCACGTTGGGGTCTTCCTCATGTGGCTCAAAACTCATCATTCGCAGGTTCTGAGTCGGTGGAGGTTGGAGTGCTCCCTTGTCACGCAGCCTCACTATAAGTGTGGGACAATCCTCCATCTCATGATCAAACAAGGTACAATACAAACATGATGGATGCGTTGGATTCATACAATCACAAGCATAATATCCTGGTCCCTTGCAGTGGTAACATATCAGCTGTCTGTGACATCTTCTAGGTCATCCTCCACCTCGGCCTCGTCCGCGCCCCTAAAATATGGTTCACGCCACTCCTATGTTCTAGTCAAGGGGCCATGTTTTGGCCTGGACTCTGTAGGCAGGAGTCTTATCCATCATCAGCTGATAGCTTGTAGAGGTGCACTCATCGTGTCCTAACAATCTACAAAAATAACAAAACAACTGCTACAAATTCTACTTGTACTTCTACAACAAATGACAGTTTTCCATAGCATGCTTTCTTCCTATTTGACAAATCGTTCACCACAAAGCAGGCACCATGCTAGGTCCTGCTTGCGCCTCTAGTCTTAACGGCATCGGTCCTCCTCTCGCGAGGTAATTCATGAACACTGGGCAGTGGTCCTTGTCAAGACCCTAACCCTTACATTTAACACACCATACCTCTTCGCCCACTTTCGAGCGAGTTGTCCTGTCCTGTTTCAAGCTCTGCATCTCAAGGAATACATTTTTCAACGGTGCATGGATATGCTAAACTCCTAGGTTAGGATCCTGTATCGAGGTTTCATGCAGCCTCATTGCGATCTCCAAGGCCTTTGCCTAAGTTGTTAACCTTTGTTGTGATATCGCGTTCCTCAAATGTGGCATTAGCGATGCTACAAACCATTCGCGGTGCTGCCCATCCGTTAAAGTCATATTAACTTCACGAAATGTTCACTTTAGTCTTTGATATAATTCCCATGGGGTCTCACCTGGTAGCATCGTGATCTCCTTGAACCCAATGATCAACTGCACCTCTGACTTCAACCTGCTAAATTCTTTGTTCAGTAAAATTTGGATGTCCTTGATCCCCGCATTCAAATTGTCATTAAAGTCCTTACTATACCAGGTTAGCACATGATCTTGTAGAGCACTGACCAATGCCGCTTTCTTTATATTATTATCTGTAACTCCTTGCGCTTCCCATAAAGCTTTTATCATGAACCAAAACTGGTTTGGATCTTCATTTCCTACGGCCTTGAACACCAACAAATTTATTGTGCTTACCATATTGACTCGTGGTGGTGGTGGAGGTGGTATGGGTGAAGATGGGGGTGAAGGCGGTGAAGTTGGTGGTGGTGTGGGTGAGGGTGGCATGCGCATAATCTTATGCCTTATCAAATTGATAACACTTCTTGGTGAGACCTTCACGAGCTCCTCCTTGTCCCCTCATGGAGTTGAAATCAAGGGGCTAGTTTCTATTTCTGCACTACCTTTGTTTCTATAAATTCTCCCACTTATCATAGCCCTGAACATCAATATATTCACATAATCTGTTTCTCACATAGTAGTATTTAATCCAAGTGTTCAGAGACTTAACGTACTTACCTCGCGGTCCTTTGAGGAAGCGTTGCTCTTCCTCACTATAGCTGACTAAAGTATCCACCGCGAACTCAGTAATGAATCCTCCTATAATTCGATCAAGCTAATGATCAACAGCGTGAGTGATCTTATCCTCCAATGCTTCCAATATACGCACCAAATCTGGGGTCCACACAATAGGACTATCGAGCTTGCACCTTCCTTGGCTATCTGCTAGCTTCACAATCCACTCGTACAGCTTAGTAGGGAAAGATGCGAAGAAAATTTTGTGGTTCTCTATGTATAGGTAGTCATTTAACTACTCTTCTTTCGATAATCATGGATTCCTGTTCTCCTGCACCGCAAATTCATGAATTCTCTTGTCCAACCAACCTTCAATTTCTTTCTTAGTTGGATTCCAATGATACGACATCAGACATCTCTATGTAGATTCTAGTCCTGGCAACAAAACCATTTGTTGGCTTGTTAGAGCTTGACCTAGGTTCAGAGTTAATTAAGCAAACAAATCCGTGTACTACTGGCCCTTTCGGCAACAGTCCACGGAGCGTGAACTGAGGTCTCACCCAAAGCAGTATGGGGGTATATTGGAACTAGGTTTCCGCACCCTTGAGATGTCTGAGGGGTTCATTTAGTCCAACTATGAATACCTTCATGCAGGTTACTTCGCGCAACTCCCTGACCTGCAAGGCCTTCATGCCCTGTTAGATTCACCTTCGCGCAACCCTAACTAGGGGCTGAGGAGATTTCGCACTACTGGAGTAGTGACTTGTCACACCGTGGATCTTACTTATCTTCTTAGAATAGTTAGTTATCTTCGTGTAAACATATACCTTATATTATATTCACCTATTTAGCATATTCATATAAGTTCACACAGTAAATAACTAGTAAACATGCAATTCATACCCAATATACTTTAATGCATAAAACAGGAAAAGATACACAGAAATATGGTAGAACTTATCTTTGTTAATGCTTCAATCGGTTACAGACTCAACTTGCCATGTGCACTCAGCTACAGCGGTCCGTGCACTTAGCTGTAGACTACTAGGCCTCTGCGCACTTAGCTATAGAGCCTTCTCCTACTCTATAACCCAAAGACACGACTCTACACTTTGACTCAATGCTTCATCAATTGCTTTTCTTCTTTCCTTGTTCAGATGTCTCTTTACACTTAGAGCCTCGCTCTATTTATATAATCCCATGGTCCGTAGATCTCTCTAACTGACATTACATTACAAAAATGAGGGTGGACAACCCTCTGACTCATTTACCATCTTCACGCTCTATGCCCACAAATCGCGGAGTCTTTACAATAGACATAGTCAAAAATTGGGCTTTAAGCCCCAAAACTTACCGTGGGGGGATCCCACGCCCAACACTGAACCAATCACTCCATCAATAGGAGGTGTAGCTTGAGACTTAGATGTCATCAGATTAGATGATGGTCTCGGTGCATCGGGTAACATATCATATAACGTGCCAGATTGTGAATAGATGAGGTATAGATACTGGGCACACGTGATGGTTTTTTCCTAAGTGACGCATCCACCCATAGAAATGTCCTTAGAAATTCTGCTGATGAATGTTTTGGTGAACCACTCAGTCAACAACTGATCAATAATATCAAACTTAATCAGGCGATACCTATGCCTCCATTCATGGATGTGATTGAAGATGTGGGTTGCGGTGTCTTGCTTGAGTGACATTAGAAAATGGGTGGTACTATCATAGCGAATTGACAATTGGAAATGTGTGGGAAAGGCCATGGTGAGAGTGTTAAAGTCATGGTAGGTATTTCGAGGTAGCTCGATATACCACTTGGTTGTAGCACATGTAAGAGTTCGTTGGAAAATCCGAAGACGAATGGAATCATCAACGTAGGAATTCGAGGAGCACCATAGGTGATATGTCATTACGTCGAATCGTGGATCCTATTTCTCTTTTCCTTCAAACTTTGGACAATCGCTTGGGATCTTGGATGGAACTGGAGGCCAGTATGGCGAATGAAGAATCAGGTCATTCTTGAGTCTAGACACATCTAGCAATTCCAATGTAGCCAACAATGACAATTGGGTATTGAAAGGCATTTGAGGTCAATAAGCATACCCAACTGGTAGGACCCATCCCTATTGGTAAGGGTTTTGTCCCAATAGTGGAGGGTTTTGTCCATATGGAATTTGATTTTGACCCAACTATAGGTTACCTAGCCCGTAGGGAGGATTCTGACCTTGAAAGCCTTGAAACTGTCCAGCCATAGGCTGTTGATAAGCAACATATGGGTTAAAAGGATGTTGAGCCTATTGGCCTTGGACATATGGATTTTTCACTTGATGTCCTTTGGCATAAGGGTTTTGAACCTGCTGCCCCTAGACAAAAGGGTTTTGAACCTACTACCCTTGGACGTAAGGATTTTTCACTTCTTGCCCTTGGACATAAGGATTTTGGACCTGCTACCCTTAGACAAAAGGATGTTGAACTTGTTGCCCTTGGACATAAGGATTTTGCACCTGCTGCTGTAGGAATTGACCTTGACCTTTCCCTTGCAAAGGTTGACCCTGTTGATATGAGCATAAGGGTTACTGTTGCCTCGGTTGACCTTGTTGCTACAAGGGCTGACCTTGCAGCTGTAAAGGCTGTCCCTGCAGCTACAGAGGTTGACCTTGTGAAGGCATACGCTGGGAGGATTGCGGCACATACTGCACTTGCAGCTGCATGGTTTGCTGCAATGGTTGCAAGGGTTTCCCCTGTGGTTGCTGCAGTTATCCTTGCTGCGGCATTATATGCCCTTGCTGCTGCATGGATGGCCCTTACTGCAATGAATGTTTCCCTTGTTGTTGCAAAAGTTGTTCTTGCTACTGCAAAGGTACTTGAATAGTTCTCGGAGTCACGCCTTGAAAGTTCCCAAACTGTATCTAACCATATCCACCAAGCGTGGCGGATGGACTAGGCTAGACATAAGGTCTAGGTTGAGGGATGTAAGGTGGATTAACCATTGCTTGTGAACCATATGGAACATAAGGAGGTTGGTACTAAACCTGAGCCACATTAGGATGTTGGTACTAGATGTTACTTGACCTAGATGGACAAACAGGGTTTCACTGTTGGTACTATATATTACTCGATCCAACATGACCAACAAGGTTTAGAATGGCACCTGAAGAGTGCTTAGTCATTCCAACCATGTGAGCTTGTGAGCCACTCACATTGGTTGTGCCAAACATCATAGAAACATTCAGACTTTGTCCCCCGTGTAGTGGCACAGCCTGTCCATTTATTGGAGGGATCGAAGAACTAACAGAGACATGACTCGAAACTAGCGATTGAACCTGACGGTTGCTTGGATAGACAAAACAAGAGGATTCGGAACAGTGGGTTGCAACAGCACTAAAGTAACTATAGAATGCACCATCGGTTGGGAGGGTAGGTTCGGGATGAATGGGCCTGAGGTAGGCATAACATTAGACGATGAGATAGGGTTTTGATATAGCGATGAGGCAGTAGGCATACCTGAAACCAACTAATTTAACTAAAGTCACGTAATTATATGGTAACTTAAGATGAACACTGGTCAAAATTCTTCCTGTGTAAGGGAAACCTTCAAGAGGGAAATGATATTCCTACTCCTCGACTATGCACGGAGTGGAAACCCCTGAGTGACTCGAAGAGGAGACTGGGATTTCACCTTCTGATTCCATGGGTGAAAATAGGTGATGACGGACTACCAAAGATGTTCAAGTGTATAATTCCAAAGGAATACTCGGATGATCGTATGAACTATACAGACACAGTGGTGATATCACAACAGGATCGAACAAATGATTCAGAGGATAAACAACTAGTCCAAGATAACCTTTGGAAGTTGGTGAAGTCTCGGGAGTCTGGATTGGATTATCCAGAGATTTGGGGCCAATGTTAGAAAGTGACCCAGTATCTAAGGGAGGGGGAGGATGAGATTACAAAGGCGGAATGCTCGGAACAATTCCAAGTTCAACACCTTTGTCCTTAAGTGATAGCGGTAATTCAGGAAAAGGCTCCTCAAATGATCTTTCAGACAGAGGAGAGGAAGAGGAACTAGGCGAACCTGATGGTTTAGCCACAATGATTTTGTATCAATTAATGAGAAGAGAGATATTGATTCCAAGACTTTAAAATTTATTTAAAGGTATACTCATGATGTGGTCTAGAAAAATACTAACAGGAGTGTTATATGATCGTGGGCAAATTTTTTTTAATATGCAAGAACAAACTGGTGCTCTTTCATGTTTTAAGAGTTGAGAAAGAAGCAAAGGTGACTCTATCACTTTCGGTTTGAAACAAGCTCGAAAGGACAAGCACTCAGATGATATTTTATATTTAGGGAGTCAAAAAGATCAAAATGACTACTCAGGATAATCTAGGAAAAAAGGATTACCAGGTAACTGTGAACTGCAAAATACCTCCCGGTGAACCGAGAAGTATGGGCAGACAATCTCCTCGAATGTTGTGTTCAGTGTATCACGTTTATAAGGCAACAGAATCGGATTCCTATGGATAACGGATTGCAATCTAGAGGGGTCTCCCTTTATATATGCGATGGTACAGGGAACACAAGTCCGTACTAGCACTGTCTAGTGCCGAAGCGAAAAACAACTGCTATGTTTAAAGACACCAGAACGCTTCTCTAGCCTAGACCTTCTAAATGTGATCGTTAGGTTTCAAATGTGCCTTAGGTTAATTGAATACATTTTAAATTTTATCTTGAAATTATGTCTCGGTTTTTAGACCTTATCAATGTGACTCGAAAAACTCCTATATGCAGCTAAATGAGATAAGACCCTTTCAATTCGATGAATTGTTTACACTAATGAGAGTAGAAAACACAATAAATGCAACAAAACAAGCAATTAAAAGCAAATTGACCTTTTCACTACTTCTCTTTTTTAAAACAAAATGATGAAAATCTCTTTCCAATTCCTATCTTTCCTATCAAATGCACTTCAAGTTGACCTTTCAGTAGTAAAGAGAATTCATTTCCTTTCCGATGCAAAGGATGATGCAACTCAAGTCTTCAATGATGCTAACTAATGTAACATATTTATTCAGCAAACTAGAATTATGTATCTTTTCAACGAAATGAAAAAATGAATCGTTCACAAACACTTCAATGAAAAATTTTCAAAATAATCAACCCCAAGCAAATGCAAAGCACAAAAGATAATTCCTTCCAAACTAATGATGCAAAGACTCAACCAAAAACAAGATGAGCAATGTGATCTATGCCTAAAAAGAGATGCTTAATCAACAAATGAAACTTTTCAAACTTGTTAAATGGAAATCAAAGCAACAAAAGGACTAAAAACGAAATGCAAGGAGCAACTTAACTAACAAATTGACTTGCTGAGCACACAAACAGGTGAATGGATGATGACCTAGATGCCCTAGGGCTACAAACCATCCAAGGACTCAAGAAACCAAGTGAAGAAAAGGCAAACCAAAAAAGCACATAAACCAAGCCAATGAAGCTTTCCAATCAAGGAGAACATAGTCAAAACAAGCTAAGAGATAGAAATCAGAAGGGCAAGACACATTGGTTATGATATAGGGGAAACCTTGATCTTCACCTATAGGAATCAACGCGACTGCTTGACTGACCAAAAGCTTTAGAATGGGGTCTGTGTGACTGTTTTAAAGAAACTCGTGCTGATTGACGTGACTGTCAGAAAAATAAACACGTTGACTGAGGATTCAAGGAAAAAAATAAAAATTTTCAAAGGCTAAAAATTTCAAACTTAGATCAGTAAAGCAGGCAAAGCAAAGAAAAGTAAAGGGAAATGGTGATACTAGAAAAGTTCACACAAAACCATAAAATGACAATCAATGAAACAGGAGGATTGGCTCCCAAGCGGAGTCACCAATTTGTGGTGCAGGTAGATTATTAGTGCAGACACAAACAATTCCTCTAGCCCAAGAGAGCAGGTCTAGCCACAAACAAACAATCTATGGAAAACTTCCTTAAGCTAGAATCAAATAAGAGGGCCTACCTCTTAGAACTCTATTCCTCTTGGTGATGATCCTGCTTCCTTACTCCAACTACTTTATGTTTCCTTCCTTTGAATACTTGAAACAAGAAAACAAACAACAACAACAAATGTGATAGCATACAAATTGCATTCACCCTACCTAATAGGTCAAGGAACATTAAGCCATAAAATGTATGATAACATTTCAATGTAGTAAATCAATCAATAGTTGTATTCATATAAGTTCAAAAAGAGATTACAACCAATGCCTTGACGTTGTTTGTCCCCTTCGACGTATCTCGGTTCCCACACTTCTGATAGCATCTCATGGATAGCCCCAACAATGGAAGTTTTAAGGATTCTTACCTTTAGTCTCCAACCAAACCAAACACACTATTCTCCCTCAAACATAGACTAGAGAGCTACAAGCTATAGATGTCTTGTTGATTATTTAAGCTCCAAAAATACTAAGACTAAAACGAGTGAAGCTTGTAAATGAGGGGGGGTTATATAGCTTGGATAGAGGGGAGATGGTTCCTCTTATTATGGGAGAAGGCTTTATCTCTTGGGTTGGTTCCATCCTAATAGGGGAAAGGAGTCCAAACTGGCTTCCTCAGCTCCATCCAACCCAATCATTTACCAAACTTTCGTTACAAACATTCTAGACCTGGAAGCTTCGACTCCATATTTAAAAAACTTTCCAAAAGAGGATTGGCGTGACTGAGAAAATGCTTAGTAGTGTCATAAGGTGTTAGTCCTGGTTTTAATATCTACAAATCGGTGTGAGTAGGAAACTGGTCATTAGCGTCGGTCTTGTAAACTGGGGTAAAAGGACGATTCTTGGGAAATGATGCAAAAGGGAATCATTCTTCTCATGAAGAGGGACATAATGGGAGTTTCTTCATGATGGGAAAGCATATAGGGTTCATTGTATAGGTCCTCCAAGATCGTGGAATGGAGAGTATAGGGGCAATGACAAAATGTTGTGTAACAATGAGCTATTGATGTAGTGTTCAAATACTAACAGGACCTAGCAATGGAGATAGATGAATGACATATTTATAAATATCCGAGTAACTCAAGTTGTACCCATGGTATTTAATTCAATACTTTCTTCCATTTTTATCAATATTCAATCTATTGAGACAACTAAAGCAGAGATGTTTGATTCTACCAATGGTTCGCCATGTGTTGTAGTTGTTACAATGACACCGAAATTTTTAGCATAACACCCAAATATTGGGTCCCCCCTCTGATTCTCATGGTCTCCAACATATTTGTCTATGTATTTGAATTGGTAAAATATTTCCAATGCCTAACTATTATCAAATCATATGTTTTCTCTTGTTTGCATGATGCACATATAATTTATTCACCTTGATTTGTCCTGTTTTTGGTTCTGGTGAATGCATTAGGGTTTGGGGACTTTTATAATATTCATGTTTGATCATAATTTTCCTAAGGTGCATTTTCATGGGCATTTCATAGAATTTGTGAATGCATTATTGAATTATCATGTTAAAGGGCCTCCCTTATGTATCAATATCATGTGTGGTCACTAAACAAATTTATATGGTTGAATGTTTCATTGGGTTTAGGTAAATGGTATTTTTTTCATTCAAGATTGAAGCTTCAAAATAGGCATGTTATATTAAGCTCCCTTTTCATGCATCTACCATCCCTCATACATAAGTTAGCTCTTATAGTACAATTCAACTACACATCTATTGTAGCTACTACAACCACCCTCATCTTCGATTTTGGAGCCTCCCTTCTGTCCACATGAGATCATCATTCACTATCGTCAAGTATTCATGATATGTTAAAGACTTATCATTCCATGCAATGCTTGCCATGTATTATTTTGGTCCCAATTTGATACTTTTCAAACACAAGTAAGCTCTTTCCTTGACTTTGCAGCATTTCCAGTCTTCCCATAAAAAATTGCCCAATCTTGGAAGGTAGGCTAGCCTTGAGGATTTGAGTTGCACAATCCAGAGAGGCAATCCATCCTTAAGGATTTTAATTGTGCAATAAAGAGAGGCAAGCCAACCTTGAGGATTTGAATTGCACAATCCAGAGAGGCAAATCAACCTTTAGCTCAGAAAATCTGCAATCCTAAGAGGCAAGCCAACCTTGAGCTCAAAAACTATGCAATCCTGAGAGGCAGGCCAACCTTGATCTTAGAAATTGTGCTAAGCTTTCCTTACCCTCAAAAGCTACGCAGTTCACTGAGCTAAGGAATTGATCAATCCCTTGTGGTTTGGAATTCCACAATCCTTATTGGCAGTGTAAATGGCCAATTTCTTGAAAAAGAAAAAAAGTAATCCCTAGAAATAGGGAGTGGTAAATTAGTTTCCTGAAGAGTGGCACAAGGGGTTATTTTTTCCTTGATTTTAGGCATGTGCTTCATAAACCATAGCCTAGTATAGATCTATATAATGGATGCCCCTAGATCTCATTTTCACATTCAACATTGGAGATCTATCCTTCCCAAGGAGATCAGGAGCCTTCGGTGAAGTTTGTGACGCTTTTCCATGTGAGCTTTTATTTTGTCGTCTTTTGTCTCTTTTTTGTTGCTTTTTTTTCGTTTCAATTTAGTAAGTATTTTTCTTCTTGTTCCTTCTCATATTATCTGATGTTTTAACTTATATTAGCTTATACAAGTGTTGGTTCAATCCACCATTCACTTTTTACAAGTGTCACATAAACTTATTGTTTTTTGCCCATTAGTGGTCATTGTTTCAGTGCCTCCCTGTGCATGTTTTATTTTCCATTTGCATGTTTATTGCTACACTTGATTTTCAATAATATATCTTTCCATTAGTCATATCTAGACTCCTACTTGCACTATCACTCAGATCTGCCACTTTTCCATCTATTTTCCGGACAGATCTACCCTTAGTTGGCCAACAATTTCCATGTCCAACTGCACATTTCACTAATTCAAGGATCAAGCCTCGTGATTGGCCTCTGAGACTACACAATGCACAGTCCCTAGCTTTCCAAACTATGCATTGCATAGCTCCAAGGATCAAGTCCCACCCTTGGCCAGTGAGACTATGTAATGCACAATCTCTCCCTCAGTTTTCCCAGGCTCAAACAATGCATTGCTCAGTCCCAAGCCTCAAGCCTCTCCCTTGAGTGTTGAGATTGTGTAATGCACAGTTCATGAAGTGAGTTTCCCACCTTCAATCTAGGAATTGCACAATTTTTCCTCTCAGTGTTGTGGTTGTTGCGTTGATCTTGCTTTGTGAGTATGAGTGCATTTATCTCCTATAGGTATTGTGGATTTTGAGAAATTCTCTTCATCAGTAACTATCACTATGGCTCCCAGGAGATATGTCTCAAAAGACACTACAAAAAGTAGCACCAGGGAGGTAATTGAGAGTACCCCAGTGAAATTTTCAGTTTTCTCATACACATAGTTGTTTATAGAAAAGCATTCATACATTACATGGCAGAAGGTGAATGAGGCGTTCTCAAAAAATAGTTTCAAAGAAGATCTTGAAGACCTGTAGGTCTACATCAATGTCCAAGCATCAAGATTACACAAGATTGCATGAAAGTACCTGAATTTTCCATGTGTACACATTGTCAACTAGATTCTATCACATATGGATACCAAGACTATGACTCTCAACATGCCTCTTTTATGGCACATGAATATTAGATTATGTATCATTTACCGCTGCCAGAAACATGGGTTCCCACTTTTATGCAATCACTAGCTACTTGAGCACAAAGGATGTCATAAGAATTTGGGTGAAAGAGCCTTCCAAATTCCACCAGACACCCAACAACACTTACAAGACCAATTCTCTCAAGAAGTCCTATCAGTACTTCATAGTCCTATGTTGTTAGATCTATGGTCAAATCAGTACTGAGACCTTTCTATAAGGTTGGGAATTCTTTCTAAACCAGGTTGTGAATGAAGGAAAACCATTCAACTGATCGGACTTGTTGGCTCAAGAGCTAAGGACCCATGTGACTAATACTAAAAACTCTCCCAAGGGTAAAAATCCATATTTTACATGTGTTCTTATTTGTTGGATGCAATATGTGCCTAGAACTCCTTTCCTAGCATGACTTGTACTTAGTCACCAAAGGAATCTACTGTGCACATTTACCACAAGTTTCTTTCGTAGTGCAGCTACAAAGGAGTAATGGAAAAGATGACTAATCACTTCCTCATTCCACTATACAAGAGGATCTTAGAGGAAGATCCACCTTACATGTCATGTGAGGCAATGTAAGTAGTGTCAGAATTAGCAGATTGGTTTGCCTCACCAGATGGCACTTTCCTTTGAGTGTTTGGAGCTCAAAAGTCTCCACATCTTTTACTGAGGTATGCCACCGACAAGGTGGTCATGAAAGAAGTTTCCCGTCATATTTCCACAAGGTGAACAACCATTTTTAGAGGAATAAGAAGCACCTTGTCCCACTCTTCCTTTGCAAATTGGATTATACGATATCAAAAATTTGAAACTCACTGACACCAAAAGCTAAGAGATAGAGAAATTCACATTAGATCATTTGGACTTAAATCTGCATGATCCTAGGAATGTTTACAAAGAACACTATGCAGAGATTCATTTCCAATGGCTAAGCAGGACATTTTACAAGCTTGGAAAAGAAAGGATGAAGAATTGTTACAATGCATCCAAGCCCCATGAACCAATTAGCTTCGCAAGAACATCACAAGTTACTCCTTAGAGAGAAGTAACTTCAAAAGAAGATCCAGCAGAAAGGCACAACCCAGTGCATGAAAAGGGAAAGATAAAATTTGTGCATAACCCGATGGAAGAACAAAGTTGTAAAATGGAATAATATCTGATCATTCTGAAAGCGACCATAGCAGTAGAAAAGAAGAGGAAACAAAGGAGGTAGGAAGAAGAGATAAAACAAAGGGAACAATAAGAGCAGAGGAGAATAGAAGAAGTAAGGTGGAAACAAAAACAAAAGGAAAGGTTGAGAACAAAAGAGGAAGGAGTACAAAAGCAAGTAGAAGAAGAGGAACATAACACGATATGAGAAGAAGAGAGAAAACAATTACAGGAGAAGGAACTTGCTCAAGAAATTAAAGAACTGATTGGAATTCAAGACTCAGAGGTGGAACTAGAGTAGTTAAACCAAAATGTTGATCTCATGCCTTCCACGTAGCAGATCACTACTAAGTCTCTTCCTCCTCCAATAGCAAAGAAAGATCCAAGCGAAGAATGGGAAATTTTTCCTCCTGATGATTGTTTAGGCATGGATATGTAGAATCTGATTTACAATGAGCTTCAAAATAAGATTATACAAGCAAGGAAGAAACATTTTCTGGATGATCTTACATCTCCTGTGTTCATAAGAGAAAGGGTGAATGTGAAGGATACGAGGAGGAATACAGAAGCCATTGTTGTAGCCAAATTAGCCTTTGCAAGTGCTACCAAGTCAAAGAAAGAGTATCTCATGGCAAGAACAGATAGATGGAAAAGAACTTACAGGTTGCAAGGAAGCAAATTGAGTAGCTTCAAATAGAGGTCTAAAAAGAAACAACTGCACAGGTATACCTAGAAGAACTTAAGGCATTCATACTTGGTGAAGTATCAACATTGGGAGATACCATGCGAAACATTTATGAGGAGCTTGTCACTATGCATAAAGCAATTGTCCACTTGCACGACATGCAGTAGAAGTGCAAAGACAATGCTAAATCCCTTAGGGTTGTTCATACAACCATCGTTTTTGTACATGAGTGATCAATGCAATGTAAAGGGGCATTGTCTGAATTGGTAAAGAAATCAAGTCAATAGGTTGAGCTGGAGAAAGCACAAGTATGGATGCTCATCCAAAGTAACAAACATCTCGGTTCATTCATCGTCAACATTCAGGCCTCATATGCATGATTATTAAAAAACGTGGATTTCATGGTGAAATCACATAAGATCCCTTCAATTGGCTAACTCATCGAAGCCAAAGGCAAGAACAAAGTTAGGTAGGAGGTTGAAGAATACTTGAGCTAGCTCAGGAAGATCACCACCAAGGAAGATACGGAGGTTAACAAGCATAATATGCAAAAATACATTGGTGGCCTTGTTTAGATCAACACCAAGTTGCTCTTGTTAAAGAAGGAAATTCAGACTGGTTCTAAGGCAGTGTAACTGGATGTAATGGAGGCTAGAGTTTTCTTCTAACCTAATCCCATTACACAATTTGGGGATGTCATCGCATAGTGCAAAGCTTGGTACCACTATGTGACTAAGAAACTACAAGTCAAAGTTGTCGCGCTGGAGTTTCCCCAAACTCAGGTTTGACTTGTTTTGTCTTATTAGGCTATCTAGTTGACTCTACCCAATTTTGTCTTACATGGGTATGAGCAATATTGTAATATTCTTTTGTAATTAATTGTAATTGAAATTCCAAGTGTCAACTGTGGAATGTGAAGAGTCATTTTGTAATAAAGTCCAAAGGGCATGGTTGGAGGAAGCCAAATAGTCATGAGGGAAGTCAAAGAGTCACAAAGGGAGATGAATAGTCACCCCTTTTGTTATGAATATACCCTCATTAGTCATGTAAAGGGCTTTTGGCCAAGATTTTGGCTTAGGATCAGAAGCTCTTGAATTTTGAGCCTTGGCTTTTTTGTAGCATAGAGGGAGCATCTTTATTTGGAGGAGCATGTGTTGGCTTCATATTCCACTATTGGGACTAGTGGTTCGTCAATTGTATATGTATGCTTGGGACTTTCACTTTAATAAAAGCTTGGTGTTGACATGCTTTCATGCATATGTTGTGAATATAGTATGACTATTCTTGTTTTGTTTGCAATATATATTATTTCATCTATGCTAAAGCTTATGAACTATTTCGTTTACATTAGTAAGAATCTTGTTGGATGTGTGTTGTGATGTATTTCAATCATGGTTATCTTGTGAATTATTTTGCAGGATAACTCATGATTCATTTTATGCTCGTGTTTTCCTTTCAAGATACATATTATTATAGTGTTCTAAGGGGCTCACTTACTTTTCCTCTATTTTGTAAGAACCTATCATGCATTGTACTTGACTCTTCACAGTGTTATACACTTGCTTCAACAAAGTCATGAATACATCATTCTATGATTTTTTTCAACTGAGGAATAACACTAAAACCCACTACTTCGGCAACTAGATCATGTTTCAGATGGGGCTCCTACTCCAAATGGTGTGAGTTCTAATTGGGACTTCATACAGGGGAGACCTTGAATGTTGAAAAGTCCAACACCAGCAACAACATCATAAAACTTGCATAAGAAACCCTTTATTAAAAAAATTAATTATATGTTCACTTTTAGAATTTTATTCTTTAAGTTTCATTTTAATTAAAAAGGTTGTATTAGTTTAAGTGCAAGGATTGCTTTGACTTGATCGTTCTCAACCCATAAGTTATGGCAAAACACCTTTATTTCAAACAAGTTACGATTGGTACAACATGTCGATTCCATTAAGTACTATTCTTTAAGTTTCATTTTAATTAAAAGAGTTTTATTAGTCTATTCTTTAAGTTTCATTTTAATTAAAAAGGTTTTATTAGTTTAAGTGCCAGCATTGTTTTGTGTAGAGGGTTCTCAACCCATAAGTTATGGAAAGCACCTTTATTTCAAACAAGTTCCGATTGGTACAAAATGTAGATTCCATTCAATACTAGCTTCGTGGAATGTAAAACATTTCAATAAATTCACGAGAAAGATTATTGCAAAGCCAAGAGCGAAAATCTATACCAAAGGGGAACGAAGCCTTGACATATTAACCATATGCTTGGAAGGTAGCAAAACACTACAAAAGATCACCGCATAAAAGGTTTTGTTTGGATTTGGACTTATGGTTGAATACAACACTTCAGGTATTATGTCATTCTTCCTTTAATTGCAATGTAGCGCCCATGGGTTATGTATTTAAGACCAGCACGATCTCCATGTAAACATCAAAACTTAATGCTGAAATGAGAGATAAGGAGCAATGAATCTTTGAAGTGAGATATTTAAAACCATTGTAAGCGTAGTGTTAAAATACCATGTCAATCACAACGATGACAGGGATGTGATAATACAACTACATTGAACATATCCAAAGCAATCTATTGAAAAGACAAGTTACAAATAATGTGATGAGGTCATATGAAGGCAGCATTGAAATACATCAAAGGGGCAGCACTCGAAGCATTTACATAATGCGTTCAAAGAATAACAATAGACTCTGCATAATCTCCATTGAAAATCATTCAAAGATAGCACTTAAGAGCTAGAGCATGGCAGAGTTTAAAAATTATATAAGGTACGTGAAAAAAAATAGAATGTGAACATTGAATAACCATAACAAGGTTTGCTAAATGTCAAAAGCATATGTGTTTGAATTAAAGGTGGTCATTGTTAGCTCCATTAGTTTATGCACAATTGCTGCCTAAAATTATGGAATTTAAACTGCAGTCTTTCCTTAACTTATGGAAACCAACTGCAGTAGTTTCCTTAAGTTAAGGAAATCAACTGCAGCTAATAAATTTATTGTTAGGAGCTACTGAAGTGGTCCATTACTCCCATCTGGAGTTCTCTGCCTTGATCTGTGGGACATCTGACACATAGCTATCAGAAGCTTGATGGAAGCTTAGCTATAAATTCATCTGTTTGGTCCCCAAGCTTGTATCTCAATCCCCTTCAGTTCTACACCATCTAGCTGAGATAGCAGAGCTTGGAAGTGCCTTCAGAATTCTTGTGTTCTTTTTCTTTTGCTTGGATTGAAGCTGGAGTGCAGAAGAAGTAGCAAACAAGTGGACTGTGGCCTTCATCAAAACATCACCAATGGCTGGAGGTAACTCGTATCCCTGGGTATTAAGTTTCAGTGATTCTTTTCAGTTCTTTCCGCATGCAGAATCGCTGTTTAAGTTTATTAGTTTTCTAACAGTTGGTATCAGAGCCATTTATCTCTCCCTTGGTATTCTCTCGCCGCCCTTTTGTCTTTCTGTGCGTTGGTTTAAACTTAAACCAGATTTGCCATTCTCTCGCTGCCCTTTTGTCTTTCTGTGCGTAGACTTGAACTTCGCACACCAAAGTGGCTCCACATTGACCTACAATTTCAACATATACACATTTTTTCATTCTAAACCCAGTACATTGAAATTTGAATCTAATCGAATCAAATAGTGCTACTTCAATTAACATTAATCCTCAAAGACAGGCATTTCACACCGGTGGGAGCCACATGGAACAACAGAACTTTCAAAAACGTCAATTTCGAAAGTCGATTCCGTGCCAGAATCAATTATTGGTAATCTTGAGGCAGTTAATTGCGACATGAGTTTGCAAGGCCATGCGACTACAATTTTCGCATCCAATGCGATCAAAAGCTTCTCAAACGCTATGGGAAAATTATGCGACTGAGATAAGGAATGTAGACTGCAAAAAGACGCGAATAATGATCTGAAATATCAAAATCGCTGGCCATGCAAAGAGCTGGTGCAGCAAGGATATTAAGAGACTGATTGGTTTGAATGAAAAAAAGTGTATATGTTGAAATTGTAGGTCAATGTGGAGCCACTTTGGCGTGCGAAGTTCAAGTCTACGCACAGAAAGACAAAAGGGCAGTGAGAGAATGGAAAATCTGGTTTAAGTTTAAACCAACGCACAGAAAGACAAAAGGGCGGCGAGAGAATACCAAGGCAGAGATAAATGGCTCTGATACCAACTGTTAGAAAACTAATAAACTTAAACAGCGATTCTGCATGCGGAAAGAACTGAAAAGAAATATTTCAATATTTCGATATTTGAAATGGTTTAGTCCTTTGTCTTGAATATTTCAAATTTGCAGTTTTGTTTGCAAATTGTTTAGAGCCCATTTTGTAATTAATTTAAGAATTAGTCTTAAATAAATTATGGGACAGTTAGACTAAGGAATGTAAATTTGATTTTAATTATCTTGTGAGCAAAATAGCTTGTTTGCTGGTCAATTTTTGTTGTTTTATAAACTTAAGGACGGAGCCTGAAGTCAAGCCAGCTAGCCTTCGAACTGCATTTGCTATGCAAGTGAAAAGTAGATCAACGCTGCTTCAGTCAATCTCCGGTTTTAGTTTATAAATTGAACAATCAATTTGTAGTCATTTCGGTAATGCTGACTGCTTTTGATTTTGCTGGAGAATTATTACAGTTTTATGGAGTTTATTAAAATGTCATTTTGACTTACTCCTTTCAGTAAACATTATTTTTCTCTTTGGTTAAGTTTTGTTTATGCAACAAAATAATGTCTAGTGATCCATATGATTTTAATTAATTAGAAAATAGCCACAACATCTTTAATTAAATAAAATTATATATTGATTGGCAAGATCACATAAAGATTATTTAGACATTAAATTGTAATTAATTACACTGAATATAATAGATTTTATCCCACAAGAATTTTTATTATATTTATGTGATTAATTAGGATAAAATTTCATAACCTACCCACAGGAGTTATGAATTAATAAGTTTTATCATAAAGTTTTATTGAATCTGCTTAAATTGAAAATTTAGCCCACAGGCAATTTTCATGTCATTTGATTCAATTCTTTTTAGCATGTTTTACATTGGTAAAACATGAAAGTTCATAAAAGTTTTATTGAATCTGTTTGAATTGAAAATTTAGCCCACAGGCAATTTTCATGTCATTTGATTCAATTCTTTTTAGCATGTTTTACATTGGTAAAACGTGAAAATTCATAAAGTTTTATTGAATCTGTTTGAATTGAAAATTTAGCCCACAGACAATTTTCATGTCATTTGATTCAATTCTTTTTAGCATGTTTTACATTGGTAAAACATGAAAGTTCATAAAAGTTTTATTGAATCTGCTTGAATTGAAAATTTAGCCCACAGAAAATTTTCATGTCATTTGATTCAATTCTTTTTAGCATGTTTTACATTGGTAAAACGTGAAAATTCATAAAGTTTTATTGAATCTGTTTGAATTGAAAATTTAGCCCACAGGCAATTTTCATGTCATTTGATTCAATTCTTTTTAGCATGTTTTACATTGGTAAAACATGAAAGTTCATAAAAGTTTTATTGAGTCTGTTTGAATTGAAAATTTAGCCCACAGGCAATTTTCATGTCATTTGATTCAATTCTTTTTTTGCATGATTTACATTGGTAAAACATGAAAGTTATTAAGCCTCAATTTTAACATAAGCATGTGATCCTTTTGATGCAGCAGTACAACCTGCAAATTTCTCTGAAATTCGTTGTGACATTCCCGAACTTAAGGAAATAATCTCATTTGTTTGTTATGAATCTAATATGGTTAACGTTAATATTAACACATGGTGGATTGATTCTGGATCAACAATTCACATTTCGAATTCCTTACAAGGTTTGCAAAACCTAAGGAAGCCAGTGGGAAGTGAGCAAAGCATCTTATCAGGAAACAAGATGGGCTCGCATGTGGAAGCTATAGGAACATGTTATTTAACTTTAAGTAGTGGCTTTGTTTTGGAGTTAGAAAAGACCTTTTATGTTCCAAGTTTTTCTAGAAACTTGATCTCAGTTTCAAGGCTTGTACCTTTTTGATATTCCTTAAACTTTTCAGAAAAATCTTTCAGTCTATTCAATAAATCTGATTATGTTGGGAATGGTATTTTGTCTAATGGTCTTTACTGCATTAATTTACAAAACAATGTCACATATGATTCAATGCATGTTCACACTGGCACTAAAAGACGATGGTTATTAACACTTCTTCATTAATAACACTTCGTCATTAATGATTGACAACACTTCTTCATTAATAACACATCTTCATTGATTCCCCTCTAGTCATGGTGAGCAATTGGTTTGCAAGATCAAGAAGTCATTATATGGTTTAAAACAAGCATCCTGCCAATGGTATTTGAAATTCCATAATGTAATTTCTTCTTTTGGTTTTGTAGAAAACATTATGGATCAATGTATATACCTGAAGGTTAGTGGGAGTAAAATTTGTTTTCTTGTTTTATATGTGGATGACCTTTTTGCTAGCAACCAATGATAAGGGTTTGCTACATGAGGTGAGACAATTCCTCTCTAAAAGTTTTGATATGAAGGATATAGGTGAGGCATCTTATGTCATTGGCATTAAGATCCATAGAGACAGATTTTGAGGCATCTTGGGTCTGTCACAGGAAACCTATATTAATAAAATTTTAGAGAGATTTCGGATGAAGGATTGTTCACCAAGTGTAGATCCCATTGGGAATGTTGGGACGATGTCAGAGTGATCCAGGTTTAGACCACTGGAGAGCTGCAAAGAAAGTAATGAGGTACCTTCAAGGGACCAAAGACTACATGCTTATGTATATCCTGTTTGAGGCTGCTTTACATGGTGTATGGCTTAAGAATTTCATTTCTGGGCTTAGAATTATGGATTCTATCTCTAAGCCATTGAGAATATATTGTGATAATTCAGCTGTTGGTTTTATGGCTAAAAAAGTGGGAGTCGAAATAAACACATCAACATTAAGTATTTAGCTATAAGGGAACGTGTTAAAGAAAAGAAAGTGGTCATTGAGCACGTCAGCACTGAGTTAATGATCACTGATCCTTTGACTAAGGGCATGCCACCGTTTAAATTCAAGGATCATGTATTGAATATGGGACTTGGTTCCATTATGCATTTTTTCATTGTATGGACAATGTTAATGAAATTCTTAATTACTGTGATGTTTTTTTCTCATATTTATGTGCACCTTAAGTTGATTTGAGAAAATTCATTTAAGAAGGACCAAGAATAAACATAAGGTTTATTCATTAAGATATTGTTTCCACATAAATTATAATAAGAATAAATGCATAGTAATACATGGAAGATAATACTCGTCATTAGAGGACTTATCGCCATGATTCATGTATCTATTACTTAATACAGATTATCAATGGTTTTTAAGTTGAGACATTAAGTTTGGAAGTATGGACCAAGTGGGAGAATGTTAGCTCCATTAGTTTATGCACAATTGCTGCCTAAAATTATGGAATTTAAACTGCAGTCTTTCCTTAACTTATGGAAACCAACTGCAGTAGTTTCCTTAAGTTAAGGAAATCAACTGCAGCTAATAAATTTATTGTTAGGAGCTACTGAAGTGGTCCATTACTCCCATCTGGAGTTCTCTGCCTTGATCTGTGGGACATCTGACACATAGCTATCAGAAGCTTGATGGAAGCTTAGCTATAAATTCATCTGTTTGGTCCCCAAGCTTGTATCTCAATCCCGTTCAGTTCTACACCATCTAGCTGAGATAGCAGAGCTTGGAAGTGCCTTCAGAATTCTTGTGTTCTTTTTCTTTTGCTTGGATTGAAGTTGGAGTGCAGAAGAAGTAGCAGGCAAGTGGACTGTGGCCTTCATCAAAACATCACCAATGGCTGGAGGTAACTCGTATCCCTGGGTATTAAGTTTCAGTGATTCTTTTTAGTTCTTTCCACATGTAGAATCGCTGTTTAAGTTTATTAGTTTTCTAACAGTCATAAATCCATGCCAAAGACGAGCTGGAAAGCCAGTACAAAGGATATGTGTGCAATATTACATAGGTTCAGTTAAATGCTACGAAGGTGAGGACAAAGGTGGTATGATAATCGCATATAAATATTTTTGAATACTATATTCAAAAGTTGTAATTATTCTATGACGTGAAGCACAATATGAAAATGAAATTGCAAGACTGTTGCATGAACCGATGCCAAGAGTAGGACTATAACAAAATGCCAAGAAGAAAAATATACGGCCATGATCATAGAAGGGAGACAAAATCGCAAGCGCATGAAAATCCATATCACTAGAATGCAATGATGTGAAAAGTGGAATTAGTGAACTAGTGCATTTGCACTAGTGCACCTGAGACTAATTCTCAGCCTCGCAGAAGAAAAATCTTATATCAAAACTGCGACAACGATTTGTCTTCCACTATTATAAATATGTGATGCTATGGGTACTACACCAAATGCCTTGATGAAAGACTATGTTATGGCCTTTGGAAAGTATAATATTACATGCAAGGGTTATATCTTGATAGATCATAGCTAGAAGTGCTTAAATGGATATCACAATAATATAAAGGCGTGACTCAAATGCAAAGACCACGTTGAATTTGAATGCAAAGGAAATGTTGGAATTATAAATATTAGTTCACATGAAAAGTCGCATCGCAGTTCATGTGAAAGGACATACAACCATATTACAAACAAAGGATACCATATGAATGGCTACAATAAAGAGATGTGCACACCATAGAAGAATACAACTCCGTGCTGCAAGGTAACATGTAATATTACGATGAATGGGTTCTTTATAAAGGGACACAAATATTTATGAAATCACAAATGAATGGGTTATTTATAAAGGACACAAATATTTATTATCATATGTTATTTTTCTAACAAAAGTGGAAAATATTAAAATCATGAAAATTCCAAAAGAACATCAAAGGTTTTAGAGAAGATGAGGAGTCATGAAAAAGTGGAAGGGTAGTGAGGAATATGAAAAGTTATGGGGAAAGTGAATGGTCACTTTCCCACTTCTATAAATGCATCCTCTATTTCATTCAAAAGGAACTTTAGTACTTAAGCTAGATTAATAATTATATTGCTATTGTGTGCTTAAGGAGTTGAAAGCATTCACTCTTGGTAGCTTATAGGTGGAGGGATGGTGAGGCTAGTGCTATGTTGGGGAGTTGATATAAAATTCTCTCATTTCACTATTGGGTTTTGATGCTTGTGGCGCATGTATCTGACTAGGTGACAAATTTAATGACAAGCTTTTCAATTCATGCATTGATTCATGTGCATTCCCCTATTGGTCATATTAACTATCTTGTATTCCAATTATGTATGCATGATTGTTTACATACTTGTTACATGTTTATGAACTAATTCATTGCATGCAACTTGTGTTTTGGTTTTGAATCTATGCTCTTCATTTGATTATAATGTTAGTAATTAATTGTGAACTAATTTGCAATTGATTTCTAGCACTTTCCCATTGTGTATGTCTTAGTTAGTCTCAACTATATGATTCTTTCTAAAGACATGCTCATACTTATTACGATGTTGTTGTGTTAGGGTATCATGTCTCAAAATTTATCAATGGAGAGATGAACTCATCCTCATTCTTATTGCATATCACACTTTGTCTCACATTTATCTCTATGCATTTGGTCTCAAAGAGAAAAACACACACTTGGTGGCTACCGGGCCTGCAAATTATATGGGAATCCTATCCCAAATAATGTAGGATCTAGTTGGGACTTTACACTGGGGAGATCCCATAGTGTTTGCAGAATATCCAATACCATCAACACAACCCTAAGGGGAGGAAAAACTGATAGGATGACCATTTCACATGACAGGTGTAAGTGATAAGTGTTATGGCATGGAATTTACTTAATGAAAAGTGTCAAAGTCTTATACAAGGTTTTGTAAAACCATTATCCATGAGTGCCTCTATAGAGGCATTTCTTAGCTACTTGAATTACCTTCTCTCACCTATGTTTTATCCAAGCTTCTTTATTGGCCTTTTTATTCATTTGATTTGAATTTTATAACAAGAGTATTTGATTATTAGGTAATAAAGACAATGTAATCCCCCTTTAATGATGGGAATTTTATTGCTTCATTAAGGTTACGATTATTTGTGATACAAATTACTTCATTATAATAGTTTTTTCCTATCTTCATGCTTCTAGAGTGAAAAAAATGGAGGAATCAACTTATTGGGCCATTCATACCAAGGGATCCTAGTTTGGATAATTAGAGTGTGAAACATACAAACGAATGTTTTGAGACATTAAATGAAGAATTTTGGGGTCCAAAAAGGCTCACTTAACTTATACCCCATAGCATTATTCTACACTTAGAGACATTTACAATAGTGTAAGAAAAGATGTAAATTGGAGCTCGTAGGAAAAAGATAGGCCTCTTGGAAATTGACCTTCTAGTTTGACCACAATGGTTCAAAAGGATACCATGTTATCCACATTAGTCATGAAAATGGGCTATCCACATATTGAATATGAAGAAGGATCCAAAATGGTTAAATTTGTAAGATTATTCATTAGTTAAAGGAGTCAACCTAACACCTAGTTGGTTATTAGACTATGATAAAATTTGGTATCTAGGAGGAGAAGGGGTTCCATTCTATTCATTTGTATCTTGTTCCATAGTAGAGTAGTGAACCAAGGAGTGGGAGTTAGAGATAATAATGGAGGGAGTTAGTTTTATGGAGTAACCTACTAGGACACATGTCTTATATAGCTTCATAGAGAGTGCCTTGTCCTTTGTACTCATATTTTATCATTTTAGAGAGAAAGGAGAGTAGAGAAGTGTCACCTTTTAACTGGGTTTTCTCCAATAAGTGTTTCCCAAAGAAAATATTTGTGTTTATTGTGGATGGTGTGTTATTGTATTTGTTTTTCTCTATTTTCTATGTTTTATCTATTAGATGTATACACAAAAAAAATAGTAACCAACAAATATGGAATCTAAAGAAATTTGACCTTCATAATATAGATTTTAGTTTATTTATCAAATCTATTGTGATGAAATATTCAATGGAATATCCACAATAGTATTGGTATTAGATCATGTTTCTTTGGAAAATCTCATGGGAATTTGGAAGACATATAGGAAGTCGTGAAGAAGAAAGTCAAAGATCCCTAACCATGCCCAATGAGTCCATTCATAATAACTTTGATCCAATAGAAGAGATATTTGTGAGGCTAGAAGTGTAGGCCACTGACATCAACTGCAATATGAAAATCCTTATAGAAACTCTAGAAAATAGGCGTGGAATTAGATAGGATGGAGGTTCCAACATAGAAGTTAGATCAAAGGGGAAATCGAGGGATCATGAAGACCCATAAAAGGAGTTAATGAAAGAAATCAAGAAGGAGAAGATAAGTTTGAGTGTCATTATCCATTCAAAATCCCTATTTAAGGTGGAAGTGAAGGATGAAATAAAGCCATACTAAGATTTAATCTCTACCCTCAAATTAAATCATTGGTTTCAACAATCAAAAGTATATTTCAACATTCACCACATAGATGAGGAGTGCAAAATACCATTTGCTAGATTAAAGTTAGAATACCATACCCTAACCTGGTGGGAAATCCATGCAAATACACTTGGGTTAGAGGGTGAAACCTCGGTAACTAAGTGGGAATAATTTAAAACATTCATAAAGTTACAATTCTACCCTATCATCCATGTAGAGGATAAATGGATATGATGGCACTACTTTAGGCAGATGCAAGGGTAGAGTGTACAAGAGTATAGGCATACACTACTAAATTTAAAAAGATTCCCATCAAGAGTACACCACTAAATTCAGGAAGGTTCCCATCCTGCTGGATATCTCTCCTATAATGACCCCTCCCATATTTACCCACTTCCACAAGCTCCCCAGGGTATTAAACATGAGTTGAGGGTCACTACGATATGACCTGACCTCCAAGCTCTAGTTACAGAAGTGGTGCCAACAAACCTGAAGTAAACTTACATCCCTTAGAGACTATAGATCACTTAGGAGCCTACCAACCACCCCAAGTGATCAATCCCTGAGATGAAACTCTTTTTCACTGACATAACACCCCAACCACACCCTTGACACACAGTGCATGTGGTTATGAGGCTCCAACCACACCCATAAGCCTGCCTACATGCAGTTATGACCAAAAATTCCTTGTTTTATCCATGCGATTGCCAGATCTATGCCACTTTTTCAGGCAAGCCTCCAGAACACTTCCTAAAAATGCCTATAATTTTCTAGAATCATGAAAATGATGATAACAATGCTAAAAAATCAAATCTTGAGCAAGATCTTGACCAATACATGCTAAGCACATTATAGAAATTTTTTCAAACATATAGTAAACACATAAGCTACTGGTCATGAATGCATATTTTATCATAAACTTCTAAACTTGATCTAAGAATCACCAAGAAGGCTCAACGCCCTCTCAAGCTAGTTGCAACAACACTTTCTAGCCCATGCATTCATCAACCATCCAATAACTTATCAAATCATGAACAAGAGCCATAGCTAAAGAAAATCATAAAACCAAGCATATAACCATAATAGAAACTATGACAAAATAGCCATAACATCACCATAATAACCAACACAAGTTCTCATAGATCACAATAGGAAAATAACTCATATTAACATATGAAAATGCCAACTAAGTCAGGGACTTCCACATACCACCTAACCATAGATTAGGATGAACCAAATTTCTCTTTCATCCAATCACCCTCGCACCATATCCCAAGCATGAATTTGAGATCATAATGGTTAAACCAAAACAAAATTAACCAGGGCTTCCAAAGGCCAAGCCACCTCAACCCTCAACCACAATGATCTCACCTATATGGTATAAAAATCACTAACATCAACTAGATCGGTATCTACCCAAGCTATCTAGGGCTCGAGGAACTAGTAACTTAACCCACAGCCTCCAGGGAACCCGATTTGTCCTAGGGCTCTAGAGAGTTTGTCCCAACCCATAATCTCTAGGGACTAGTAACCCAACCCAAAGCCTTCAGGGAACCTAAGTTATTTCAAGGCTCTAATGAATTTGTTCAAACCCATAGCCATACGAAACCTGAGAACCAATCAAAAAAACCAAATGGGGAACTAGCTTTCTTGAAAATGGCAAGGCAAGGCTGAAACCACTGTCAATCCAGGAAAATATCCATGCCAATGATAACACATAACCAAGGAACCACATGCATATACTATGCATCCCAAAATCAGCAAGAAGATCACACATGCGACCTGCTACCTCCAAAGTAACCCTGTTGTACCTACTGATCCAAATGTCTCCTTATGCTTACGTGCTTTCCTTTTCTTTCTTTTGCCAATCCAAGTGAATGCTAGGATGCTCCATGCATGCTCTAAGTGTGCAAGAGTACGAGAGAATGAACAAGAGATAAACTCAAAACTGTCAAAAGGCTAGGAATTGATTCTCTGATGCCTTTTTATCTTTGATGTCTCATTTTTTCTTCATTTTTCCTCTAATTTCCCTTTCATGCAAATTTGTGTCTCTTCACCTTCCGTTTCTCATATTTTCCTTTATTTTCATAATTAAATTCCATTTATTGCCTCTTTATCTTTGCCAATGCATTTACCAATTTCCATAGCCATTAATTAAACCACAAGTGATGCCCACTAAAATGTTTTCCCACCATTTAGCTTGGAATATGTGTCCCATGACCTTGGTCTTACTTTTATTTACATGGAAAATCAACTAGGGGCTATTAACCCCCCCCTCGGGGGAACACTGTCCTCGGTGTTTAATGACCCTTATAACGAACAAAATATTCTGCCCATGGACCTTTGTAACACAACTCGATGCAACATTTACGTCATACCAAACTACTAAAACCATGAACACCATACTGTTGATTAGAGCTTTATAACACAACACGATGTAATATTTACAACATACTACTTATTGGAGCTTCATAACACAAGTCATTGTATTATTTACAACAAACACACACACACACACACATATTAAACACATGTACCAAACACATATGCTCAACCAAAAAATAAGCAAGGATACAAACTCAGTATCTGATAAGCCATCTCCCATGTAGCTTCATCGGGCCCAAAGTGCTTCCACTGAACTTTAACCTGATCTATTGCTCAGTTCCACAACATGAGTTGTTTCCACTGCAAAAATCACTAAGCTTCTAGCTGGAGTTCTCCCTCTAGTTCCACCTCCAATACAGGCTAATCAATCACGTGATCAATATCCTATACATATCTCTTAAGCAATGAAACATGGAAAACATCATGGAATTTCACTGTTGGCAACAATGCAAGTCTTAAAGCGACTGGTCCAATCCTCTCAATGATATCAAAAGGCCCACAATACTGAGGTTCCAGCCTGCCACATGATCCAATCCTCAAGGAACTCCTCTTGGGCTTGATGTCCAAGTACACATGCTACCTAACCTAAAACTCCTTGAATTCTCTATGTTGATCTATATAACTCTTCTTCCTTTCATGTGATTCCTTTAAATTCCTTCTGATACCCTGCATCTCCCATTACATCTCATCCAACATATCTGGTCCAATCAACACCATGTTCACTGGATCACTCCACATGATAGGGGTATTACAACTCTGCCATAAAGAGCCTCAAATGGAATCATCTTCAAGGAATCCTAATACCCATTTGTATATGCAAGATCTACCAGTGGAAGGTACTACTCCCACTCCCTCTATTGATGCATGACATACATCCTCAACATATCCTCAAGATCTTGTTAACCTTATCTGTATGTCCATCTTTCTGTGAATGATAAGTTGTACTGAAAGATAACTCTTTAAACAAGCATGTGAATAATTCTTTCGAAACTTGGAAGTGAGCTTGTCATCTCTATTTGATATGATCTTCTTAGGAACACCATGCAACCTCACTATCTCCTTGATGAAGATTCAAGAATTCTCACTAATTGAATTAGTAGACTTCACTGCAATGAAATGAGCTACCTTTCTCAACCTGTCAATGAAAACCATGATGGAATCATGTTATCTGGATGTCCTCGACAAACCTGTAATGAATTCCATGGAAATGACCTCTGATTTCCATTCTAGAATTGGAATAGGGTGCAACAAACCAACTAGATGCTTACACTCTACTTTCACCTATTAATAGTGCAAACAACTTGTAACAAACTCAACCACCTCTTTCTTTAAGTTCAACCAATGATAGAAATTTTTGACTACTTTCAAAGTATTTTGATATATTAGGTGACCTGAATACAACTTGATATGAAACTCCCTCAAGATAATCTTCTTGATCTCACTATTATCTAGCACATAAATCTTGTTCCTAAATCTGACCAAGCCATTTTCAGTGAGGTGATACTCCTCATGTCTATCACCTTCACCCTATTGTTGCAATATCTACTTCAGATGGTGATGCCTCTCATCATGTTGCCCTGCATGCAAGATCCACTCCTATAAATCTGTCCCATATGAACTCATAGCTAAAATGTGATTCACTTGCACTCTCCTACTAAGAGCCTTTGCAACCCTATTCTCCTTTCTTTCGATGTACCTGATCTCAAAGTCAAACTTAGTGAGAGTATCCAACCATCTATTTTTCCTAACATTCAGATTAGGTTGTTCAAACAAGTACCTATACCCACTATGATCAATCATAAAGATGAAACTCCTTCCAAGAAGATAACGTCTCCACATATTCAATGCATGAATGATAGCTGCCAACTCAAGATCATGATTCACCTAGTTCCACTCATGATCATTCAACTTCCTTGTCTCATAACAAACCACCTGCCCTTCCTACACCAGGACTCCACTAAGTCCTTCCTTGCAAGCATATGTACAAACCACAATCTCCTTATCAGGATATTCAATCTTTAAGGCTGGAGCATTTGTAAGAAAATGCTTCAACTACTCAAAACTAGTTTCGCACTCCTCAGTCCATTCAAATTTCTTCCCTTTCCTTTGCAAAGGTGTAATAGGATAGTTGATCCTTGATAAGTTCCTGATGAACCGCATATAATAACTTTCTAGTCCCATCAATGATCTTATGTTGTCCACATTCCTAGGAGTTGGCCACTCCATGATAGATTTAATCATTTCCAAGTCCACTGATATCCCCTCCTTGGAAACAACATGTCCTAAGTAGTGAATCTGAGACTAAACAAAACTGCACTTGTTTAACTATTGGTAATCAATGCACAATATGAGAGTACCATCCTTATTCTTCACAAACAATATTGGAGCACCCTAAGGTGATACACTTGGCCTTATATACCCCTTATCAAGCATTTTTGTAAGCAACAACTTCAATTCCACCAACTCTAGAGTACTCATCATGTACTGTGCCTTAGATGTTGGTGTTGCTCGTGGTATCAACTCAATAGAAAAGTACACCTCTCTATGAGGAGGAAACTTTGAAATATATGCAAGAAACATATCCCCAAACTGTTGCAAAATAGGATACCTCTTTAGGACTTTCTCATCCTCAACATCCTTCCATTTATCACTAGAAATATGCACTACAAACAATACAAATCCTTTCTCACAACTGCGCTTTGCCTGCATAGTTGTAACCTCTATCACTAATATAAGCTTCTTCTTTGCCTGCAAAATTCTTCTTTCCCCATCATCATTGAGGCACTCAATAGCCTTGTCATAACAGTCCACGTTGATCCTATGAATGAACCACCAATCCATGTCCAAAAGCATACTATATGATCCCAACAGAAGAACATCTAGATATGTTGATGTAGGCATACCATTCATCTCAAATGCATAATATCTCACCCAATGATAAACTCTTACCTTGGTCCCTATAGCAAAATTCACCAACTAATATTTTGCATGAACTTCTTTATTCAAGAAAAACCCATCCACCAGGTCAAGATTGATATAACTATAGTTAGATATATGATCAATCAAAATGGAAAAAACTTGATCACAAATATTACCTTCCATCTCGATAATGGATGCCTGATGATCAACCTACCAGTTATCCACTAATGCATAAACCCAAGGAATACTATGACCAAAATCCCTAATTGTTTGTGTCTCCTGAGCACTGTAATATGAGGCCTTCCACCCTGGTGCGAGGGAAATCACTCCTGTGATGCTCTCCACTACAAGTCCAAAACCTCAAAGATTTCCTTCCATCACCCTTATTTTTCTCCTCAGGCTGAAATCCACATCCTTTATCAACTGCATTGAACTTCTTGTAAGGTGTTATGTTCTCCTTATCACTTGCATCCTGAAGTCTTCGTCGCTTCTTAGCTCACTTTCCTTTAGTATTCTCATTATCTTTCCAATCCCTCTTAGGCTCAAACTTTCACTTAAACTGCTCATAACAATGGTTCATCTTCCTAATGACTTCCTCTAATAATGAAGGCTCATCATACTCAATCCGATATTTGAATGCTATTGACAATCCACTGATGAACCTTTGTCTTTTCATCCTTGAGGTAGGGTACATACCTCTACAACTCCATAAACTTGGTCATGTATTCTTCATCTGTCATGGAACCCATCTTCAACTCATAGAATGCCTTGGCCTTTCCATCATAATATCTCTCATACAATTACTTCTTTCTAGAGAGTCTTTTAAATTCATGCCAACTAAGCTCCTCTACCCTAATTCCTATGACGTGCTTCACATCTTCCAACCATATATCTACTTTTCCCTTAAGACTGAATATAACTATCTTGGCTATCATATTCCCTAAATAATCATGCAATAAAAAAACCTCTTCATCCCAAGTAGTCATGCTTCTACATCTTTTGATTTCTTCACATGCCCGTCAAAAGTAGGAGGCTTAGATTTCTTGAACTCCTTTGGGAAATACTACTTTATTGAAGAAAGTGTAACTAGGTTTGATATTTACAAATGTAATTTTGATCTTTTTACTTGTCAAGAAAAAGAAATATTATTTTTTTAAATTATAAGAATGAGTTTCTTGCTCATTCCATAGGTCTAGGAAAGTCAAAGAGTCAAAGAAATGTGTAAGGAGCTCTTCTTGAGCATATATGTAATGTATATGAGTCAACCTAGTGTCTAGAAAAACCCTCCAAGACAAGCACAATCATCTTGAAGAAGGCAACAAACAAAACAGTCATGCCGGCCTACAAAAATGAATAAATAGCTAAAAGAAGTCATGTCGGCTCACATATAAAGACACACCTCTTTGTTGGTTCATGTCGGCTTAATATAGAGGGAAAACCACTATATATACCCCACTAGGGTCACCATAGAAAAAATAATTCCGATACATCTGAAACTTCAGATGGTGCAAGAATCTCAGTCAACCACAGGAGTATAGGAACTCATATTTATCTGAGTTTTGGATGGGTAAAAAGGTCTGAAATCCGTAGTATAGGGAGACACAATTTCAGATGCCACAGTAAGGAAGATTCAAAGTTTGTCTTCACTATAGATCTCGGATTCATCTTGTATTTCAGAGGGCGGTTTCAAGGAACATTTTGGACATCACTTCTTTGAATTGTCCTGCAGTAGCACACACAGTCTCGGCATATATATATTATGAAGATGATCCCTATATGCCACACATAGTCTCGGTTATCCAACAATGACACTCTATCTTGGCATGCATTTTGGATGATGGTCATAATCTCAGTCACAATCTCAGCATGAAGATAGTCATAATCCTAAGGGAGACATAGATATAATGATGAATATCTAAGTGAAGGAGAAGCTATGGTGAAACAACAATGATCTCTTTGTTATGGTGAAGTCCTCAATGAAGGTGCAGCAATGGTGTTGCAACAATAATGAAGATCTTAGTGGTGTAGTAGTGATGGCCTCAGTGGTGCAGCAATGATGATGATCTCAACAGTGACAAAGAAGAGGATTGGGGTCTTGGTCTTGGAGTGGCATAGTAATTCAAGTTCATGGTCTTGGTGCATCAATTTGAATCTCTATAAGAAGAATTATGTGTAGGTTTTCCTCTCCAAGAGGAGAATTTTTGGCCTTGGAAGAATGCCAAAATCTTGTGTTCTTGTCTCTTTGTTCTTTGGTAGCTATTTGATGAAATAAGAAACACACACTCTAATAATATCAAAGAGAAGATTGTGCTAATAAGAAAATTAAAATTCCTCACAAATAGTTATCAAGTTAAGAAGAATCTCATTAACTACATGTGCCCTAGATTCTTCAACATGGTATTAGAGCTAAGGTGTTGAGGTCAAAGGGTAGGAAAGAGACAATCAAGGATCAAGTTTCAAGAAGGGTATGAAAGCAAGTTGAAGGTTATCAAAAGGATCAAAATCTACATCAAACCCCAGATCAAGGAAGTAGTCTACAACAGCAAGAACTTTTGTCTCCATAGCCACAATCAAAAGACCACCAAGACCCTCATTTAGCTGTCTACAAAGTAAGGTAGCTTGAAGGACCTCAAGAACGAAGATCACATCATCTTGGAGAAATTTGAAACCCTATAAGCAGTCCTAATCTATACTACAAAATAAGGCAAAGCATATTTAAGGAAAGAAGGCATTATCATCTTCAAGGTTATAAAATCAAGCAAGGATCATCTCCTTTCCGTAGAAAAAGATCATCTGAGGAAGCATCAAATCATCCTCCTCAAAAGGAGCAACCTATTCTATTGAGGAAAGAATCTCTCATTCAAAAGAATTTCATCCAATAAGAAGAACTAGTATATCTTCTTCAACCATCATCAAAGAAATCAAGGTGAAGATTTCATATTCATGTGACAAGTAAGTATATTTTCATTTTATAATCAAGTTTGATCAAATGACTTCATGATTGCAAGGAGATCTATGGATTGAATGGGTCATCAAAGGTCCTTGCATGAAATGAGGAGGATTGTCATAATCCTCATAGATAAAAGAAGTCAGTGAGCATATCAAGGAAAAAGGTATTATTTGAATTCATGGAAAGGAACTCTTAAGGTTCCAAAGGATACATTCTCTGAAAAATGTAGTATAGAAGGTCACATCACTTAAACCCAATCTACTCAAAATTAAGGTATCAAAGAAAGAAAGAATATCTTCATGAGATCTCAATTGAGAGATCTAGGAAACATGATAAGAAGATAATCGTCAAGGTAACAAATATCCATGAACAAGAAGGTTACCTCATTCAAAAATTTGTGGTCTCTATGCTAGATAGAGAAAGGCAAGTTGATGGAAAAAATTTGAAGGTTAAAAGAATTCAAACATGTGCAGAAAGGAAAGACAAGTTTGGTCCTCAAGTAGACCGAATAAGTATAACTAAGATTCAATGCTATGGAAAATTTATAGAAAGAAGCTCATATCACTAGAAAGATGGAGGAAGCTAAAGAAAGGGACCAAGGAAAGAGGGAGTAACAAATATTTCCTATGAGTAAGATGCTATCCCTCACAAAAGGGTCTTATCGTAAGCTCCTAAATCTTGTGTTATAGATATGACCAAGATAATAAGATGCATCATGGCATCATGGAAGCATTAGAAACAAGAGCTCATGACATCACCATGGGAATCATGAAGGGCAAAACCCATGGCAAACAAACATGAAGAATATAGCTCTTAGGAACCTCAGTGGACATTGAAGAAAAGGAAGGAGTCATTTGGGACAATGCTCATCATACATGAAGTCAAAAAGTAAACATCTGCTAGTTAGGGATATATAATATCCTCAAAATTTTCTGATGGAATCCTCATCAAAGGGTTCACTAATCTAGAGAGGAAGAAAGTGTTTCAATAAGAATTCCAACTTATGGAATCCATGAGATAATGATGTGATGACATGAACCAGATCAAGGGATTTAAGATTTCTTTAATCAAGGAAGTTGTTGAAAGAAGCCTCGATGACCTAAAGGTAAAACAAGGTATGTATGCTTGTGTTTCATGTTATATTGACATGTCATATGGTTGCAGGGAATATGGATCATTACTTCTATCTTGAGAAGCATGATCAAGAGAAAATAGATATCCTCCTCTAGAAGGATGCAGGAAGGCATAAGTCACACTAGATGAAATCAACATAATATGTCCTCATATGACGTATGAGGTGGTTGACTAAAATAAACAAACTCTGATTGAAAGCTCCTGGGAATGGAATGTGTGAGGAAGGAATAGATTATGAGATATGAAACCCTAATAAAGGTGATAAACATCCAAAAGACCAAGAAGACTTGATTAGGAAATCTCTTGGAAAGATATGAAGACTCTGATGGAAAAGATGAAGACCCTTGACAATGGATATCCTTGGGAGATGTGTCAACATGAATGCAGGATGCTGATACCTACAGGAAGATGTCATGATGAAGATCCATCTAGTAAGGTATGATTTGATTTAATGTTATGTTTTGATTTCTTGAATAATATCTGGATGAGTGCATGCAGGGCTACTAGAACAAGAATTGTAAGTACAAGTACAACTGGCATTCATGTGGTGGATGGAAATTCCTGAAAGAAGCATGATGGGAAATAAGTATCTACATGATGAAGGTTCCATATATGTATCGAGAATTCCATTTTCCATGAAGAAAGGAATGACATGATGAACCAAGTAGGAAAGTGATCGATGGTTGATGCCCTACAAGGAATAAGCTCAACTGAACTCTATGACATCAAATAAACAAGTTGATCAAGCAGCTAAAGGACCCACGAAGAAGAAGTTGTTGATGAAAAGAAGAGTCCCTTGTTAAGAAGGAGCTCTGACAGTTCCCTAATCAAGAGGGAGTTTGGATTATATCACCCCTAATTAAGAAGGAGTGTCAGTTGTGTTTTTCTATTTCATGCATCATGCACTAGACCATGACTAACAACCATAAGTCTAGGTGAAGGACATGAACGGAAATGAAGACATATCATCTAGAAAGAAAGAATCAAAGGATTGGGTAATCATCTAGCATCTGATGCTCTTTGAGGATGTGTAGGGCATCCAGGATAAGAGTAGGCAAGAGGAATGATATTCTTTGAGGGTTGGGAACCAAAGATAAGAATAGTCCTAGAAGGTCATACTCAGTGAACACCAGTGTGGGTATGTACCTTGAGAGACAATGATAAAGGTGTCTATAATCATTGGTCTCACCAACATTGTAGCTCATGGTCTCGTGGAGTGATGGACTTGTTAGTCAAGGCCATGCACTGTGACAATGCTGGTTACTATGATGTTATATAGATGGGTTACCAATATGATTCTTCTTATGAGATATTCTTCAGATTGAGAATGAATTGCCATTATAAATACATCCCTAGTTAAGAGGGAGTGTTGAAGAAAGTGTAACTAGGTTCAGTATTTACAAATGTAATTTTAATCTTTGTACTTGTCAAGAAAAAGAATTATTTTTTTTGTAAATTACAAGAATGAGTTTCTTGCTCATTCCATAGGTCTAGGAAAATCAAAGAGTCAAATACATGTGTAAATAGATCTTCTTGAGCATATATGTAATTTATATGAGTCAACCTAGTATTTAGAAAAACCCTCCAAGACAAGCACAATCCTCTTGAAGAAGGAAAGAAGAAAAATAGTCATGTTGGCCTAAAAAAATGAAATAAATAGCTAAAAGAAGTCATGCCAGCTCACATATAAAGACACACCTCTTCGTTGGTTCATGTCGGCTTAATATAGAGGGAAAACCACTATATATACTCTACTGGAGTCACCATAGAAAAGGAAATTGAGATACCTATGAAACTTCGGATGGTGTAGGAATCTCGGTCAACGACAGGAGTACAAGAACTCAAATTTCTATGAGTATTCGAATCGGTAAAAAGTTCTGAAATCCACAGTACAGGGAGACACAATTTTGGATGCCACAATAAGGAATATTTGAAGTCTATCTTTAGTACAAATCTCAGATTCATCTTGTATTTCAAAGGGTAGTTTCAGGGAACATTTTGGATATCACTTCTATGGACTATCCTGTAGTAGCACACACAGTCTCAACATATATATATATGATGAGGATCCCTGTATAGCACACATAGTCTCGGTTATCAAAAAGTGACACTCTATCTCGACATGCATTTTGGACGATGGTCCTCGTAATCTCAGTCATGATCTCAACATAAAGATACTCATAATCCTAAGGGAGACATAGATACAATCATGAATATCTAAGTGAAGGAGAAGCTATGGTGAAACAATAATGATCTCTTTGTTATGGAAAATTCCTCAATGAAGGTGCAACAATGGCGTTGTAGTAGTAATGAAGATCTCGGTGGTGTAGTAGTGATGGCCTCAGTGGTGCAACAATGATGATGATATCAACAATGATAAAGAAGAGGATTGTGGTCTTGGTCTTAGAGTGGCATAGTAAGTTAAGGTTCATGCTCTTGGTGTTTGTCAATTGGAATCTCTATAAGAATAATTATGTGTGGGTTTTACTCTCCAAGAGGGAGAGGTTTTGGCCCTGGAAAAATGCCAAAATCTTGTGTTCTTGTCTCTTTGTTCTTTGGTATATATTTGATGAAATAATAAACACACACTCTAATAATATCAAAGAGAATATTGTGCTAATAAGAAAATTAAAATTCCTCACAAATAGTTATCAAGTCAAGAAGAAACGCATTAACTATATGTGCCCTAGTTTCTTCAACATGCTTCTCACTCCTCCTATAAGGATGTTGGCGGTAATGATGATGATGTCTCTCAAAGCTGGAACTAGAATCCATGAGTGTTATCTTGACTATCAGGTGCATCCAAATATATGCCACCTCTGACTCAATCATCTCTATCTAACCTATGTCCTCTATGATACTTGCTACCATATGCCCCATTAGTCTTTTTGTAACACCCTCCTCCCACACTTACCCAAGTTAACTGGCCCACTGGGGTAAAAATGCAATGAAGAGCTACTATGATATGAATAAACCTCCTACGTAAAATTAAGGAAGTGGAATCGATGAACCAAAAACGATACCAACCTAACTCATGAGCTACAGGACCCCCAGGATCTAACTAACCACTCCAGGTGCCCAACCCTTGAGCTAAATTTTTTTTTCACTAACCTAGGCTCTCAGTCACTCCCATGACAAGGCAATCCAATGGCTAAGACCCTTCAGTCTCTCCCATAATCCTGCACCCCAGCGACTTTAGACTAATTCACTAAGCTCTGTGTTAGCGACCTCGAGATCAGAGCCAGTTTTTTAGGGCTAGGATCCAGACCTGTGCCAAAAAATTAATGAAACTCTTAGAAATGATAAATAAGACATAGAAAAGGCCTCTAATTCAAAACTTAATCTAGGACCCAACCTATCCCATCCTAACCATGACATAAATTTCGTCAAACACATCATGAACATGTAATTGACATGACATAATTATATATTTGAACATAGGGGTCTAATACTTCTTTGAGAATCATGAAGAAGGCCTAATGCCATCTCACAATAGTTGCATTATCATCTATTATGTCATACATTCATTAACCATTCATTTACTAATCAAAACATACTAAGAGACATAGTTAAACTCTATCATAAAACCATGTTTATAACTAGCATATAACCACGATATTAAAAATGATAGAACAACCATCAAAGCCACATATTAACAAGCATAAATACTCATGAATACAAGAGGAAAAGAGATATCTTCTTAACATATGAAAAATCCAACCAAGTCAAGGACTTCCATGTACCACCTGACCATAGATTGGGCTAAACCAAATATTTATTTTAGACAATCACCCCCATGCCATATTCCAAGCATGAAGGTGGGACTCACAACAAAACCAACCAGGATTCCATAGGCCTTACCACATATCTTGCCACTATCGGTTAAGGTATTTCTAGGCTCGAAACCCTCATCTATACAACCAGGCTTTACCATATATCCTTCCATTTCTGGTTAAGTGATTCTTAGGCCAAATAATAAACATACACTACCAAGATTTTCCGTAATCCCGCCAAAATCGGTCAAGGGATCACTAGGCCCTAACAAGCATGGATGCCTCTGGATTTCTTCAATAATACTTTGAGGAAGTTTCCCATCTCCACCCATAGGCTTTATCATGTATCCTGTGATTACTAGTCAGGGGATTCCTAGGCCCTTGAAAATTTCTTGAGACCACCTCACCCAATTCCAAAACCATCCGTTAATCCAACTCAAATAAATGAAAGAAACCCATTACACCATGGCTATCCGAAAATCGCAAGGTAAGGCTGAAACCACTGTCACACCTAGAAAAATCCATGCTAATGACAACAAGAGAACCAAATGCACACATGCATGTACCATGCCTGCCAAAACTTGCAAGGAAATCATACGTGCAACTCGATACCTGCAAGTAATCCCACTGTAGTCACTTCATCCAAATCTTCCTTGCTTGATCTTTACTTCCCTTTGCTTTCTTGTCCTTCCTTTTCCTTCATTTATCCAATGCTAGAGTGCTCCAAGAATGCTCTAAGTGTGTAAGAGTATGAGAGAGAGAATTAAGAGAGCTCTCTGAAACTGAACTGAAAAAAGGTTAAACTCAAATAAGCCATGAACTAATCCTCAGAAGCCTTTTTATTAATGAGGCCTCTATTTTGTTCATTTTCCTCTATTTTCCTTCAATTTCTTCCTCACATGCAACCTATGACCTTTCACCTTCCTTTTCTCCTATTTTCCCTTATTCCATAAATAAAATGACAATTAATGCCTCTTTTCCTTTTCTTTTTCCAATTTCCCTCTAGCCATAATAAACCAAGTGAACACCAACTAGGATGCTTTTCCCAGCATTCAGTCTAGAATATGTGCCTGATGACCTTGGTATTATTTTTTATTTATTACTTTATTACATGAAATTTTAATGTGGGGTTGTCACAGACCCCTTCCCCTTAGGGGAACACCATCCTCGATGTTCAATTACACCTATAACCAACAAAATTGTTGAAAACAAAAAAATACTTCTGATGGATCTTTATAACTTAGCTCGATGTAGTATTTACAATATCAACCTTCTGAAAATCCACCAACATGACAAACATAACAACATGACACCCATACTTCTTATTGGAGCTTTATAACATAGCTCATTTTGGTATTTACAATAACAACCACACATAAATATGTACATGTGCCAAAACTCATTTTCCTTCACCAGAAAACAATTAAGGATACATAGCCCGCGTTTAATCAACCATCTCCCATGTAGCTTCATCAGGCCCAAAGTGCTTCCATTACACTTTAACTTGCTTTATTTCTCGGTTCTAGAGCATGAGTTGTTTCCACTACAAAATGCATTGATGTTCCTGATGGAATTCTCCTTCTAGCTCCACCTACAATATAGACCAATCAATAACATGATCAACATCTTTCACATATATTTTAAGTAATGAAACATGGAAAACAACATGGACTTTCATTGTTAGAGGTATTGCAAGTCTGAAGGCCACTGGTCCAATCCTCTCAAGGATCTTAAAAGGTCCACAATACCAAGGTTCCAACTTCAGACATGACTCAATCCTCAAGGAGACCTCCTTGGGCTTGATGGACAAGTACACATGTTCCCCAACCTGAATCTTGTTAAATGCCCTGTGCCAATTTTCATAACTCTTTTATCTATCTTGTATTGCCTTTATATTCTTCTTGATAACCTACATTTCCTGCTCCATCTCTTCCAACATATCTGGTCCTATCACCCTGTTGTTCACTGGATCACTCCAACTGATAGGAGTATTACAACTTCACCCATAAACTAAGTCAAACAAACTCATTTAGTGACTCTTGATACTTATTGTTGTAAGAAAACTCTACCAGTGGAAGATACTATTCCCACTTTCGATGTTAATGCATAACATACATTCTCAACATGTCCTCCAAAATCCTGTTAACCCTCTTTGTTTGACCATTTGTCTATGGATGATAAGTTGTAATGAAGGCCAAATTTGTACCCAAACCTATAAATAACTCCTTCCTAACCCTGGTAGTGAACATCACATCTTTGTCTGACACAATATTCTTTGGAACACCATGCAACCTCGCTATCTCCCTAATGAAGACATGTGCTACATCACTAGTTGAATAATTAGACTTCATCAGAATGAAGTGTGCTACCTTGGTGAACTTGTCAACCACAACCATAATATAATCATGTTGCCTAGATGTCCTCGATAAACCTATAATGAATTTCATGGAAATTACCTCCCATTTCCACCTTGGAATTAGAATCAACTATAGTAGACCACCTGGATGCTCGCACTCTGTTTTTACCTATTGAAAATCCAAACATCTCGCCACAAACTCTGCCACCTCTTTTTGCAAGTTCAACTAATAGTAGAACTTCTTCATTGCTGTCAATGTGTTTTGATATCTCAAATGACCTGAATATGGCTTAACATGAAATTCCCTCAAGATAAGCTTATTGAACTCACTATTTTCTGGGACATAGATCTATCCCTAAATCTGACCAAACCATTCACTCTGAGATGCTAATCCACATCCTGCTCACCTTTACCCTACTATTGTAACTTTTTCTTAAGCTCCCTATACCTGTCATACTATTTTCCTGCCTGTGAGATCTTATCTTATAGATATGTCCCATATAAACTCATAGATGCTATGTGATTCACCTATGCTCTTATGCTAAGAGCATCTGCAACCTTATTCTCCTTACCCTTGATGTAGTTGATCTCGAAGTCAAACTCACTGAGTGTGGCCAACCATCTAGCTTTCCTGACATTCAGATTCAGTTGGTCAAACAAGTACCTCATCCCACTGTGATCACTCATTAATACAAACCTCATACCAAGAATATAGTGCCTCCACATCTTCAATGCATGGATGATCTCTTCCAACTCCAAATCATGCGTCACATAGTTCTACTCATGCTCATTCATTTTCCTTGACTCATAGCATACTACCTGTCCCTCCTGCATCAAAACTCCACCAATTCCTCTCTTTCAAGCATCTGTACATACCACAAACTCTTAGTCTCGATCTGTAATCTTAAGAACTAGAGCAATTGTCAAAACTGCTTCAATTGCTCAAAACTTTCTAGACATTCCTCTATGCATTCAAATTTCTCTCCTTTCCTATGCAAGGATGTAATAGGATAGGAAATCCATGAGAAGTTCCTTATGAACCTCTTACAATAACCTCCTAAACCCTTGAATGATCTAACCTCATCCACATTCCTAAGAGCTACCCATTCCATGATAGTTTATATATTTTCCTATCCACTAGTATGCCTTCCTTGGAAACAACATGTCCCCAAGTAATGTACCTCTATCTAAAACAAACTTCATTTACTAAGCTTGGCATACAATGGATGCTCTCTTAGCAATCTCAATATTGTTTCTAAGTGTTTAGCATGATCTTCATCATTCTTATAATATATCAATATATCATCAATGAATACAATCACAAACTTGTATAGATAAGGACACAACACATTATTCATCAAGCACATAAAAGTAGTTGGAGCATTAGTCAAAACAAAAAGAACTAAAACAAACTCATAATTCCCTTACCTGGTCCATAATGTAGTCTGTAGACATCCTCTTCTGTGGTGCATACATGATGATAACATGATCTAAAATCAATCCTCGAGAACATTGTTGCTCCCTTCAACTAATAAAAGAAGTCATTGGCAAATGGTACCTTCTCTTAATCGTCACCTTGTTCAACTACCTGTAATCAGTGCAAAACCTAAGAGTAACATCCTTCTTCTCCACAAACAATATCGATGCACCCCACGATGATACACTTGGCCTAATGTATCCCTTGTCAAGAATTTCCTTCAATTTCAACTTCAATTTCACTAACTCTAGAGTGTTCATCCTATATGGTGCCTTCGATGTTGGTGTTGCTTCTAGCACCAACTCAATAGAAAAGTCCACTTCCCTGTGAGATGGAATCTCTGAGATCTCTGCTAGGAATACATCCTGAAACTACAACAAAACTAGATATCTATTCAAGACTTCCACATCCTCAACATCCTTACCTTTATCACTAGAAATATGCACTGCAAACAATACACGCCCTTTGTTGCAACTGTGCTTTTCCTGCATAGTTGTAACCATTCTAACTAATGTTGTCTTCTTTTTACCCTGCAAGATTCTTTGTTCTCCATTGTCATCCAAGAACTCAATGGCCTTGTCATAACAATCTACTTTGGTCTTGTGAAGGTACAACCAATACATACCCAAAATCATATTGTATGATCCCAACAGAAGTACATTCAGATGCGCTGACGTAGACATACCATTCAATTCAAATGCATAAGCTCTTACCCAATGATGAAATCTTTTCCTAGTACCTATAGATAACTGCACTAACCAAGACTTTGCATATCTGAAATTAAAAACTTTAAGGTTTCATAAAAAGTTTGCAAGTAATTTCATGTCTTGTGGGAAATGGATAGATTTTCAAAAGTGCATAAACTTAGTGTTTTTAGTTTAGTTTTGCAAAAATAAGACAAAGAACAATGAACTGTAAATAGAAACACAACATGATAATTTGATAACAAAGTTCACCCCTCCTGCGCTATGTCTCCAGGTCCACCTTCCAATGTTGGGCCTCTTCACTATATGCTCAAATCTAAAATTACATCAAATTACATTAGTTTACAATGCTCAAATTGCAAATATAGTGTTGCTAATCGATTTAGAATGCTCAAAAACACCTATCTAGGCTCTTCTTGAGCTCAAAAAGGTTAGAAAATGAGCAAGATATGCTTCTTGGAACCAATCTCTACTATATGTTCTACAAATATGCAAAATTGGCTAACCATTTTTTGTATTCTGCCTTTCTGCTGGCCATCGAGAAACAAATTTGCTTGGGACTGGGGTGATTCCTACTATAATGGGATCATTTTGTCACTTGTTTAAGCACGGTAAATAAGCTTGAGGGTCGACTCCTTAGCTCCTGAGTTCTGGGCATATGGCACCATGTGGCTGGGGGCTAGGCGTGGGTAGGTTTCCATGTGCTCACCCCACTCAAGCCTCCCACGAATGGTTTTTTAGTTACCAACAAGACCGCGAGCTAGGGATTATCTCCCTGCCCTCTTCACTATGCTTCACCAACGGTTCTAGAGTGTTTAATGCGACTCGGGGTCAAGGATAACCACCCATCCCCTCCGCCTTCACGCCAGGCTTGTGTGGTACAACATTTGACGGGGGTTGGGGCTACATGGCTTCCCCTCCTGCCAACTACAACCCAACTTTAATTTTAAAAAATTCCATCAATTGTATGGTTAAGAACCAATGGAATGGAGTAATGGTAAATCATCCGAATAGTTTGGTTGAGGTCATGGGGTCAAATATTGTCATGGCCCTTCGATCCTATTGCAATACTTTTGTCCAACAATAGAGAGCCACGTGGCAACCTCTCATGGGGCCATGTGGCACCTCGTGATTGGACCACATCAACAAACAATTAACCAATAACAAACTGCCAATCCAAATTGTACGATCCTACCACATGTCAGCACAGGATTGCCTTTTCTGAAACTGTACCCTGCAATGTCAGTTGACGATGTCATTGTATGGACTAATTAGTCAGCATCCTAGTCAACCTTGCAAGTTAACTTTTAGTTGTTTGCAAAATCTTTATAACATCGTAACTTCTTCATACGAAGTCAGATTGAGGTGATTCAAGTGAGATTGGAATAAGGACGACGAACACTATGATTTAGCACTGGCTTTGAGCAATTTTGATAACTTTGAATTTTTAGCATATTTTTGATCCCATAGATCACTCCTTCCCACTAGAATATTTTGGACCACCAAAATTTTGTTTTTAGTCAGGAAGTGAGGGTACAACTCCCTCAATTTTTTGATCTCAATCCACCTGACTTTTCTTAGATTAGTTCTTTTGAGCCCCACATGAAGATACTCCACATTTCCTCTACGTGAAGTCCTTATTCTCCTATCAAGGATAGTATCTTGCTGCAATTATTCTAAGTATTCAGGAGAAAAGTCTTCTATGGATGGAATCTGAACATTCTCTCCTTGATCTTCAATCATAGGAGGCTCATAGCATCTCAAGTTTTCCACATTCACGACAACATAAATTTTCATGTATAGTGGAAAATCTAATCGGGAAACATTATTACCAATATTTTCTAATATTTTAAAAGGACCATATATGATTGGCTTGATATTTTTACCTTCACCTTGAAGTCTTTCCTTGCTGATATATAGCCAAAATTGATCTCCCACCTAGAAGTGCTGGTCAAAACAATGCTTGTCATGTCTTGCCTTGTACTTGGCTTAACTCTTCTCCAACTATTCCTGTACCATCTGATGGACCAAATAAATTCATTCAATGAAGTGCTTTTATTTGTCTATATCATCGTGTCCATCCATAGCAACATATTTCTGAAAGATAAAATCTAAGGGTATTTTGGTAAATATCCCAAACATGCTTCAAATGGAGATGTCTGAGTTGAGGAATGCTTGGCTCTATTGTAGGCATGCTATATGTTATGCAAGTGTTCATCCCAAAGCTTAGGATGCTTGCTATAGTATCCATGAAGGAGATGCACTACTGTTCTATTTAGCCATCAGTTTGTGGATGAAATGTTGTGCTCTTCTTCAACTTAGTGTCTATGAGTTCCCATAAACTTGGCCAAAATTTGTTGACAAATCAAGAATCTCAATCATAAATAATAGAAGCAGGAAGACCAGAATGCACCCATACATTTTGGAAGAACATCTGTGCAATATGTTCAGTTGTAACCTACTTCTTATAAGCAATAAAAACACACATTTTACTGAAACGATCCACAACAACATAAAGACAATCATGACCTTTCTTTGACATTAGTAGTCCTCCAACAAAATCCATAGAAATAATTTCCCAAGGATGAGAAGGAATAGGAAGTTGAGTATACAAACCCAATTTCCTATTGCTAGGATTGCTAGTAGCACACATGGAACACCCTCTCACATATCTTTAAACTCTTTCATTCATGTGAGGCCAGTAACAATACCTTTGAATTTTTGTAATTGTTTTGCCTACACCAAAATGACCAGCAATAAGAGAAGTGTGGGATTCCCTCATGACATTGACTCTTTCACCCCGTGGAACACATAACTTGCCAAGATGATACAACAACTTGTTATGAACATGATAATCTAACTATTCAACATGATTTCCTTGAATCAAAGTTCCATAAATATCTTTAAAATCGCCATCCTAAGCATATTGTTCAATATAACTTTCATGCATGATTGAGTTATGCTTAATAATGACAGATGCATTAACAATAGGCCTTGACAACATATCAACAACTTTGTTGTATATACCTTTCTTGTACTTGATTATCAAATGGAACTGCTATAGCAATCCCATCCACCTTAAATTTCTAGCTTGTTTTAGTTTGGTTTGTAATTGTAAATATTGCAAAGGTTGATGGCCAATATGAATAATTGTTTCTTTACCCATCAAATAAGGCTTCCATTTCTTCATGCTTTGTACCAAAGCATACAACTCTTTATCATAAGTTGGATATTTAATTACGGCATTGGTAAAGGTTTCAGAATGATAACAAATAGGCTTACCATTTTGCATCAAAACTACTCCCATGGAATAATCACTTGCATTGGTTTGAATCTCAAATGGTTGCTTAAGATATGGAAGTGCAAGAACTGGTGTTGTACTAATTTTCTCTTTCAGTGTATCGAAGGCTTTTTGTTGCTTGCCTCCAGACTGAAAGACTTGTTTCACACACATCAAAGCATGTAGTGGAGCTGCAATAGACGAGATGTTAGTAATAAAATTTATTCAATAATGGGTTGCTCCCAAAAATATCACAACCTCTATTACATTGTTGGGTTTAGGCCAATTGACAATGACCTCAACTTTTGAGGGATCAATCTTCAATTCACCCCCTACAATAGTATGACTTAAATATACCAAATAAGTTTTCCTAAATTCACACTTAGACATCTTCAAATACAATTTATCTTTCTTTAATACATCTAAAACTTGTTTAACATGCTTGACATGCTCTTCATGAGTATTACTAAAAATCATAATATCATCTAAGTAGACTGTGACAAAATCATCAAGGAATGGTCTCAACACATCATTCATAACTCTCATGAATGTTGTAAGTGCATTGCAATGCCCAAATGGAATAACTAACCATTCAAACAAACCTTGTTTTGTCTTGTAAGAAATGTTCCAAATATCACCTTCAACAATCCTGATCTAATGATAACTGCTTCTCAAATCTAACTTAGTGAAATAGACAACATCCTTTAATTGGTCTAGCAAATCATCGATACGAGGAAGAGGATAATGATTACTTACCGTGACTTTGCTCAAAGCTCTAAAATCCACACACATGTAGCATGTACCATCCTTCTTTGGAACTAAGACAATATGATACGACAAGGATATGTACTTGGTCTAATGACCCCTTTGTGAAGCAACTCTTGAATTTGCTTCTTGATCTCTGAATTCTCCAAAACTAACATTTTGTACATGCCAATGTTTGGAAGAGGTGCATCTTGTTTCAATTGAATATCATGTTGGATTCCTCTTTTAGGAGGAAACACTTAGTTTCCTGAAACATCTTATCATATGTGTTAATAACTTCAACCAAATCATGCTTGAGTTTTGCATCACATCCTTGGAAAAATTCAGATTCAGCAGTACATTTGGGTTTGATTGTCAACAATGCAAAACTCTTACTAGCATTTACTAGCCTTTTCATTTGACCAGCACTTACAAGAGACAAGTTCATCTTCTTGCGATGTGCTCTAAAAATATACTCAATTCCATCTTTAAAAGGATGATTTTTGTTCTCATGACAATAGAATATGGATTTTCAGTCATACAAGTATGGAGTCCCTAAAATAATTCCACATATTTCAAGTGGTACAACATCAATTAAGTTTGCAGTGATGGCAAATTTAAGTTTACATTTTCTTATCACTTGTAATTTGGCATTTTCACATAGCCAACCCAAAGGGTAAATTTTAGGATAAGGTGTAGTTTCCAAGTTTAGTTTCTTGACAATAGCTTCAGAAATAAGGTTAACTTGGGATCCACTATCAAACAAAGTATCAACTTTGGTATGTTTTGTAATGACCCTAATATGGAAAAACTCAATTCTTTCTTTATCATTTTGAGACTCAATAGGCTTACAAGAAGAACTAGTACTTGCAATAGACACTTTACCTTTCATTTCCATGGCTGTGATTTTGGTTTCATCACCTGAATTAGATCCTAGACCTTGTTGAGTTGCTGCAACAATCTTTTTTCCCCTTACTGTTAAATTTCTTTGGTCTCATTTCTGGATGTAGTTTCCAACAATGGTATTCATCACAGATTTCTTTTGAACAATGTTTACAGGTAAGTTTTTCTCCCTCTTTATTGACCGTAGCACTCTTTTTTCCTTTGCCTTTAAACTTCCCCGTTCCTTTTTATCTATATTTGGATGGATTCTTGCTAGTCCCTTGAGGAACATTCTTCTCTCTTGCTTCTAAATGAGTTTCCCGAATACATACTTCATCTAGATTGGTGGGATTAAATGTAAGAATTGTATGTCTCAAATAACTATGTAATCCACCTATGTATTTAAGGAGAGTGTCTTGTGAAGACAAATCTACACCCAATATTAAAGATCTTCTTCTAAATTCTTATGTGTAACTTTGAACACTCTGAAATTTAGCTTGTCTAAAATTGTTCCAATACATAATTTCTTTTTGCATGTAATCTAATGGATAAAATTGTCTTCTTAATGCAGCTACAAAATCATTCCAAGAAGAGATAATTTTGCCACTTTTCTTCAAATTTTCTTGAGTTTTTCCCTCCCACCAAATGAGGGCTACACTTTCCAAATGAAGAGAAGCAAGCTCGATCTTGGTCACATCATCCTTAATCCTTTGAATCCTGCAATAAACTTCAATTTGACAAACCCAATTGTCTAACTTGTTAGCATTTACTTCCCCATTCTACAAAGGAAATTCAAACTTGACATCAAGCTTAAGCAAAGGAGACTTAGCACGTTCTTTTAGAGATCTAGGAGAAGTATGTGAAGGAGATGAAGAAGGAGAGGAGGATGGAGGAGATGGTGGAGGTGAAGGAGGAGGTGGAGGTGGAGGCTTGCTCCAATCACCACCATTACCTTTTGGTTGATGTTAACTCCCTCTCATATAAAAATTTCACCATTTCAGACATGTCATAGAAATCCTTATTGAAATCTCTCTCATCCTTAGATATCATCTCATGTCCTGCTTCATGCGCCATGACTGGTGGGGTTTGAGGAGTTTGTGACCTCCTTGAACTAATTTGAGGATTTAGCTCTTCAAGCACTGCTTCTCCTCTTTCCAACTTTAACCTTTTAAGCATCAAGAAAACACTTGAAAACACAGTCAATCCTTCAAAACAAGCATGCTCTGATACCAAATTGATCTGAAAAAAAAAAAAAAAAAGGAAGTAATAAAATAATAAAATAAAATAAACTAAATAAATAAAAATAAAAACATAAATAAATAAATAAAAATAAAAACATAAATTAATTAATTAATTAATTAAAAATAAATAAATAAATAAATTGCAAGTAACTTCATGTCTTGTGAGAAATGGATCAATTTGCAAAATCAGATAAAATTAGTGTTTTTAGTTCAGTTTTGCAGAAATAAAATAGTGAAAAATGAACCATAACAACAACCAACACGACAATTTGATAATGGAGTTCACCCCTCCTGGGCTATGTCTCCAAGTCCAGCTTCCAATGTTGGGCCTCCTCAATTATATGTTCAAATATGAAATTAAATCAATTTATGGTACTCAAATTGCAAAAATTGTGTTTGCAACAGATTCAGAATGCTAAAAAACCCCTATCTAGGCTATTCTTGAGCCTAAAAAGGTTAAAAAATGAGCAAGATATGCTTCCTGGAACTAAGCTCTGCTATCTGTTATGCAAATATATAAAATAGGATAACAATTCTACATATTTTTCTTGTTTATTGGCCACCGAGTGACAAATTCACCTGGGATTGACAGGATTCATGAAACAATTGGTGCATTTTGTTTCCTGTTTAAGCGCACCAAATAGGCTCAAGGCATGACTCAGCTCTCGAGTTCTTGGCATATGGAACCATGTGGCTTGAGGCTAGGGTGGGAAGGGTGCCACGTGCCCGAGCCTCCCGTCAATGGTTTTTTGGTTACCAACATGAATGTGGGCTAGGGCTTATATCCTTGCCCTCTTCGCTATGATCCACTAACGGTTCCAGATTGTTTAATGCCACTTGGGGCCAAGACTAACCATCCGGCCCCTCCGCCTTCATGTCAGGGTTATGTGGTACAACATGTGACCTCCTACAAACTCCAACTAGACTTTAATTCAAAAGAAATTCGTCGATAGTATGGTTAAGAACCAATGAAATGGAGTAATGGTAAGGCACTCGATTAGTTTCATGGAGGTTGTGGGGTCAAACCTTGCCACGGTGCTTTGGTCTTGTTGCAAGACCTTTTTCCAATAAAATAGGGCCATGTGGTGCCTTCTCATTGGGCCACGTGGTGCATCATGATTGGACCACATCAACAAACAATTAATCAATCATAAACTGCTAATTCGGACTAAACGATACTACCACGTGTTAGCATGGGATTGGCTCGTCTCACACCGTACCCTAAAATGTCATTTGATGATGTCATTTTATGGATTGCCCAGTGAGCATCCCAATCAACCCTACAAGTTAAATTTTAACTATTAGGAAAAAAATTTAGAACATCATAACTTCTTCATACGACATCAGATTGAGATGATTCAAGTGATGTTGGAATCAGGACAATGAGCGATACAATTTGGCACTCGTTTCAGAAAATTTTGAGCACTTTGAATTTTGGGAATATTTTTGATCCCCTGGATCACTGCATTCACTTATTTTCTCAAACCACACTTATCCACTAGGTCAATTTTAACATAACTATAATTAGATCTAGTGAAAATCAAAATAGAAACAACTTGATCAGAAAGCTTACCGTCCATCTCGATAATAGATGCCTCGTGATTTGCTTGTTTGTTATCCAATGCTACATAGATCAAATGAATGCTCTGTCTAACATCCCCAATTTTCTGTGCTTTCTTTGCACTATAGATCTAAGGCCTACCACCCTGATATTATGGAAAATCGCTCTTGAGATGCTCCTTTCCACATATCCATCACTGCAACTGTCCCTTACCCTCACATTTATTCTTCTGCCCTCTAGGTTGTGACCCATGTCCCTTCTCAACTACATTAAACTTCTTGTAAGGAACAACATTCTCTTTATCACTTTCATCCTGAGATATTGTTTGTTTTGGTGGCCATTTACCTTTAGTCTTGTCTTTCCCTTTCCAACCTTGCTAAGACTTTGTCTTAAACTTTGTTTGCTCATAACAATGTTTCAATTTCCAAATGACTTCTTCTAGTGACTAAGGCTCATCATACTCAATCCAATCCTTAAATTTTAATGGTAATCCACTAAAAAATCTTTGAACTTTGGCCTTCTCATCCTTAAGATACGGTACATACCTCAATAACTCTAGGAACTTAGTCATGTACTCCTCATATGTCATCAATCTCATCTTCAGCTCATAGAACTCCTTAGTTTTACTATCATAATACCTCTTTGACAAGTACTTCTTTCAGAAAATCCTTTTGAACTCATGGAAACTCAACTTCTTTGTCCTGATGTCTCTGACCCACTTCACATCCTCCCACCAGATGTCTGCTTTTCCTTTGAGGCTAAAAATAACTATCATGACCTTCATGTTCTCTTTGTAATCATGCAACTCAAATAATTTATTCATTCCAAGAAACCATGCCTCTAAATCCTATGGCTTCTTCAGCTGTCCATTAAATGTAGGTGGCTTGGATTTCTTGAACTCATGTGACAAATATCCCCTATCACTCCTCTTGTAAGGATGATACCAATGATGCCCATGGTACCTGTCTGAACCAGAAGTAGATTAAAGCCCATGTCCACTACCTCATCTATTAGGCGTATCCAAGAATTTTCCATCCCTAATAGTATCATCCATGTTCGACATGTGCCCATCATGAGATATCCTACCATAGACTCCATTATTCATGTCCTCCTGTCCATGACTGATCCTAAGTGGTCCCTTCCTCTGCAAGTTTGACAAAATTTGAAGGATAACTGCATTGACCTCTACTTGTTTCTCTTGTGCCCTAGAAAGTCTCTCCTATGAATGAATGATCTTGTCATTATCTTCCTTGCAACTTTTTATTTCTTCCTTAAAACTCCTCAAAGTATCTTCTATGTGAAGGGAGTACTCATCACCATGTTTCTCATCTGATCTGTAGGGAGAATATCATGAACTATAATCCACCATTTTTCTAGTAATCTTGGATATTCTTCTTCCTACAAATATACCATGTTAGCTAAACCAAAATATAAACATAACCAACATACCTCAGTATAGTTCTGGGGATGCTATCTCATCTGCAAGATCAACTAGATTAGCATGACACATGTATAATCATCATCATAACAATATATCGAAACCATGCATGACAATACCAACTACGTACCATGACCTCACGCATGAAAACCATGCCCATAGTAATGCATGCATAACAACATATAAACACTGACATGCATAAAAAATTCATATGCAACCAACATGCATTCATGACAAACACATCCAAGAAAACAAATCATGAACTTCTACATGTCAACACAACTGCAACAATGATCATAACTGTGCATACACATCAAGCACATATACAACCTACATGAATGCATGAAAAACACTTGCCACCCATCTAGCCCAAGTTTTGAACCATACTTTGATACCACTTTGTAACACCCTCCTCCCTCACTTACCTAAGTTAATCACTTCGCTTAGGTAAATATGCGATGAAGAGTTACTATGATATGACATAACCTCCAATGTATAAGTAAGGAATTGGAATTAATGAACTGAAAACCATGACGACCTTCCTCAGGAGCTACAGGACCCCCAAGCGCTAACTAACCACTCTAGGTTCTAAACCCCTAAGATAACTTTCTTTTTCATTGACCATGGCTCTCAGTTGATCCCATAAGCCTACATCCCAACAACTATACACTAGTTCATATAGTTATTTTCTAGCGACCCTGAGATCTGAGCCACTTTTTCAGGGCTAGGATCCATACCTCTACCTAGAACTTAATGAAACTCTAAAAAATGATAAATAAGATAGAGACAAGGCCTCTAATTCAAAACTTGATCCATGACTCAACCTAGCCCATTCTAACCATGACATACATTACGTCAAACACATCATGAACATGTAATCTATAGGTCATGATTACATATATGAACATAGGGGCCTCATACTTATTTGAGAATCATCAAGAAGGTCTAATGCCCTCTCACAATAGCTGCATTATCATCTATTATGTCATTCATTCATTAACCATTCATTTACTAATCAAAAGATACTAAGAGCCATAATTAGATTTTGTCATAAAACCATGCTTATAACCAACATATAACCAAGATAATAACAATTATTGAACAACCATCAAATCCGCATAATAAAAAACATAAATACTTATGAAATACAAGAGGAAAAAAGATCTCTTATTAGCATATGCAAAAGCCAATCAAGTCAGGGCCTTCCATGTACCAACTGACTATCAATTGGGCTGAACCAAATCTTTCTTTTAGTCAATCGCCCCCATGCCATATTCCAAGCATGAATGTGGGACTCACAACAAAACCAACCAGGGATTCCTCAAAATTTACTGCATATCCCACCATTAATAGTTAAGGGCTTTCTAGCCGTGAAGCCTTCATCTATACAACTAGGCTTTACTGTATATCATGCCATTACCAGTAAATGGATTCTTAGGCCAAACAATAAACATACACTATTAGGATTTACCACAATCCCACCAAAACTGGTTAAGGGATCACTAGGTCCTAACAAGCATGGATGCCTCCAGATTTTTTTACTAATACCTTGAGAAATTTTCCTGTCTCCACCCTTAGGCTTTACCGTGAATCCCACCATTACTGGTCAAGGGATTCCTAGGCCCTTGGGAATTTTCCTGAGACCACCTCACTCGATTCCAAAACCATCTGATAATCTAGCTCAACGAAATGAAAGAAGTACCCCATCATAAAATGGTTATTCGGAAATGGAAAGGAAATGCTAAAACCACTGTTACACTTGGAAAAACCCATGCCAATGAAAACAATAGAACGAAATACACACATGTAGGTACTATGCATGCCAAAACTAGTAAGGAAATCATCCATGCAACTCGATACTTGCAAGTAATCCCGCTATAGCCTCTTTATCCAACTCTTCCTTGCTAGACCTCTGCTTCCTAATGCTTTCTTGTCCTTCCTTTTCTTGCCTTTCTCCAATGCTAGAGTGCTCCAAGAATGCTCTAAGTGTTCAAGAGTATGAGAGAGAGAATAGAGAGAGAGCTGCAAAACTGAACAAAAAAAATGTTAAACTGAAAAAAGCTATGAATTGATCCTGATAAGCCTTTTTATTAATGAGGCTTCTATTTTCTTCATTTTCCTCTATTTTCCTTCAATTTCTTCGTCACATGCAACCTATGACCTTTCGTCTTCCTTTTATCCTGTTTTCCTTTATTCCATAAATAAAATGACAATTAATGCATCTTTTCCTTTTCAAAGCCTTTTCCATTTCATTTGTCAATTTCCCTTTAGCCATAGTAAACCAAATGAACAACCACTAGGATGTTTTTCCCAACATTCAGCTTGGAATATGTGTCTTATGACCTTAGTATTATTTTTCTTTTATTACTTTATTACATGAAATTTTAACCTGGGGCCGTTACACTTTTCCTCCTATCCATGACTGATCCTCAGTTGTCCTTGCTTTTGAAAATCTAAAAGGCTTTGAAGGATGACTGCATTAACATCTAGTTTCTTTTCCTGACCTTTGGCAAGTCTTTCTTATGCCTCAATCAACGTATTATTATATGCCTTGCAACTTTTGATCCCTGCCTTCAAACTTCTCAGCATATTTGCTAAATCAGGAGAGTACTCTTCTCCTTGCTACCCAGTTGACATTTCCCATCCCATAGAATTAAAATTAGGCCTATAAGGGGACTCATATGAATTGTAGTCCACCATTCTGCTCTTGATCTTTGATCTTCTATCTCTTGCAAATATGTCAGGTTAAATAAACCAAATATAGACATGATCAAAATCATACCTCAGTGTGTTTCAGGGGAGGCTATCTCTTCTTCACAATCAATCCATGTTAGCTTGATATAGATACATAATGACATCAACATATCAACATCATGCATGATAACACAAAATTTAAATAATGATCACATGCATAATAACCATAAACATCACAATGCATGCATAGTAGACACATACACAATTAACATGCATGCATAACCATATGCATTTAGCCCATCCAATACATGTGTTTAAACTTGGAAGTTTTGATACCAACCTGTAATGACCCCTCCCATATTTACCCACTTCCACAAGATATCTAGGGTAGATATGACTTGAGTGTCACTATGATATGACCCGACCTCCAAGCTCTAGTTATGGAAGTGGGATCTACAAAACGGAAGCAAACTTAGATCCCTCGAAGACTACACATCACTCAGGAGCCTATCAACCACCCCAAGTGATCAATTCCTAAGCTAGAACTCTTTTTCACTGACTTAACACCCCAATCACACCCTTGACACATTGTGCATGTGGTTATGAGGCTCCAACTGCACCCATAAGCTTGCTTGCATGCAGTTATGACCAAAAATCCCATGTTCTGTACATGTAGTCGCAAGATCTATGTCGTTTTTTTAGGCAAGCCTCAAACCACTGCCTATAACTTTCTAGAATCATGAAAATAATGATAACAATGCTAAACAGTCAAAACTTGAGCAAGGTCTTGACCAATACATGCTTTGTACATGACAGAGATTTCATCAAACAGATAGTAAACACTTAATCTATAGGGCATGAATGCATATATGATCATAGACTTCTAAACTTCATATGTGAATCACCAAGAAGGCTCAATGCCCTCTCATGCTAGCCGCAACAACACTTTTTAGCCCATGCATTCATCAACCATCCAGTAACTTATCAAATCATGAACAAGATCCATAGCTAAAGCATATCATAAAACGAGGCATATCACCAACATATAACCAAAATAGAAGCTATGACAAATCAGTCATAAGATCACCATAAGAACCACTACAGGTGCTCATATATCACAATAGGAAAATAGCTCATATTAACATATGAAAATGTCAATCAAGCCAGGGACTTCCATGTAACACCCAGCCATAGATTGGGTTGAACCAAATCTCTCTTTCAACTAATCACCCTCGCACCATATCCCAAACATGAATGTGCAATCATAAGGATTAAACCGAATCAAAATCAACCAAGGCTTCCAGAGGCCAAACCATTTCAACCCTCAACCATAGTGATCTCACCTATATGGTCCAAAAATCACTAACATCAACCATACTGGTCTCTACTCAAGTTGCCTAGGGTTCTAAGAGCTAGTAACTCAACCCACAACCTCCAGGGAACTTGATCTGTTTGAGGGCTCAAAAGCATTTGTCCCAACCCATAGGCTCCCGAGACTAGTAACTTAACCCACAACCGTAGGAAACCTGAGAACCAATCAAAAAAATAAAATGGGAAACCCACTACACCATGGTTATCCATTGGGTATTGTAACATTGAAGGCAATATAATGAAAAATCAATTTGGTATTCCCAGTTTTGGGATTCACGGGAAAATCTTTGTATATACTTGTTTTATGTTCTCGCCATTTTTCTATTTTAATTTGTAGGTAATTTTGTGCAAGGTTAAAACCTACAATTCTCGCATACTTTTACACACTTAGAGAATTCTTAGAGCATGCTTGGAGAATCCTAGCATTCACTTCGGTTGGAGAAATAAAGAAAAGGAAAGCAAGGAAGCACAAGGAGACAAATGGATCAACAACAACAACAAGCTTACTTTGCAGGTAACAAGTTGCATTTATGATTTCCTATATGTTTTCATGGCTATTGGGTCAATGAAATTGGATTGGAGGTTCATGATCACCCTAGCCATTACCATTTGGATGGCTAAATAAGGATGTTGAAATCAATGTGACAAAATAATGTAGAATAAAATTTGTCATGAGTGTTAATTATATTGATGAAGTCAAATTGTATGTAGTACCACTTGATGTATGTGGAGTCTTATTTGGTGATCCCTACATGTATATTCAAGATGTGATATTCATCTGGAGAAGTAACCAATACCACCTCATCAATCATGGGAAATCATGTATCATTAATGTGCACAAAGGAAAGTTGAAAATTTTATGGGTAAGTTCCAACCAATATTTCAGGTAGTGTCATTATTATACATTTTCCCCCTTGTTGGGTATATTTTTAAGTCAATTTTGTAGCAAATATTTGTTCAAATTGCAATTTTAAACTACATAATCTACACAATCCAAGTGTCCAAGGGAATTTTCAAGAAGTTGAATATATATATATATATATATATATATATATATATATATATATATATATATATATATATATATAGATAGATAGATAGATAGATAGATAGATAGATATATCTATCTATCTATCAAGTGTTGAGACGAATCAAATATGTTCAAGGTGTAAACATTTTTACTCTAAAATAGGTTTTCAATTCAAACATAGTTATCAATCAAACGAGCAAATTACCTAGTACCCATTTTTTTGAGGTAGCAAAAAATCAACCGATTTTGAAAAGTGGTGATTCAGAATAAGCATATTTTTTTTGGCATATTTTTTTGGGTCATGTTTTTTAATTTTTTTTTTTAATGTTAAAATATATATATTTAATTTACTTATTATTTTTTTTTGTGGTTTTTTTATTTATTTATTTTTTTCAATGCTTTCTCAATATATTTGATTGGATATATATATATATATATATATATATATATATATATATATATATATATATATATATATATCCAATCAAATATATTGAGAAAGCATTGAAAAAAATAAATAAATAAATAAACCACAAAAAATATATATATCAAAATAAAAAACATGTAGAGGTAATAAGTCTAGGAGAACAATTTTTTGTTGATGGTGTACTTCCTTAGTGGTCGATAGGATTCTAGAAATGACAACTTCTTTTTTTTTTTGCATAATCTTTAATATGTTTATTAGTTTCGATTTATTAAATTCAAAAGAAATATAATTTTAATATTAAATTATTATTATTATAATATATGAAAATAAAATTATTATCTATATATATATATATATATATATATATATATATATATATATATATATATATATTTTTCTCAATAATGAAATATAGTTTTTAAAAAACAATTTGCAAATTTCAAAATCTTAAAATTATTTAAAAATAAAATATTGACACAAATTTCCAAAAAAACAAATGTTTTAATGCAGAGAGTATAAAAACTCCAAAATCACATATAAATTCATTTGTTTTGTAAATTTGTTCATTCATCATAATGTATTGAGTGACTACAATACATTATATAAAAAACCCATTATATTTAATAAATTGTTATTATACTTGTCATAGCAGGATATATTGTGTTGAGTTTTTGTTTGACTTACTATTTGTTTGCTTTGACTAAATAAATTTGTATCATTTACCAATGTTTAACATTAGAAATTTAATTTTAATATTTTTTAATAATATTTCAATCTATTTATTTACAATATGATTGGTTACACTCTTATTGTGCAGTCATTACATTGTACAGTCAAATATTTTCAAATATTATTGTTAATTACCATTAAATATTTAGTAATAAATACATGGTTTACCTCCAATCAAAATCATTAATTTTCATCTCAATTTAGTAAATCTCAAATTCAATATAATAAGTTTAAAATATAAGCTATACTCAAAATAAATAATTCTCCACCAAAAAGGCATACTTGACTTTAAATGTGATGCAGGAGCATCCAGCACTCTTCATCAAAGGAACAATCCAAAGCAGAGGAAGCAGGGAGGACGTGGACCATCGAGCTAAACAGGGGATAATTTCTATTAAAACAGAGCTTAAATGATGGAATGGATAAAGTCTCTCGAAGACTTAATTAAATGCAATTTGCCATGTGTATGTATGCATAACGGGAGATTAGGGATTTGTTGAGTGATTCGTGCATCTTAAATGATCCACGACTGTTGTAAACTCTTATAAAAAGAGAGTCTGTATGTGAGAGGTAGGTAGAGCAACAGATAGCATTTGTGTAAGCATAGAGTATTCACAATGTAGTCAAGAGGAGAACTATGACTAAGGCTAAAATGCCTTAGGGTGTAATCGTACTATGTATAATGAATAGATGCGTTTTGTGTTAGGATATTCCGACACATAGGATATAGTTAAGTTCAACTTGGTCTAGTATAGAGTTAGGTATAGAGTTAGGTAAAGTGTCTTTCTTTACCGTTGTACATTTTGTAACTTACAATCCGATGGTCACGATATGTAGTGATCCGACGGTTCACTCTCACCTCGGTATTACCGACACTTGATCTGTGGCTTGACACCCGATTGGTCCATGAGTTCTATTTAAAGCGCAAGGAGGGTCATTGTTCGAGTAATCCGTGCATGAGAGAAGCTTATGTAAATTTTCATTCTTTGATTAATAAATTGCCTGTAGTACCCACGTTGGGACAGGCCGTGGACTGTTTCCCTCCTTGCACTCTGAGGGTTTTAACCACGTCAAAAATACTGGTGTATTGATTTGAGATCTGGTTGTGAGCGGTGTCCTTTTGGTGTTCTTTCTGAGGAACTTACCCTGTAAATTCCTACATGGTATCGGAGCTATTTGAGGGACGCGTCTGTTGGTGATCCAAATCTGAAGCCGGTAGAACTGCATGCGGCTGTCGTTTCCTAGATCTGCTGTTTCTGACTGCTTTCGGGCCGAGAGGACTGCTCTGTTGCGTTTGGAGCATCTGTTCCAGTGAGGAACCCCTTTCGTTTCACGAGAAAAGGTTTCCGGTAGCCCTAGCTGCGTCATTTTTCAGATCGGGAGGTATACAGTGTTTTTTGCAGTTTACTGTTATTTTCTCTCTGCTTATTTCGGTTTCGGTTTTTTTTAGCCCTTTTTTTTTAACCGGATCTATACCTTTCATTTTTGCGTATGCTCTTTGCCCTGCGACTCTGTGCGATCTGGGCAAATCAGAAATAGAAAGGAAGGATTTTTCTCATGCGTATGCTCTTTTCCCTGCACCTTAGTGTGATCTCGGAAAATCAGAAACATTGAGAAAAATATTTAGTTTTTCGGCTAAAGCTAACTTTGAGATTTTTTTTTAAAAATTTCTAGTTTTTTGGCTAAAGCTAACTTCGAGCCGCAAGGTTCGTTTTTCTTTGCATATTCGTGTTGGGTTTTGTGTTTTGTGTTTTGTAGGGAAAAAGAGCTTTCTCAAGGCAAGCACGCAAACCAAGGCGCCCCCCCGTCTCTCTCTCTCTCTCTCTCTCTCTCTCTCTCAAATTTTTTGTATAGATCAATTGGTTCAAAGCTATTTTTAGAGAGTAGAGGTCTTGGGTTCAAGTCTCCATTTTGTGGGGGCGGATTTTTTCATTCCCGCACATTCGCGCACTTTGCCGGCAACATCAACAATTTTTTTTCAAAAAGCCATAACTTCTTCATCCGGAAGCCTTTTTCAGAGCCGTTTTTTTTAAAAACCGCCTATTTTTTCGAGATCTATCCATTGGAACACTTACTTTCAGCATCTTCAGCTTCAGTTTTAAAAAAAAAAATGGAAAGTCCATGCCAAGTCATTCTTGACAGCACTAACTACTTCCAATGGGTAGCCTACATGGAAGATTTACTTAGAAGTAAAGGTCTCTTCAGAATAGCCACAGACCAAGAGAAGAAACCAAAAGATGAAGACAAGGCTGCAAAATGGGAAAATTGACAAGATCAAGCACGTGGTTTCATAGGGATGTCTATTTCTCCTGATCTTAGATTCCACATTGCAGAACTTGAGACTCCTCATGAAGCATTAGAAAAACTCGCTAAAGTTTTTGGGATTAAAAATGAAATTAGAGCCCATCAACTTGAAAATGAGTTGCTTACTTTGGATCCTAATAATTTTTCTTGCATTGAAGATTTCTTGTCCAAATTCAAGACCCTTAGATATCTCTTGGAAGGTGTTAAAGTTAAGAAAGAAGATGGTAACCTTATTTATTCCATCCTTACTAAGTTGGGACCAGCCTACTCTGTATTTGTTTCCACTTTCCATTCTACAAGGGAAGCTTTCATTTGTCAAGGAAAAGACTACAAGGCCCCTTCCTTTGACTCCTTTTGTGATTCCTTAATAAGAGAACAAGAAAAACTCTTACACCTTGGTCTTCTTAATCTTGGAAACTCTTCCACGAAAGCGTTAGCCGCCCAGCAGCAACCAAATTCAAAGAATCCTAAGAAGTCATATCCTCAAAAGAATGGTCCTAAACCAACTCAGCCTCAAAATGAAAGATCATTTCAGCAAAATGATAAGACCAACAAAAACAAATGGAAGAAGACTGATAGACATTGTAACTTTTGTAATCGAGATGGCCACTTAGAATCTAAATGCTTTAAGAAGATGGAAGCCTTGGAAGCCGCAATGAAGAAACATAACATCCATGTGGAGCCTACTTCAACTTCAACTTCCGGAATGGCACTTTCTGCATGTCGTTGTCAATCATCTCAGTCTGGTTATGCATTAAATGTATCTTCTTCTTCTTCTCATTCTCATGAGTGGCTCATTGATTCTGGAGCCTCTTATCACATGGCCAAAAACCAAGCCATGTTTTCTTCTTTAAATGATTGTAACACCAAAAATATATATGTTGGTGATGATAGATCTCTTAATGTTGTAGGGACTGGAACTGTTCATCTAGACAATGGTCAGTTTAATGATGTATTATGTGTTCCAACCTTATCCTGCAACCTTCTATCTGTCTATCAGATAACTCATTCAGGTGAAGGTAAAATTGTTGAATTTTCACCTCATGATGTTGTAATCAAGGATCTAAAAGATCCTAAACAGATTCTAGCTACTGGTCTTGCTGATGATTCCACAAGGTTGTATAAGTTTCACAACTTTGGGTCATCAAATCTTCCCTCAGTATTTGTTGCTCATAATGATGAAGTGAGCAAACTTTGGCATGAGCGATTTGGTCACTTAAACTATCGCTCCCTTCAGCATCTATGTAAAGAAAATATGGTGACAGGTCTTCCTATGGTATCTTGCAGAGATGGTGTTTGTTCCGGATGTGTACTCGGAAAACATCATCGGGACAGTTTTGACAAACGTGCCTCTTGGCACGCCTCAGCCCCTTTACAGCTTGTGCACAGTGATTTATGTGGTCCTCTTCCTGTTGCTTCATTCTCTGGCTGCAAGTACTTCTTAACTTTCATTGATGATTTCTCCAGATGCACTTGGGTATACTTCTTAAAACTCAAGAGCGAAGTATTTAACACATTTTTGGCCTTCAAAGCCTTTGTTGAAAAACAATCTGGATATCAAATTCTTAAGCTAAGAACTGATAATGGTGGAGAATATGTTAAAAACACATTCATCAACTTTTGCACCGAAAATGGAATTCAAATGCAACATACTGTTCCATACACTCCACAACAAAATGGTGTAGCTGAAAGGAAAAATCGCACCTTAAAGGAAATGGCTAATTGTATGCTGCAATCTAAAGGACTCAGTCTTAGTTTTTGGGCCGAAGCAATTAATTGTGCAAATTATATAATCAATCACACTCCTACTAAGGTTCTAGAGAATATCACTCCAGAAGAAGCTTGGAGTTCCATTAAACCAGATGTAAGTCACTTTCGTGTGTTTGGAAGTGAAGCATGGGCCCATATTCCAGATGAAAAGCATAAAGCTTTAGAACCTAAGAGTGAGAAATGTACTTTTGTTGGATATTTTGAAGATGTAAAAGGTTATAGACTTATTCCATTTAAGTCCAAAAATGTTATCATTAGAAGAGATGTAAAATTTGATGAAAATAAATCGGCCTGCGAGCCTAGTCCGACAGATGTGCCACCTCTTCCTATCTCTTCTACTTTTGACAACATTTCTTCTTCAGATGATGAAAGTGAGGATGATAATCCTCCCCCACCTTCTCAGGATCCTCAACTTCCAAGATGGGTCCGTGCTACTCGGGATGCAGCAGGTGATCTTGCCGGTGATCCTACAGATCAGCGATGTACACGTTCTCAGTTTGAAAGAGCCTCTTCTTTACTGGCTCAAGCTCCAGTAAATCATGATCCTGACACTTTTGCAGAAGCTTCAGGCCATCCACATTGGGAAGCAGCTATGAATGAAGAATATCATTCATTGTTGACAAATGATACATGGGATCTTGTTCCTCTACCAAAGGGACGCAAACTTGTAAGATGTAAATGGGTTTACAGAACCAAGTATGGACCAGATGGGAAAATTGATAAACATAAAGCTCGTCTTGTTGCTAAGGGCTTTTCACAGGTTGAAGGCATTGACTACACTGAAACCTTCTCCCCTGTTGCCAAAATGAACTCTATCCACCTTGTTCTTTCCCTTGCTGCCTCTTTAAAATGGGAAGTCCATCAGATGGATGTTAAATCTGCCTTCTTGCATGGGGACTTGCAGGAAGAAATCTATATGGAAAAACCCATTGGCTTCATACAAACAGACTCCAGCCTTGTTTGTCGACTCAAGAAATCCCTTTATGGTCTCAAGCAAGCTCCTCGGGCTTGGTATGCCAAAATGGATAGCTTTCTTTTAGAATCTGGCTTTTCTAGGTGTCATTCTGACAATACTGTCTACACCAAGAAAGTGGGCAACTCTCTTATCATCCTTGTTCTTTATGTTGATGAGCTTATCCTTACTGGTAGTGATCCCAACCTTATAAACCATGTGAAGTCTAGCCTCAAAAAGAAATTTGAAATGACAGACTTAGGACACTTACACTATTTTCTCGGTCTTCAAGTCTTGCAATCCAAGGAGGGTATTTCCCTTTCCTAGTCCAAGTATGCTTGTGATATTCTTCGTCATTTTCACATGGAAGACTGTAAGCCAGCCCCTTCTCCCTTTCAGTCTGGCGTCAAACTTTCAGTCTCTTGTACTTCTCCTGAAGTTGATGCTACCTTATACCGTCAACTTGTAGGAAAACTCTTGTACTTAACCCATACTCGTCCTGATCTTTCCTTTGTTGTTGGCCTTGTTGCTCGTTTTATGCAAAACCCCCGTGAAAGTCATTGGAAAGCAGCTAAAAGAATACTTCGTTATGTTCGAGGTACAGTACAGTTTGGGATTCATTACAGTGCCAAAGCAGCTCCTCTATTAGTTGGTTTCACTGATTCTGATTGGGCTGGTGACCCTGATGATCGGAAGTCTACTGCCGGTTATGTCTTCACTCTTGGTTCAGGACCTATTACATGGGCTTGTAAGAAACAGGCTGCCATTTCTCTTTCGTCAGCAGAAGCAGAGTATCGTGGTGCCGTGGAAGCTAGTAAGGAAGCCTTGTGGCTTCGTCAGATCCTATCAGAGTTTGGCTTTGAGCAGCAGCATCCTACCACACTTTGGTGTGATAATCAAAGTGCCATTCAGCTATGCAAAGATCCAGTCCAGCATCAGCGCAGCAAACACATTGAACTACACATGCACTTCATCAGAAAGCTCATTCATGACCATGTTCTTGAAATGCAATATTGTTCAACAGATGATCAGGTTGCAGACATCTTCACAAAGGCTCTCACAGAGGCGAAGTTCACTAAACTTCGATATATGCTTGGAGTTCAGGAAGTTGTCACTAAGGGGGGATAGGCTCTAGTGCCTCCTTCCTTCTCCTATTGTGTCATATTTGTAAATCCTTCAATCCTATCCCAAGTTGTTCTTAAGGGGGGATGTTAGGATATTCCGACACATAGGATATAGTTAAGTTCAACTTGGTCTAGTATAGAGTTAGGTAAAGTGTCTTTCTTTACCGTTGTACATTTTGTAACTTACAATCTGACGGTCACAATATGTAGTGATCCGACGGTTCACTCTCACCTCGGTATTACCGACACTTGATCCGTGGCTTGACACCCGATTGGTCCATGAGTTCTATTTAAAGCACATGGAGGGTCATTGTTCGAGTAATCCGTGCATGAGAGAAGCTTATGTAAATTTTCATTCTTTGATTAATAAATTGCCTGTAGTACCCACGTTGGGACAGGCCATGGACTGTTTCCCTCCTTGCACTCTGAGGGTTTTAACCACGTCAAAAATATTGGTGTATTGATTTGAGATCTAGTTGTGAGCGGTGTCCTTTTGGTGTTCTTTCTGAGGAACTTACCCTGTAAATTCCTACATGTTGTGTGGATTTCCGTGTGTGTTTATGTAATAATGTCTTTTGAGTTATCTATGTATATATGTGATGATGGCTTAAATCTTGTTTGTAAGTGTGTTGATCGACCATTGACCACTGTAGGGATCGATGGCGATCCAATTTTAAGTAAATAAATCAATATATGAGTGTTTTGTGTAAATATAGAGTATGGCAGAGTAACTGGGGTTCTAGCATAAATCCATCAAATAGCAGGAGATCAACGGCATAGGTAGAAAGGAACGGGAACCATCTGATCATTTAGATCGACGAACAGTAATGGTGGAAGGTGAAGAGAACCAGAAGTAGACCTGAACCATTGGATCTCATAGATCAAGGAAGAGCGCGGAAGTTAATTCGCGAGGAAAGGGGTTTTAAACAATGAAAGTGGTATTTTGGGCGGCCTTAAAACCATAAGTGGTATTGAAGGTTGAGCACCCGATTCCACTCATCAAGTAACACGTAGCAGCGAGGAGGAGAGAGGAAACTGCTTTATCGGGCGGTTAATCCTCATGTTATTTGTCCACCCGTAATTCTTGTGAACCGTTGGATCTGTCGCGAGTTAATTGACGGTGGAGGATCAGTGATTAGTTTCGTTGATCGGATGTAACGTCAACCATTGGATCGGTGAATGAAATGGAGAGCAGAGATCAAGCATGATTGGAGATTGGAGAATGGAGAGCGCAGTGGGAAGGAGATGGACCGAGAGCGGACCCGCCGATAATTATAGTTGCTGGTGTAATGTTTTTGAAGTCCAGTTTAAGTGCTCGGTCGGGTGTTTTCCCGTGTTATTCCCGTGTTATTCCGATATGAAGTGTGGTACTAGTTTAAAGGCTTAAGGCCTCAAAAGCACTTCCGATAGGTTCGTGGGATCATAACCCATAAGCCTTAGGATCGAATTTGTAACTGAAAGGGGAAATTGGTTTACCCCCAGAATCTCCTTTCATCATTTGGTATCAGAGCAAGGGAAAGGTTAAGGGAAAGATTTTCCTGCGAGAAGGAAGAAAGAGTGCAAGCAGAAGGAGAACGAGGTACAGATGATAAAGCTAGAGAGTTATGGTCTTACTATTGTGCAGAGAATGGCAACCGAAGGTGAGAAGACTTGTAGCAACCTAGAGCGAGGAGTGCTCAATTGGTTCGAGAGGAGAGAACTAGAAGGATGCCAAAATACTAAGCTCAGAGGAGAAAGCTTACTGAGGTATCGTGTAGCAGAGGAAGACTATTACTGCAGTGGTTGGTTGAAGCTCACAAAAGATCATGAAGGCAGTTCCACTAAGTAGTGGGTAGAATTGCTAAGGACAAGGAGAAGCATATGACCAGGAGGTCATAATTTTTTTTGCCTCGGGAGTCTGATGCTGGAGCATCCGACACTCTTCATCAAAGGAGAAATCCAAAGCAGAGGAAGTAGGGAGGACGTGGACCATCGAGCTAAACAGGGGATAATTTCTGTTAAAACAGAGCTTAAATGATGGAATGGATAAAGTATCTTGAAGACTTAATTAAATGTAATCTGCCATGTGTATGTATGCATAATGGGAGATTAGGGATTTGTTGAGAGATTCATGCATCTTAAATGATCCACGACTGTTGTAAACTCTTATAAAAAGAGAGTCTGTGTGTGTGAGAGGTAGGTAGAGCAACAGATAGAATTTGTGTAAGCATAGAGTATTCACAATGTAGTCGAGACGAGAACTGTGACTAAGGCTGAAATGCCTTAGGTTGTAATTGTACTGTGTATAATGAATGGATGCATGTTTTGTGGACTTCCGTGTGTGTTTATGTAATAATGTCTTTTGAGTTATCTGTGTATATATGTGATGATCGCTTAAATCTTGTTTGTAAGTGTGTTGATCGACCATCGACCACTGTAGGGATTGATGGCGATTCAATTTTAAGTAAATAAATTGATATATGAGTGTTCTGTGTAAAGACAGAGAATGGCAGAGTAACTGGGGTTCTAGCGTAAATCCATCAAATAGCAAGAGATCAACGGTGTAGGCAGAAAGGAACGGGAACCATCTGATCGTTTAGATCGACGGATAGTAATGGCGGAAGGTGAAGAGGATTGGAAGTGGACCTGAACCATTGGATCTCATAGATCAATGGTCATCGCATGGTGGAAGAGCGCGGAAGTTAATTCGCGAGGAAAGGGGTTTTAAACAGTGAAAGTGGTATTTCGGGCAACCTTAAAACCATAAGTGGTATTGAAGGGTGAGCACCCGATTCCACTCATCAAGTGACACATAGCAGCAAGGAGGAGAGAGGAAACCGCTTTATCAGGCGGTTAATCCTCATGCTATTTTTCCACCGAAAATTCTTGTGAACTGTTGGATCTGTCGCAAGTTAATCGACAGTGGAGGATCAACGATTAGTCGGGTGTAAAGTCAACCATTGGATTGGTGAATGAAATGGACAGCAGATATCGGGTGCGATCGAAGAACGGAGAATGGAGAGCGTAGTGGGAAGGAGATGGACCGAGAGTAGACCTACTGATAATTATAGTTGCGGCTGTAATATTTTTGAAGTCCGATTTAAGCGCTTGGTTGGGTGTTTTCCTGTGTTATTCCGATATGAAGTGTGGTCTCAGTTTAAAGGCTCAAGGCCTTAATAGCGCTTCCGATAGGCTCGTGGGCCCATAACGCATAGGCCTCAGGATCGAATTTGTAATTGAAAGGGGAAATTGGTTTACCCCCAGAATCTCCTCTCATCAAAATGTGCATTTATAGCGAGAGTTATTTCTTTGTTAATTGTTAATGGCAGTGTTGTTTTGTTTTCATTGTTTAATCAAATGTGATGCACATCCTTAGCTTGCCACGCAAATTGTCCACATAAAAATATAATGTCGCCATTAATGTCCATCTAATTATTGAACCCATCAAATCTATAAGTTACTTAAAAACTTTACTAGCACTCTTTTCTTAGTGGGGATGTGCAACCGTGTGTATATATAAAATATTTACCTATAGTTTTTTTATTTTTGGGTTTTCAATACTTGTTTACAATTTTTTTTGACATTTTAAAGTAATATGTGGTAAAATTTAGAAATTTTTTAATATGTTTATTTTTGTATGTATAAGAAAGCATATAGAATATTTATTTGGGAATTTATTTATCTAAGTAAATTCATGTTACCTAACCATTCAAGATTTGTCCTTGGCATAGATCATGTGGTACTTTTCTTAATTTGATATTTTTCATAAAAGTAGATATTTCACATCTTTATAACATATAATAACTTAAAAAAATTAATGTTAATGCAAGAGCATCACTCTAAATATGACATTTGTAGATAATTTGCAAAGTGAATTTCTAATTAATATGTAAATTGAAGAGTTCAAATTTTTACATAGTAAAAATATTATTTAAATAATTTATTTATAATGTTGATTAATTTAATATATTTATTATAATTTTTTAATTTAAAATAAGAAATTAAACTAAATTAAAGTATTAAGTGTATTATGTTTTTCAATCCACATTATTATTGTTTTGAATTTTTAAAGTGAAAATAATTAGAATTATTTAAAGAATTCACAAAAGTTATTTTAATGTTTTTTTTTTGTTTTTTGTTTTTTTTTTTAATTTTCATTTATCATTATTTTTTTAATCTTTATCTACAATATTAAATTTGTATAATTGTATAATTTTAAATATTTTTTATAACAAAATTATTAATATCTTAATTACATTTACTTTTATTTAAACTAAGTGGCAGGCACTTGCTACTATGTAGCTTGTTAATATGATAAACTTAAAATAAAAATAAATTAACATAAATTAAATGGTAATAACTTTTTAAAATAATATTAACACCATGGGTGAAAATTGTTGGAATTTTAAGGATTTTCATAGAGGTGATATTTTATCTTTAATGTCATACTTGGAATTTAAGGCTTTTCAAAGACATGATATTTTATCTTTAATACCATGCCTAAAAATCGTTGGAATTTTAATACTTTTGATATTTTATCTTTAATGGCATGTCTATCATTGGAATTTTAAGGCTTTTCAGAGTCATGATATTTTATCTTTAAAGTCATTATTAAACTATGTTGACAATTTACCCCAAAAAAAAACAAGCATTATTCCAGCATCAGCACTTTTCTTTTTCAGGGTGCTTTTTGTACAAAAAAATTTGCCTTTTACTTCCATTTTTAAAAAATGTTGAAAATTTATCCCCAAAAAAAGAAGAAGTTATTCCAGTATCAACACTTTTCATTTACAGACCATTTTTTCATTTTTTATTTTTTTTGTTATAGAGTTCTCGTTTTGAGGTAATAGCTCTCGTTTGATCAGTAACTTTGTTTTCAAGAAATTTGATCCCTCTCGGCGCTTGCTAGATTCATGATTAAGATGGATCTATACTAGTAATATATACCTAAAATTTGTTAATACATACTTAATAAAAGGAAAAATAAGTGAATAAATGAGACTAAGAGGAGGGACAGTTGTTGGAATGGAGTGAGCAAATGCGCTTATCTAGGGTGAGTAGGTGGAATTGATGCTTAAGAGGAGAGTTAGAGTTTCCATGGATATAAACGTTGAGTACAAACCTCTTTCTATTTTCAAAAAGGTAATCAATTTCTCTCTATCTCCCTCATTGCCTATGGTTTCTTCTATTAAACTTTTGTGTATGCGCACCAAGAGACCCCATGTAAAAAAGACCATAAACATGAATTTACACATTAGAGACCATTCTAAAATCTGTAACCTTGGGAAAAATCTTCCCCCAAAGAGATAGCTAACTATCCCAAGCTTCTTTGAGAGTACCAAAATATATTAACATGGCAGGCATGCTTATGATGGATGAATTCTTTTGTTTTTCAAAACCCACCTCGTGCCAAACTAGTCAAGAAAAAGTTAGGTATTATCCTTTCCTAGGGTTATGATGTTTAATATGAAACATAGATTCAAAAAAACAAATGTAATTTATGAGTGAGTTTTATTATTCTACTGAGAGAGAAATATTCTTCATCCGAGATGATCATATTCCACCATTTCCGGCCTACACAGGGATAGTTGTTCCAAGATAGTTGGAAAAATATCGAGTCAGATTATGAAATCAATTCCCTTTCATTCAATTTTCATTTTCTAGTCCTATTCCATCAATAGCCATGATTAGGGCTACTTATTATGCATAGGACTACTAGGGTGAAAAAACAATATTATGATTGTGGGAGGACTATAATAAGTGAAGAAGATGCCAGACCAACAAGTGAACAAATTGATTTAGTCCATCCTCTTTTGAATCAATGATTAACGCTTCCATTTCGTACCATTTTTCCTTGCTCTATGTGTGTGGTGGTTTATTTCATTTTTATTCGTTTTCTTTATCGAGCTAGTTGTCATTGCTCTAATAAGTTCGCTGCTTAGTTGATCTATTGAGTGAAAGTTCAATCTCTTTGATTACACCTCCCATCACGTTAATATAAGATTGATACTTTTCAAAATAAGAGAAAGCAAAAGTAATGTGGTCAATTAGACCTTATATAGCATCAACAGGTTGATGTTCAAGTGTGAAATTCTAGTGTGCTCTTGATCTTTAATAGTGTTCTTGATTAAGTGTTCACTCAAATGAATCTTTAAATTGTGTTATCTTATCACGAAATCACCTTTTAACTCTCCCAAAGAACCTCTTAACTAGAGTTGAAATCAAAAAATACATCCAAATGGGTTAATGAATCACCAAAGTGATACGAACACAACCTTGGGGGTAACTAGTTTCCTTTTTGGGTAACCACCGAATGAACATAAAAATGTGGGAGTGTATGGGTTCCACAAAAGTGGTAGATTTGAAAATATCTAAGCAAATATAATACTTCATTGACAAGATAAGAGGTAGGATCATTTGCCCATTTTATGCTATCATTTTAAGTTTGATGGGTTAGACACGTAACCAATTAGTATATGTTTTATGCTATCATTTTAAGTTTGAAGGGTTAGACACGTAACCAATTAGTACATGCTGAAGATGTATATGACATGCCAAAAAACCAAGGCATAAATTGTTTAAATGTACAACATTATGTCTTAAATTACGAAACTAATTAAATATTTAATGGAGTAACTGAAAAGAATTATGGTTCCAAAATTCTTGATACAAGAAAGTATAATATTTTAAGCAAACTTAATAATTAGTCTTTTATTAGGATTGAGTGTGAGATTGAAATATTCGGTGTTATGAAGAAAAAAAATGAATTATAAAGAATGTTGGTTATTTTATGTCGTTAGATTCATAATCAAAATTGATAATATTATTAGGAAAGAAATTCATTATAAAGAATGCTGGTTGTTGGGGGTGTCGTTAGATTCCTAATAAATCCTCACCACATCATCTTATCGTTAAGTGTAACATCATGCCGTAGCGTAATGTGTGGGTCACATAACATAACGTCATGGGCCTTCCTTGTATTGTGTATTTATTCGTTCGACTTTACTGTAGGTGCATCACTCCGATGCAGTCTTTTGTAGGTGTGCTTCCAACAATGTGGTGATCAAGGTTAGATTTGATGGCTACCCCTTTCATTAAAATTACTCTTTTCATCATGTTTAATATTTATTTTTATTTGTTAATGAATCATTATGTATTATATATGTTTTTTAAGTTAATTTTTGTTATGAATATTAAACAATTTGTGTATTAAAATTATTTGAGAGTTTAAAAAATACTTAATTTTAATATAAGATGAGATGGTTAGAAAAATACAAAATTATTATAAATTTGTATTTATAAAATTGATAAAATGAGTGGTTGTAAGAAGCTCACATTATCATATCATCAATAAAGAAATCAGAAATCAATGACATTTATTTGATAGAGTTGTGTAACTTTTTAAATAGGATAAGCTTTTACAAACATTATTAAATTATAAAAAGTTAATAAGTTAATATTTGATGTACTTTATATTATATAAAATACAACATTATTCTTGATATCATTTTAACTATGATAAATAAATTAGTAAAATATATTTATAAGTTGAAAACAATAATACATAATGTACAATATTTCTTATTTTTTGAGATAGATTTGCAGAAACCCAAAGCTAGAGGTATGATATGTTATAGATTTCTCCTGAAAATATATGAAAATACAAATATACCCAAGAAATAATAAGATCTAAATATAAAAATGCTTCACTTTATTAATATCAAACTCTTGAGGTAGGGTAGCGACATACATTCACTCCTTAAGGAAGGAGAACACTCCACAAGTCATATGCTTGTCAATACAATAATCTTTGACCTTCCTCAATGGGGAGTCTCTAGCCTCTATATAGGCCTCATATATATGATACCATGGGCCATTACCATGGTTCCCTCAATACCATCTATCTAATACAATGGGCTTATTACATTATTGCTAACTACTTGTGGTCCCTTACATGATACGGGTTAACCACTTTATTTATTACTATGGTCCATCTCATTATTATATTATTCCCCTAGGTACCTCCCTTTGTACCCCATACTATCCCCCCTAGGTATACTACATTCCACCCCCCTTAAACATGTTTCATCCACGAAACATAAGAAGAACACAAATAATAAGATCTACTCAAAAGAGTAGTCCACTAGTACCATGCACGTGCATCTAGTCATCCAAGAGAAAGGTGAACCCTCGATCTAGCTAGTGCCTCGCTCGCTTGAGATGGAAGTTGACCCTGGTGGCTCTTTTGTGTTGTTGTGTTGTGGGTGGATCGTCGCCCTTCTCTATCTGTCATGTGGGGGTTGTTGTCCTTGTTGCTGATTTGTTGCCATCTTGTTGGTTGTTTTCTTAAGGGGTGATGTGGGTGTTGATATGCTAAAGTTTTAACCAACAATGTATCTTTCTTTAATTCACCACCTAATGGAGCATGATTGGTATCTGGTACATGTTTTGGTGCATGCTGTTGTTGCTTATCTTCCAATATTACTTCAACCGCGGATTCTTCATCTGATGTATCAGTACCTGTAACATTTTCTACTTCAGCCTCCTTGGACTCTACTTGTTTTTCTGGTACTTGGTTTGATGTTTGTGTTTGGTTGTCGACCATCAAAGGCTCATCATCTGATGTGTCAGTGTCATTAGAGCTTTGTGCTTCTACCTCCATAGTCTCTGCTTGGGTCTTAATGGAAATATCCTGCAATGTAATTTTCTTCTTTTTATACCAGAGCTTCATGAATTTCTTCTGCACATTAATATTGACAGTACCCACAAATTCCATCTAAGGATATCCCAAAACAACATCCATGTTATCCATATCTGAAGTATAAAAATCACAATGCAATACATACTTATCCATAGAAAGCTTCAAATCTTTATAAACTTGCATCTCCTCATTATTAACCTGCGTGTTTTCCATGTGTTTTGCCAGAACTTGCAAATTTTTTGTCAAATTAACATTTATAAGATTTTGCTTGCAACTAAGATTTATAGACACAATGATCTTCTCCTTCTGAATACATTCATGAACCTATGACAAGGAGATACCAGTAAAAAATAACCCCACATGTTTCTCATTATCTGTTTTTCCAGCATGAGACCATTTGTCTAAAAGGAGTTTTTCAAAGTCTTCATTTGAAAGTTTGTACTACTTCTTGCTGTCAAGTGAGCTCCACCATATGGTAACCTCATCTTTCAAACCAAGTCATACTAAACCTTTCCAATATTTCGAACAGTTTTTCTTAAGATCTTTTATGAATTCTTCAATAGTAGGACCATTATCTTTCCCTGTAAAAAAATGCTTGCTAGAAGCCATGAAGAGGGTTTTGTAAAAAAATCGCTTGCTTGGCAAAAAATTAAAATGGCCACAGTTTGGTCAATATTTCTTAGAATCCCTATTATGACCTATTTTCATAAATGGAACAACCATTCTGCATCTTCCCATATGATAGAAATCCCGATCTAGGCACTGGAATTTCAGATTCGCGCTAAAACTGTCCCATCGTCCCAAAAAATTTTGAAAAAAAAACTGATTTTAAATCAACGATATCTTCCTCATTCGGACTCTGATTCGGCTGATTTTTTTTTTTTTTGAAATTGGGTATTTTTTCACAAAGAACCTAGATATGCAATTAGATTCTGCAAATGTTGACCCCGAACATACAGATTTGATCTGCAAACTCGCCGCCCCGAAAAATGTCAGCAACATAACTGATTTTTAAATCAACGATATCTCCCTCATTCGGACTCTGCTTCAGCCGATTTTTTTTTTCAAATTGGGTATTTTTTCGCAAAAAACCTATATATTCAATTAGATTCTATAGATTTTGCACTAAATCATACAGATCTGATCTACAAACTCGCTGCCTCAAAAATTTCCTGCAAAAAATAATATTAAAAAAATTCCGTTTTGCCTAAGAAAGTGCTTTGATACCACTTGTTATAGATCTGATCTGAAAATATATGAAAATACAAATATACCCAAGAAATAACAAGATCTGAATATATAAATGCTTCACTTTATTAATATTAAACCCTTGAAGTAGGGAACGCCATACATTCACTCCTTAAGGAAGGAGAACAGTCCACAAGCCATATGCTTGTCCATACAATAATCCTTGACCTCCCTCAATGGGGAGTCTCTAGCCTTTATACAGGCCTCATACATACAATACCATGGTTCCTTCAATACTATCTATCTAATACAATGGGCTTATTACATTATTGCTAGCTATTTGTGGTCCCTTACACGATACGGGTTAACCACTTTATTTATTACTATGGTCCATTCCATTATTACCTAGGGGAGATAGTAATAAATAAAGTGGTTAACCCATATCATGTAAGGGACCACAAATAGTTAGCAATAATGTAATAAGCCCATCGTATTAGATAGATGGTATTGAGGGAACCATGGTAATTACCCATGGTATTGTGTGTATGAGGCCTATATAGAGACTAGAGACTCCCCATTGAGGGAGGTCAAGGATTATTGTATGGACAAGCATATGGCTTGTGGAGTGTTCTCCTTCCTTAAGGAGTGAATGTATGGCGTTGCCCTACCTCAAGGGTTTGATATTAATAAAGTGAAGCATTTCTATATTCAGATCTTGTTATTTCTTGCGTATATTTGTATTTTCATATATTTTTAAGTCAGATTTATAACATGATACCACCTTTAAGAACTTGGCCTTTGTGAGTTGTATGAACTTATATGACGATCAATACAAAAGGAATGACATCCAATTTAGAATTCCCCGATGGGGGTGTTACAAGGTTGTTGGGGTAGTATGGTAAGTGGTGTAGGATTTAGCATGTCGTTTTCCATCAACCATTTTGTGGTGGGAAACATGATTTACATGCGAGGAATTTGTTTGGGGTTGGAGGTGGCAGATCTCGGTGAGCGAGTTGGGCTCTACACATGGCTCTGCATGGGCCACGCATGGCACATCCTCAGCTCACACCATGGGAGCCACCAATCGAGGTCTCATTACATTAAAGGCTGCATGCAATGGGTTAAGTTTCTAGCTTAGATCATTTGTTGGGTTAACGTAACCTCTCTTGCTCGCACAAGAATGAAGCACCTCTCCCATGATGGGTTGGTTCTTGTAGCATCTGGTACTAACAACACATGAATTTTCATTTATGACCTCATTTCGGGTCACAGTTTTGGGATGGCGAAGACTTAGAGTCTATGGTACACTTCGCTACTGTTGAGGAACTTACAGTTGACATGTTTTAATTATTATGGTTGTGACCTTCTGCTGAGAGCTATTTATACGAACTTCTTCTTGGGATCGAGTTGGCAGAAAAATAGTTATCATGTGATCGACATTCTTCTCTTGTTGAGCCTCACTGCTACTCATGGTTTCAACTTCATGCGTCCACAATGGATAATACACTGTATGAACTAGGTATTTTCTCCACTCCTCAACCTCTCTTACTGATTCGAAATTCTACCATCTTGCAATATAGGGTACGCATATTCCTTTTAACTTGTTACCATGGGAAACTAAGCTTGTTTCAGAATTCTCTCATGCAGTATCTATGGTGTCCATTTTTTTTGTTTTATTTCTACGCAATTCTAGGTCGAGTCCCCTGTTTGAATTGGTGGCGGTTTTCCCTTTTGCAACCTCCTAGAGTTCTAACCGATGGGCATTTCATCCAATTTCCTACTACTAGTATGTGATGTATGGTATCAAGGAACTTTTTCAGCCTGGTTCTAATAGGTTTTCCTCTTATCACCCTCTAGTCTATCAAAGCACACAAAACCTATTATCTTTCAGTCTTCAAGTTTTCTGCATCACAGTGAAGTTTTTTTGTTGTGAGTCTTTGTCTCTTAGTGAGAAATTGGTTTTATGTCACTGCAATCAGTTCACATTCCTCAAAGTTGTCTAAAAACAAAGAGGCATTATTGGTATGGGGTCGTTCTTTAGGTGTTGTTATTTAGAGGTCAAACATATTTTACTCTTTTGGTTGTTTCATATTCCCCTCCCGTGTCTACTCATTCCTACTAGGGAGGTAAACAGTCACTTATTCTCTTAGGGGTTTGGAGTTTTCATCATGTGTTTTATTGGCAGTCAAATGTGGAAATGACACCACGACAATGACTTCCTTTTCGTTGTGGAGATGATATGAGGGCTTCCTCATCCAAACACCATCGACTATTTGGTTGGGAATCATTAGCTAACTTCTTTGATGTCACTCCATTAGAAATCAGAAAAAAAAAAGAGAGGAGATTTTGCATTTGGAAGTAAGGGAATTTGGAGATTGATTGTACCATTTTGATTCTAAAGTTGGTGGATTTTCTTTGAAATGGGTTTCCGATCCAGGGAAAATCAGAAAGAGAAGACTATATTTTCTCCATTCCATCACCCTACATCTGCAGATGGAAACATTGTTCAATATGGTCATACAGGACAAACAGGTTGAAAAATACAAGCTCTTTGCTGGACAAGAGGGTATCAAGAGAATTGTGAGGGATATTCGATATGACCTTGATGATATAGTGGTCCTCTTAAATTGAGTGGAAAATTTCATGGTTTCTAACTCAGGGACAAAATTAAATGATCACAAGGATGACGATGCAGTGATCAACACTCCACCTCTCAATAATATCCCACCTATGAACACTACAAATGAAAACTCTCCTCCACTCTCTCCAGTAATCATTTTCGACTAAGATGTCCATTACATCTACTTTTTGCACACTATGGTTATGGTCTGTTTCCAGCTATTGGTAGTTATTTCCTATTTTTGTACTTTTGTTCTATCACACTCACTAGAGGCTTCAAGTTTATTTTTTGGTTATGGATGTGATAATTCTGTTGTAACTCCAAGGATTCCATGCTTATAATTCCTACGCTCAAAGGTTGTCTGAATAGTACTTTGATTAGTCAATCTGGACATAAAGTTTTATCTTTGTAAGTGTTTTTATTATTAATAGAAATCTATGGATGAAATTTACAAAAAAAAAGACATCCAATTTAGAATGGCCACAAAACACCTAGAAAAAAAATCTTAATAAAATATACTCTATTAGGTTGTTATAGTCTCTTAGAAATAATTCCAATCTTCACACATTAAATCCACTTAACATGATTAATTGAAAACAAAACTATTTAATTAAAATTCATTGTAATTCATAAATGCATGTTACATAAGATATCCACTCAAAACCTCATAATTTTACACACACATACTAACAAAAGAAATCAGCCTCCCTCTTAGCTCATGCTAGAGTGAGGTTGTTGGTCCTAGGTGTTGAAATGTGGTAACAAGAATATTCCAATTTAATTTGTCCTTGAATTAAATTGTGAATTAAAATCGAATTTATTCTTAACAACTACTTGGAAATAATTAATTAAGTTATTTTGACTTAATTAGTTGGAGAAATTCAAGTTAGAAGTCTTTCTGAAGTCATGCAAGAGTTATCCCTTAAATTAAGGAGATAACATTGAGTTATATTTGAGTTGTAATTAATTAACTCAGTTTACTGAGTTAAGTCTAGTTAAATTAGTTCCAAACTATTTGAGGAACTAATAGAGAGTTAATAGTTCCAAACTAGTTGATGCATGCATGCACTCAACTAGTGTACTGTAGTTAACTGAAGATTCCTTCATCAGAAAATCATGCATGCCTATTCTGAGAAAGACCCAGTTAAGTTAAATGTCAAGGACAATGTACTATCAATTGCATGTGTTTTCTTATAAAGAAAAATCATGCATGTAGAAGGAATCATTCCTTGAGGATTGTGCAGTTCTGATGGTGTGTGAGATCAGGAGATCATCCACATGGTAAATCGAGCTTTTCCACTTGGTTGAAGGATATCATCCTAGAGGAACAACGCAAGGAAATAGGAGCTTGGAGGGCAGAGAGGAAGGCTTGAGAGAAGCAAAGTTTTCCTGTGAGCATCTGTGAGGATTGTACTGAGAGCTGGCTAGCTATGAGAGCTAAGGCTTTGTATAATTCCTATGTATTTCCACCTTGTATGATAATACAGATATTGGGGTTTTTAGCTGAGGCTTTCCCCAAGGTATTTTCATGTGTATTGCGTGATTGATTCTTCTTCTTCTACTTATATTGTTCAGCTTGATCTCTAAGCTTCTGCAAATTGATAGTAGAAGTAGGTTATAATATTTTGCTTTGATTTATATTACATTATCGGGTTAACCTACAGTCAGATTTTCTACATGGTATCAGAGCTAGATTTGTAGAGAATTTCTACATGGTATCGGAGCTGTGAACAATATACTGAGAAGAGAATTCAAAGGTTGAAGTTTGGGGTTGCAGGTGCAAATTGAATTCATATCATACTTCAAGGTTGGCCAATGGCGTTCTATGGCTTTAGACTCGAGTATGCCTTGGAAGGTAGCTCAAATTACATAACATGGAAAGATAGAATGGAGGTTGTATTAGAAGACAATGGATTGAAGGATTTCATTGATAAAGAAATCCCAAAGCTAGCTTCAACTAATGCACAAGAGTTGGCTGAGTGGAAGAAGTGTGTGGCGAAGGCGAGACGGATCATCCTTGAGGGAGTTCGAGAACATATTGTCTCAAGTCTCCATGGGAAGGATACTCCATTTTCAATGTGGAAGACATTGAAAGACCTCTACTAGAACAGTAGCAACCAAAGGAAATTGGCGCTCAAGGATAAGCTTCGAAAAATCAAGATGGAGAAGGGCGATACTATTTCCACATATCTGAACAAGATCACCACCTACAGAGATGAGCTTAGCAGTGTGGGAATAACTACTGCCGATGATGATATGGTGAGCCTCGCTCTCCTTGGCCTTCCAAAGAGTTGGAATAGCTACCAGGACTCTGTGAATGGAAGGGAGAAACCACTGGATTGGGAACGACTGTGGTTGGATCTGATGCAGGAGGAGATCAAGAGGAGAACACAAGATGGTTCTTCATCCAAGGAAGATGGTGAAGAAAATCTGGCCTTAGCAAGTAAGGCAAGGAAGGGGAAGGGGAAGGCGTCCCATTCCAAATCGAATTCTTCTCATGGAGGGAAGAAGGGTGACAAGTCTAAAGTGAGATGCTTTAATTGTCATGAGATGGGACATTATGTGACTAATTGCCCATCGAAGAGTCCAAGAAGGGATCCTCGGAAGGATCAGAAGGTGAGCCATTAGCCTCTTAGTTCGAAATGGACTTTACCCTCATCACATGCATGGTGTCATCGATGATGGGTTGTGTCTAGTATCTTGACAATGGAGCCTCCTTCCACATGACCGGTGATAAAAGTTTATTCAGTTCCTTGGAGGAGAAAGACCTCAAGATGCGCATAGAGATGGGTGATGATGGAAGGGATAATGTTTCAAGAGTGGGCACGATTGCTTTTCAGAGGGAGCATGGAGCTCCTATCAACTTGACAGATGTGAAGTATGTGCCTAAATTGAAGAAGAACTTGTTATCGGTCGCAATGTTGGAGGACAAAGGCTACGATGTTGTCTTCAGTAAAGGAAATTCGTTCCTAAGACACATAGCCACGGGTCAGACCAAGAGGATAGGGATTCGGGTGAAGAATCTCTATAAACTAGAGGTAGATGATTGTGCAGCATTGAGTACAAAAGCAGAATTGGTGCAAAGCCAAGACATTGGCGAGTTGTGGCATAGGCAGTTGGGCCATTTGCATCATTGGGCTTTGAAAATAATGCAACAAATATCTACATGACTTCCCAAAGGTAAACTTGAGCAAGTTGACCCATGCAAAGGTTGTACCTTGGGAAGGTACACCAAGTCTTCCTTTCATGATCGAGACAGTTGAGCAAAGGCTATCTTAGAGTGAGTTCATACTGATGTGTGGACCATTCTTGATGTCATCCATAGCAAAGCAAAGGTATTATGTGATTTTCATTGATGATTATTCTCGTAAATGTTGGATTTATTTCATGCAGAAGAATGACCAAACCTTCACAACGTTTTGTGAGTTCAAAGCTTTGGTCAAGAAACAGTTAGGGAAGAAGATCAAGGTCTTAAGAAGCGACGACGGTGGAGAATATGTCTCTTGAGAGTTTAAGTACTTCTGTGCAGCGGAAGGAATTAAACGAGAGTTGACAACACCTCATAACCCATAGTAGAATGGGGTGGCCAAGAGGAAGAACATAACTATTGTAGGGGTAGCACGGGCAATGTTCCATGACCAAGGCCTACCACTTCACTTGTGGGCTGAGGCATGCAACACGACGGTCTATTTGCAGAATAAAAGCCCACATCGCATAATTGGGATGAAGACACCAGAGGAAACTTTCTTCCATAAGAGACCAGATGTGGGGCACTTCAATATCTTTGGCTCATCAGTATATTGCCGTGGGACAAAGGATGCATGGAAGAAGCTTGAGCCAACAACAGAGTTGGGGATACTTGTGGGGTACACTGATACACCTCACAACTATCGAGTGTACTTGCCTACGAGTCAGAGGACAGTGGTTTGTAGAGATCTCAAGTTTGATGAGCAGAAGGCCATGCGAGTTTCCCTTGAGAGGGAGCTCCAACTATAGGTTGTGGAGGAATTGTTGGTTCCTAAGGAGGATGAGCCTCAGACTGATGTGGAGTAGCCACATGCAGAGGTTCCAGGAGTGGAGACATCCATATAAGAAAAGTCTTCTAGAGATGGACGAAAGCGCACAAGAGAAGCTGACAGATTGTTGAAGGATGTGATAGAAAATGTGGGAGCACCATCTTCTCAATGCAAACAGAGGAGGTCACCTGAGAGGTACACTAGATACATGGCCCTTGTTGGGGAATGTGTTGAGACTGAGCCATCTTCCTTTGAGGAAGTAGTGCAACAGCCGATTTGGGTTGATGCTATGGTAGAGGAGTATGACTCCATAGTTCGTAACAGTGTTTGGGACGTGGTGCTGAGATCAGAGAACAAGTTAGTTGTGAGTTCCCATTGGCTTTACAAGGTAAAGCAAGCTACTGATGATAGTGTGGAGAAGCATAAGGCAAGATTTGTTGCCCGTGGCTTTTCACAGATCATGTTGCTACAGTATATTTTAACAGAGGAGCAAGATGTTGACATTTTGACAAAGGAATTGTCAAAGTGTAAATTCGAGTTCCATAGAGACACGATCAGGGTGGCAGATAATCCCTTTCTTGTTGAGAGGGAGTGTTGAAATGTGGAAACAAGAATATTCCAATTTAATTTGTCCTTGAATTAAATTGTGAATTAAAATCGAATTTAGTCTTAACAGCTACTTGGAAATAATTAATTAAGTTATTTTGACTTAATTAGTTGGAGAAATTCAAGTTAGAAGTCTTTCTGAAGTCATGCAAGAGTTATCCCTTAAATTAAGGAGATAAGCCTTAAATTAAGGAGATAAGATTGAGTTATATTTGAGTTGTAATTAGTTAACTCAGTTTACTGAGTTAAGTCCAGTTAAATTAGTTCCAAACTATTTGAGGAACTAATAGAGTTAACAGTCAGTTGATGCATGCATGCACTCAACTAGTGTACTCCAGTTAACTGAAGATTCCCTCATCAGAAACTCATGCATGTCTATTATGAGAAAGACCCAGTTAAGTTAAATGTCAAGGATAGTGTACTATCAGTTGCATGTGTTTTCTTATAAAGAAAACTCATGCATGCAGAAGGAATCATTCCTTTATGATTGCACAGTTCTGATAGTGTGTGAGATCAGGAGATCATCCACTTGGTAAATCAAGTTTTTCCACTTGGTTGAAGGAGATCATCCTAGAGGAACAACACAAGGAAATAGGAGTTTGGAGGGCAGAGAAGAAGGCTTGAGAGAAGCCAAGTTTTCCTATGAGCATCTGTGAGGATTGTACTGAGAGCTAGCTAGGTGTGAGAGCTAAGGCTTTGTATAATTCCTATGTATTTCCACCTTGTATGATAATAAAGATAGTAGGGTTTTAGCTGAGGATTTCCCCAAATTATTTTCATGTGTATTGTGTGACTAATTCTTCTTCTTTTGGTTATATTGCTCAGCTCGATCTTTAAGCTTCTGCAAATTGATAGTAGAAGTAGGCTATAGTATTCTTCTTTGATTTATATTTCATTATCAGGTTAACCTACAGTCAAATTTTCTACACTAGGCCAACCCATAAATATACTCACTTAAGAGTTCACAAGACATGAAACCATTACAACAATATTTATCAAGGAATTATAGCTTATCATGTCACTAGCAGGGATTTGAACCTTAGTGGTGAATATAATACCTATTCAGCCAAACTACTCAAGGTAACACTAATTTAATTTTCCTTTTTAAAGAAATTAGTCTCCCTCTTTGATGGAGGGCTAGAGTGAGGTTTTTGGTACTAGGCCAACCAATTCTTTTCAACCCCTGAGATAATCCCAATTTACTCTCTCTCTCTCTCTCTCTCTCTCTCTCTCTCTCTCTCTCTCTCTATATATATATATATATATATATATATATATATATATATATATATATATGTATATGTATATGTATATGTATATGTATATGTATATGTATATGTATATGTATATGTATATGTATATGTATATGTATGTATGTATGTATGTATGTATACACATATTTTCTAGCCCAAAATAAATGCATCATATGGATTATTTAATTAGAGTCAATCATTAAAAATTTAACAGTTTTAATTGATTCAGATGAAAGCCCCTTCACAATTCCCCAAGGATCAAATTTGGTTAAAAAGAAACAAAATTTTTTATATTGTTCAAATAATATCAATAATTTTGATATTTTTAGGCCAAAGTGGAGCCCTCGTGAATGTGAAGACTTCAAGTCGAACTACTATTGAATTTTAATGAAAAGTTACCATTTTTTTATATTTTCAGACCAAATCCCTTTCAAATTTCTTGGGGCTTTATTTTTCCAAAAGGAGAAGAGTCAATCAACATCCTTGATCTTTTCAAACCAAAGCCCCTTCACATTTCCCAAAGCCTCACTTTGGCTCAAAAAGCTCAATTTGATATTTTTTGATCAAGTGTGAAGGAGATTTGTTCTAAAATTATTATAGACATTTATTTATCAATCATATTGATAAAAGACATTAAGAATCTTATTAGGATTTCGACTCTAAAATCATATTTAGGTATGTATGTATGTATATAGGAAATTTTTTATTTTGCATGTCAATGTGACAATTTTGAAAATTAAATATATATATATATATATATATATATATATATATATATATATATATATATATATATATATATCTATAGATATTTAACTTGAAATCTATTATATCAAAAAACACAAGTTACATCGGAAAACTAGAGATACCCATAACATTTACAACATAACAACTGTCACACCCCATTATTATTTATGGGTTTTTTTTTTCCCTTTTTCTTATGCACATCTACCCAACCTATAGATTTATCAGTTACAATTGAGGATAAGGCCATATCCTCATTTTTATTAGAGAGCTCCATCTCTACTAGATCAATAGAGCTTGGAAAATCTTTATTGCTATCTGAATAGTTTTACTCATGGGTGTGTTTTTGCTCGCTAGATGTAGGCACAATTATTGTTGCATTTTTTTCCTGGACCTTTGCCATAATATTCTCCTCTGCTGAGGAATGATGTAGATCTATAGGGGTTTGGACTAGATCTTGAGAAGCCAAAGTGACATGGTGTTTCTTCTGCTTATGAGAGCCTTCCTTCTTTTGGCTCACTGAGTTCTTGGCACTTGATGTTTCCTTTTGAACACTCCAGCCACAATTGGGCTTTCTCATCTCCTAGGTATTAGTTGTCCCTTTTGATGAGGGAATGCATTTTGAAGATGTCTAAGATGTTAATTTTTTTTTGCATATAAAACCAATGTTTTCATAATCTAAAGGCTAAAGGAATTCATTACCATCACACTTAATAATTATTTTATCTAGTAGTCCTTCACTTAAATTGAATTCAACACAAATGCAAACAAATGAAATGATCCCATGAGTTGAACTTTCACTGTCCACTTTGATGAAATTTCCAATCGAGTTTTCGATGCTCTCGAGGAAATCTAGTTGAATCCATTAGAGCGGTAAGTTTGGGAGTCTTATGTTGGCATTATGATTCAAGTGTTGTCCTTGATGGCAACTCACTCAGAGGTTGGTACAGATGCTCAGAAGTTGGTACAGGAGATGGCAACTTAATCAGAAGACAGATCCTAGTACAGCTTGCCAAGGAAGTTCATACACGCAGGTTTGTTAAGACCAAGTCGCGTGTACACGCAGGTTGGCTTCAGAAAAAGCGCGTGTATGTGGAAAAGTACCTTTGGTCCATGGCGGTTAGTCCTTGGAAGTTGTGCCTATGGTTTTGGACCATGGCGTCTCGACGGACGTGTTGATCCCTAGTTTTGAAGTTGACGGTATTGTGTTACTATGGTTTTGGACCGTGGTATTGTAAAGGGCCTAAGGCTATATAAGGAGAAGATCATTAGGCAAATGATGGTAGGCAAGGTGCAAGAGTGTGTGAGTGATGAAGATCTGAGGAAGTGTGAGATCCAAGTGCTGGTTATGGGTTGGTGATCTGAACCAAGGTTTCACTCATGTGGAGGATGATGAATGATGGAACGAGATCTCAAGGCTTGGAATGATTATCTTCATATGGTTTGCCTGTGGATAGATCAGATGTACTGACGCATGTTTATTATTATGATCTGGGTATGTTTTGATGTCTGATATAGCTGCAGAGTTATAAGTTAGAATTTGCAGATCTGTACGCGGGTTGGCTTTGGTAAAAGAGCGTATACACGCAGGTTGGGTTCATCCAAGTAGCGTATACAATGTGAAGTATGTTATTTGAAGATGAAGTTGGATCTGGTTGTTGTTATGTTGTCTGGTTGTTGTTGACAGGGTTACAGTGATTCAGAATTGGGTGATTCAGAGATTGATGATGCAGGTTGTTCTACAATGATGATTGTTTCATGGATCCAGTATGAAAATGTATGAAACGTGGTCCCGGGAAGATCGTAGGCCGGCACCTACGTACTGGTAAACATATCAGCCAGTACAAGAGCCAAGGGGGGTTGTAGCTCCCTTCCAGGAGCTGCTGGAAAACAAGTGAAGGTTGTAGCCTTCTGTAGGGTTGGCACCTACGTACTAGTAAATGGATCGGCTAGTACAAGAGCTATGAGGGTTGTAGCCCTCTGCAGGTTGCAGCCTGCGTGCTGGTAAATGACTGCACCAGTGCATTGTAAAAGAATTTTCTTATTAAAGAAGAAAGAGACGAATTGCAGCAGGTGGTTTTCACCCACATTGGGTTTCCACCTTATATCATGGTGTTCATGTGTGTGGCTCTTGTGTGATGATCTGTTCTATTATTCTGCACCTGTTTACTGTTAATATGCTTAATAATGATCTGATGCATTTACTGAAGATTAAGATAACTGAATTATAAGATCTCTGGATATACGCGAGTTTCATTAGACACAGTAGCGTGTACACACGGGTTCACTTAATTGAAGTAGCGTATATGTTTCTGAGTATGAAATAGAAAAAGTTTGATTGATCTGATAATACTGATTCACCCCCCCTCTCAGTATTATTTCCAACAATTGGTATCAGAGCAGGTCCTTCAGAGAAGCTTGATCGCTTGAAGGAGATTCGTAGAACAATGGGGAAGAAAGCACGTCAGAAGAAGAAGACAGCTCAAAGGAACAATGACAACCTGCCGTTGAGTGGAAGTAAGAATTCAGATCCTGAATCACCTCAGAATGAAGATGGACAAACAAATGAAGTATCAGATCAAACCATAGATCAGCAAGATCTACCTAGCAAAAAGGAGAATGCCCTCAAAGAAGAAATCATCAAATTAGAAGATCTGTTGGAATGTGCCTCCAGAACTCGACAAATGCTGCTAGCACTGAATAAAGAGCAAGAAAACGAGATCCTCAAACTAAGGCATCAGTTGGATGAAGGAAGGAAAGCTGAAGAGACCTTGAAGAAGCAATGTCTAGACAAAGAAGAACAACATCAAATTGAGGTAAATATCTTGAAAAGTAAATTAGAAGAAAAGGATAAACTATTACGATTTCAAGATAGTACTAAGATCTTGGATGATATTCTTAGTAGTCAAAGGTCCCCTGCTATCAAAACTGGTCTTGGTTTTCATAAGTCTATTGAAGGTGAATCTGGTTCACAAAGTAAGACAAGAATCTCTCATGCAAAATCTGAAAGGCTCTACAAGGAGATGAAAGGTCAACCTCATCAACAATCAAGGAAAGAGACTCCTCAAAGAAAATCTTTTACTCCTCCCATGAATAATGTTGAATGTTATGTATGTCATAATCTTGGACATGTTGCAGCCATATGTAGAAAAAGAAGGTTTCAAGACCATCATGCAGAAAGATCATCACATTCAAGTTACTTTAATGGATATTGCTTTTCTTGCAATATGTTTGGTCACAAAGCTGCTGATTGCTATAGGAGGAATATGAAACATGTAAGATGCTATGCATGTAACAAGTTTGGACATAGAGCAAAGGATTGCAGGAACAAAGCTCATGATAAGAAGAAATCATCAACATGCTTGAAGATATGGAAGAAGAAGGAAGTTCAGCCAGAAAGATGTGGCACAGCACAGGGTACTCAGCACAGCACAGACATAACAGACTCAGGGGGATCTGAAGGCATAGAACTTCAGTGTTCTAATTCTAATACGCAAGTTTCATGAAGCAAATCCGCGTATATACGCGAGTTTCACACTACAAAGTCGCGTATATGTCAGTTTGTGAAAAAGCAGTGGGGACAGACTCAAAAAAGGGGTCTGATATGATCCAGTCCAGTATATGTTCTATTGGTTAACAGTTACAGTCTGCTGAGGATGTCTGGAAATGTCTTGATACTTATGGCACAGGCTCAGGGGGAGCATATACTTCAAATAATGCATTGTTGGCATTATGGTTAGAAGCTGTTGATAAAGTCTATGATACATCTTGCTGTTTGATCAAAGGAATGGTATTGCAGGCTGATGCTTATGGTACAGATCGTGATGCTGCTGGTGGCCTTCATAAGTCCTGGTCTAGATATTTCATCTCTATGTCATGTATCTCTTTTATGATGTCAAGGTCATGTAACGGCCTATGTTGGTTTCCCCACTATGCCTGGGATGAATGATGAAATGTTCATGTATTATCATGTATCTTCACATGGTTAGGTGGATGAGTCAATATTGGTATATCCCCACTAGGTTGGGTGATGAATGTATGTTGAGTCTTTTGGTGATAGGAAGGTCTTCTATGATGTATAAGTCTTTGTTCTTCTTGAAGAACATCTTTTGCAGATCTTGCCTACAGTCAAGGGGAGCATGAACAGCACAATTCAGCAAGAGCAGGATGGATAGATTGGTACACTTTGGCATACACAAAGGGGGAGCACATTTGGAGATTTCAGCATGTACTCAGGGGGAGTATGGACAGCAGTATGGACAGGAGAGGGTATACCAAAGAAGAGAATATCTTGGTCCACCCTTTGCCCTTGATGTCAAAGGGGGAGAGTGACTTGGTGTGGTGGTTGCCATCAAGTCCAAAGGGGGAGATTGTTGGCATTATGATTCAAGTGTTGTCCTTGATGGCAACTCACTCAGAGGTTGGTACAGATGCTCAGAAGTTGGTACAGGAGATGGCAACTTAATCAGAAGACAGATCCTAGTACAGCTTGCCAAGGAAGTTCATACACGCAGGTTTGTTAAGACCAAGTCGCGTGTACACGCAGGTTGGCTTCAGAAAAAGCGCGTGTATGTGGAAAAGTACCTTTGGTCCATGGCGGTTAGTCCTTGGAAGTTGTGCCTATGGTTTTGGACCATGGCGTCTCGACGGACGTGTTGATCCCTAGTTTTGAAGTTGATGGTATTGTGTTACTATGGTTTTGGACCGTGGTATTGTAAAGGGCCTAAGGCTATATAAGGAGAAGATCATTAGGCAAATGATGGTAAGCAAGGTGCAAGAGTGTGTGAGTGATGAAGATCTGAGGAAGTGTGAGATCCAAGTGCTGGTTATGGGTTGGTGATCTGAACCAAGGTTTCACTCATGTGGAGGATGATGAATGATGGAACGAGATCTCAAGGCTTGGAATGATTATCTTCATATGGTTTGCCTGTGGATAGATCAGATGTACTGACGCATGTTTATTATTATGATCTGGGTATGTTTTGATGTCTGATATAGCTGCAGAGTTATAAGTTAGAATTTGCAGATCTGTACGCGGGTTGGCTTTGGTAAAAGAGCGTATACACGCAGGTTGGGTTCATCCAAGTAGCGTATACAATGTGAAGTATGTTATTTGAAGATGAAGTTGGATCTGGTTGTTGTTATGTTGTCTGGTTGTTGTTGACAGGGTTACAGTGATTCAGAATTGGGTGATTCAGAGATTGATGATGCAGGTTGTTCTACAATGATGATTGTTTCATGGATCCAGTATGAAAATGTATGAAACGTGGTCCCGGGAAGATCGTAGGCCGGCACCTACGTACTGGTAAACATATCAGCCAGTACAAGAGCCAAGGGGGGTTGTAGCTCCCTTCCAGGAGCTGCTGGAAAACAAGTGAAGGTTGTAGCCTTCTGTAGGGTTGGCACCTACGTACTAGTAAATGGATCGGCTAGTACAAGAGCTATGAGGGTTGTAGCCCTCTGCAGGTTGCAGCCTGCGTGCTGGTAAATGACTGCACCAGTGCATTGTAAAAGAAGTTTCTTATTAAAGAAGAAAGAGACGAATTGCAGCAGGTGGTTTTCACCCACATTGGGTTTCCACCTTATATCATGGTGTTCATGTTTGTGGCTCTTGTGTGATGATCTGTTCTATTATTCTGCACCTGTTTACTGTTAATATGCTTAATAATGATCTGATGCATTTACTGAAGATTAAGATAACTGAATTATAAGATCTCTGGATATACGCGAGTTTCATTAGACACAGTAGCGTGTACACGCGGGTTCACTTAATTGAAGTAGCGTATATGTTTCTGAGTATGAAATAGAAAAAGTTTGATTGATATGATAATACTGATTCACCCCCCCTCTCAGTATTATTTCCAACATCTTACCCATATTGAAGTAGCCAAATATTTCATAGAAAGATAGTTGAACTTGAAGAACCATGGTTGAATCCAAAGACCAGTGCGACCCCAAAACTAGGGCCCTTGGTTGACAACCATCTTCCAGTCTTCAAGATCCTTAAAGACTACCACAAAATAACATTTAGACAAGAATAGAAAATATGGATTCTAGGTATAATTTTGATGAACCCAATCTCAGAGAGCAACAAATTGGGGCTAGAATCCATTGAAATGACATATGATCATTTTCTTTTCATAATAGGTTATCTTGATTCTAGTTAAAAACTCATTCACCTCAAGGGTTGGGGTGTCAAATGAGTGTTCCAGCACAAAATCTTGGCCTAAGAGTTCCTTGGGCATTTGGGAACTGGAACCTGGCTTAAGAACATCTTTGAATAACCAGGGTTTTGATGCCAAAGATACTCCACCACCTTTAGTGCCTCATTTCAGGCATGCGGTGAAGAAAATATAAGTGTCTTTCTTGATACCATATTCTCTGAGTTCATTTGTAAATTTCCATTGTCTCCCCTTAAAAAGGATCCTTGTTTCCCCCATAGGTAATTTTTTCAACTTTGGAATGTTATCATCAATCGATAATACCATATCCCCATCATTGACCTTCAAGCATAAGGACCTTCTAGTCATATATTTAACAAAAATTGAGAAATTTTTAATACCACAATCCCTAGAACCAATCCTTGAAGTGCTTGAAAATTGGGTTGGATACATAAAACCCTCAGAGAAGCATTTTAGAGAGTTCAAAATAGACATAAGTACCAATTCTAACTAAACATTATAACAAACATTATGCATGCCAACCCATCCCCCCGAAGAGAATCTTAGACTGAAATTTCATAAAAAAAAAAAATTCAACTCCCCACACTCATCATTGACACTTTAGAAGGGCCATATGAGCATGAAGGCCTATCGAGTTTCCATGAATCTTCTTGTCGACCCATTGTACACCCCTTCAACCAGGCCCAACACTTTCACCCTAAAGATATTGGCTCGTGGCGTGATCTCTTTCATTATATTTATTATGGAAATCCTTCAAAACCCATCCTCAATAGGAAACCATGGCACCTTGGCTCCATCCAAGAAAAGAGCCAAAACATACAAGGGGATCCATGGATGGAGCCAACCTTCGCCCACATAAAATCTTGATAGTATTATGTCGAAGGACAATCATACCCCTAACGGATGAGTTCGTTTCCACCTTCATTCGACTCCCTAAGGGGAGAGGAAGTAGTCCTCCACTAAGATCCCCCTTCCTTTTGCAATTCTCTTGGCATGTGGCGGTGCATTCCCATGGGTTGTAAAAGCATAGAACCCTAGCTTCTCACATAGTTGTCATCTTCGTTTTCTTTGTTGATGTTCATTCAAAATTAAATAATTAATTTTAAAATTAATTGTATTTAGCTATCAAATAATGTAAAAATAGATAAACAACTTCAAATTTAATGCTTGATGGAAACCATTTTTTGCTATTGCATATGGAGTATGACCCTAAAATCCTATATAGTGACTACTACTAGGGTTATGACAACGATAAGAATGATCTCACCTCATAAGGGAGGAATCTTGATTATTTTTATTGGATTTTACCAAGCTTGTGTATCTAGAGCCTTGAGGGGTCCATGCATTAAAAGGAACATTTATACTTGGGCTTGCTAGAGGAAGTGGGGGAGTGTGCTACTATAATGATGGTGGATGCGGTGCTATATAGTGAACACCCTTCCTAGATGATACGTACTAGAGAATTCAAAGGAATGATTGTTTAAGGATACTACAAAGTATATATAGCTTTTATGATTAATGTGGCCTGCTAGCAAGATGCAAGTGTGGTTCTATCTCAGTGAGAGACTGAGACCTAGAGCAGTTTTAAAAATGCACGAATAGAAATGATGACATGTTTTTAATGTTAAAGAATTATCCCTCATATTAACGTAAGTAGTTAGAAAATTAGTTGTCAATACCAGTCATTTTGATAAAGATGTTTTTAGAGATTGCTAGATGATATATTTTTAGAAAATTCTAGATATCTTTGGAAGTAGGTAATACTAGACATGCCTAGATTATTCCTAATCTATGTAAAATAGATTTAATTAAGAGAAGGGTGTGTAATTCCCTAAGTGTTTTTTCCTCATTCCTTATTTGTATATCTCTTTAACATGGTATCAAAGCGGGTTTAAGCCCCTTCAAAGAGTGGATAATATATTTGGAATAATGAGAGAACAGAGACAAATAAATAGCTTAATCCTATTCATAGAGTGGAGAGAAGAACATATCATAAGATCTAAGGGTTTAAATTTTAGATCATGAAGATCATAAAGGAGGAGATCCAAGTTTCTAAATGCAAATTTTGTGTGAAAGAACTAGATTTTTTTTTGTGAGAGAGTGTATAACCGTTAGGCTTTTTTCTTGATTCCCTTTTTCTTCTATCTATTTAATATTTAATTAGATTAAATTACTTAAATGAGACCACAAAGTATAATTTTTGTAAAAATAAAATGTTAGATCATGTCCGTGACAAACTAAGATATACATTTTTTTATGAACAATGTTGCATGTTTACTTGCCAAAAAGATGTAGGTGTGGTGCCAAGTTGAAGAGAGACAAAGCCCCAAAGTAGTTTGAAAATATGCCACTAGAAATGATGCCATGCCATGAATACCATGAAATTTACTGAATAAGAATGTGAAGTATACTTTGCATAGAAATACAATGTAGATCTAAGATCAAGTGGGATAAAATATGTTCATGTCCATAGTAAAATAAGATACGTGATGCATCATCTGCCTTCAAACATCATGTTGTGACATATTCCCATGTCACCACATACAAAATCCCTCCTATTTTGTAATGATAGAAAGGATGGCTATGTGAAAAAGTTGAAAAGTTTCATGGATGAATTTCCTCAACTATTCTTGGGGGGAGAAACCTCCACAATTGTGTTTATGGGATTGATTATGTTCTCCACATTGTCAATTAGTTTTTCATGGATCCACTTCACAAAACAAGTGAGCTTAATCTCAAGTTTTACTATTAGAAATATAAAATGTAATAAGTAGATGACAAGCCAACATTCTAGTATAACCTTCAAATATTTTCCCACTAAGTGAGTGGCATGTATGTAGAATCACCCAAATAAAATACATGCATCATGATGGGAGAGAAGCTTGTAGTCCAAGTGAGGATGTTGGTACTACTACCACTTATTGAATAATAATAGATTCCAAGTTTGATGGTGTCTTTGATATACCTTATGATCCACTATTTTCCACTCATATTAAAGGTTTTTTTTATGTTTCTTTAGATAAAATTAAGTTCAATACAAACATAACCTATATCATATAATTTTTATTACATGCATGGAACTTGAATTTAAAAGTTTTCATATGTTTGTTTAAACAAACTTTTCTTTCCAAATATAATTTCTCTTAGATTTTGCATAGGAAGCGATTTTTCTGAGGACATATACAAACAATGATTACCACTATGAACATTGGTCAAAAAGAAGGAAAATATACTTCCCTTAGCCTAATTTGAAATACTAGAAAAGTCAAACAATTGACTTCACTCGTCTGTATAACATTTTCAAAATATTCTTAAATTTGCTATCGAATTAAGGATAGGCAAGCTACCTCAATATTGGGGGATTATGTTTTTAGAATACTAATAAATTATATGGAAACAACTCCAAAAAAACATTGATTTGTATGAGGATTGGTTGTTAAGTTTGATAAATTTAACACATGATATCATAATAGCAAAATACGAGGTTAAAGAAATGATGCAAGTGTTTGAATAATTTCTCATACAAATGATGGATGACCTAATAGAATGTGTATACATGGGAATTGACATAATTCCAAAGAAATGAATATCTTGCTTGCACAATGTTCAAACAAGTCTTCAGATATTTTTTCTTACAAATAATAAATGGATATAACACATTGTATATAAATGAGAGTAGACATAATTAAAAGAGAAACTAACATATTTCTCAGCCCTAATGCAGTTTTTCAATGAAGCACTCATGTGATTCAAATATAAAGAGACACTTCTTATGTAATTATTCACCTAGAAAAGAGACTCCCTTACCTTTTCTTTCTATGGGTTATTACTAAAAACATAGATCCATCTTAATCATGTATCTATCATGTGCTGAGAGGGATCAAACCTCTCTAGGTGAAAACCTCCTTTTGGAGTGCAAAACTTAATGAAAGGTTTGAATATCAATAGACTTGATCTCTCTTAGCATATGATAGATCTGGAGTTAATATGAATCTATGTTGGTTCTAGTTTCAAGTGATATTGTGAAACTTTTAGATGATCATCAATATGTATATATGTATACATTTTAGATAAATATGATCTCTTTAAAATTACATCATTATGAATCCAAATAATGAAAAAATAATAATTCTTAGTGATGAAGAAACTAAATAATAACAATAAAATTATTAATATATTGAATTCTTCTCAATCTACTTGAGGATGATCAATGTCAATCAATCTTCTTTAGTGTTCATAGTAATGCAATTTCTAGAGGATAAAAATTATGTTTAAATATATGTATAAGATAAAAATGATCATTTTAAATATATAGATTTCCTTATTTTGTTGAGAATATATGGAGCATTATTCAAAGGCATATTTAAACAATTATAAGAGGAAATAAGTTGAACATAAATAAATTAACAATGTTGAATGATGAAAAAATTACATTGAAATCAATGCATGTACACATGAATCATTATGATTCAATTTCTAATGCATCAAATTTAGTGTACATGTCAAATTCAATTACTATTCAACTTCTATTTCTATTCAATTTCACTTTCAATTTCACTTTCAATTACTATATCGATTTCTATTTTTATTTTTATTTTAATTTCTATGTCAATTTCAGTTTCAATTTCTATAATTGTTATTTCAATTTCAATTTCAATTTATCTTTCTATTCAACTTCTAATGCATTGGTTTTAGTGTACATGCTAATTTCTAGATTTGTTGATCTAGAAATTATGAAAAATGCACATTGAAATTTCAATGTGCATGTCAATTTTAATGTTGATTTAAATGTCAATTTCCATTTATATAAAATAAAAAAATCGAAATCTAATGCATTGATTTTAGTGTAAATATCAATTTCTACATGTTTTGATATACACGGGTGGGACTACTGCAAATCGATTAAAAAAGCATAATGAAATTAATGCATGTACACTAAAATCAAGTTTTATTCCAATTAGAAAGATTCATTGGCCCACACATCTATGTTTACTTTTTGATTGTCAAAGAGACAAATGATATTTTCAAATGTTAATAAACTAACTATTACTCATGTGATTTTATAAGATTTTGATTACAAAAGGTTTTTTTCTTCCTTTTCACTCTCTGTATGTGTTGATTGTAGTGTTTTTAACTTGTGTACCCAAGTGAATATTGTTGTAAGATAATGTTTAGAAGGAAGTCACATTCTTTTTATTTTAATTCTTCTTGTTGAGATTCAAATTCCATCATATGGTTTGCTTACATTGATTTCACTTATTCTTCTTGAGAGTACTCTATGAATACATGTACACTAAATCAATGCCTTGATTTCAATGTACATGCCAATTTCTAGAACCTTTGAACTATAGATGGCATAGAATGTACATTGAGATAATGTTTTCTTACAATTAGAAAGATTTTCTAATTACACATCTGCATTTAGTTTTTTATTGCAAATGATGCATAAATAATATTTTTAGATGTTAATAGATTAACAAGTATTTATGGGCTTATATAGAATTATCGCTGCAAATGGTATTTTCCCTCCCTTTCACTCTCTTTATGTGTTTATTGTAGTGTTGTCAATCTGTGTAGCCTTGTTAATCATGTTGGTATGTTATGTTAAGAAGATATTTCCATTTTTTTTATTGTAATTCTTCTTGTCAAGATTTAGACTCGATTATATTATTTCGTACATAGATGTCACTTATTATTCTTAAGAGTACCTTATCAATACATGTACATTGGAATCAATGCATTGATTTCAAAGTGCTTGTCGATTCCAATTTCAATTTTTATTTTATGTCAATAATTATTTCTATGGTAACATGGATATCCTCATACAAAAAAGTTGCTCAAATATATTAATATCTATATCTATATCTATATCTATATCTATATCTATATATATATATATATATATATATATATATATATATATATATATATATATATGGAAATTAATATATTTGAGCAACTTGTTTGTATGAGGATATCCATGTTACTATAGAAATAATGTAAATTTTTTTTTCGGCATATGGTTTCTTCTCTTTTAGTATATGTAATCCACTATTCAATTATTTCCTTCTCATTTCATTTCTTCATTTTTAAGCCCTTTATTTATAACCTTATCTTTTATATTTGTAAACACTATTCTTCTAAGTTCACGTTTGAATTCCATTATTTTTGTTTTTTTCCTTATAATCATATCCTTACTTAAATATGTATTCCACTCTTTATCTTCTTCCACTTTATTCTTCACATATTTTCCTACTTTCCTACTCCCCCTACCCCTCTTTTATTATTCTCTATTTTATTATTATTCTTAAAAAAAAATTACATCATTTTATATTAGTCTTATATTTTATCCTCCTTATTTCTTCTATTTTACCTTATCACTTTTATTCATCATAATTTACTATTTATCATTTCCTGATTTTTCGTGTATATTTTCTTACTCTTATACATTTTATATCATTATTGTTTTTTATAACTTTTGCGTATCTTCTATTTGTTTATGTTAGACTAAATTTTCCTCTTCTTTCCATTCCATGTTGAAAATGGTTGTTATTGATGTCAAATGTTGTCAAAATGGTTGATTATATAGAATGTACCCATGTATACTTTCTCAAACATCACCTTTATCATTCATTTGTCACTAAACTATCATTCCTTTGTCCATATCACTTGTAACATCTATACAATCTATATAATCATCATGTTATCATAATGTTGATATCTTTATCAACTAGGTTACCATCAAGGATAACATATTAGCCATAATTCCAACAATATCCCCATTTGGACCAGGGAAAATCTTAAGGATGGAAAATTATCTTGAAGTTTAAAAACATTGATGAATCTCACTAGTCCCTAATATGAAAACTATAAAATATTTATTTATATATTTGTAAAATTATTCAAATTTATAATTATTTTATATATAGTCACTTTATAATGTTGGCGATTTTTAAGGTAAAATAATTTTACATTGTAAAATTTTGGCGAACCATTTTTAGAAAAAGTGGAAGTTTGCGAATCTTTTTTTTGGAAAAATGATGGAAAATTAGCCCATCTATGAATATTAGCCCCTAAAATTTTCCATGCTTCGGAATTGATGGAAACCACTTTGGTTTTTGGTCATCACCTGTAAATACTTGCAAACACACCTAAAAATACCAAGTCTTCTCCCCAATCATTCTTCTCCAAACTCCAAACTTCTCTCCCCCTTTGACATCAAGGGAAAAGGGTTGACCAATGCTGAATGAAGGCTTCTCTCCCCCTTTGTAGAGAGGATCGTTGTAGGTATGATCCATTGAGTATGAAACCTGCATGTTGACTATGATCCACCTAAACATATGTTGAATTGTTTGAAGATATACAGTATTTGATGACTCAACCAAATGTGACCTTTCCTATGACCAATGACTCCATGATTACATCAATCACCCAACACAGTGGGGTTAGATATTTGACCCAACTCTACATCAATGTCCCAACATAATGCGATTTCATACATGAATGACTTGACCCCAATAGCCCATATATGACAAAAGTTTACAATGATTTACAACATGGGTCTTTACAAGACCTTTACATTAGGAGAAAGATATGAAATTTACAACTAAAACCAGGGATCTCAATAGTGAGATATCAAGACCATGATAGTCATGAACAACCATCATACACCTTATAGGAACCTAAAACATGAAAATATAATCACAACAACATAGACAACATCATGACCATCCTCATCATCATCATGTGGGACAATGTAGTCGTTAATATGTGACCAAATGTGCAGTGTTTCTAAGCATCACCAAGAAGTTGTAGAACCAGCATATCAATAAACATCCTCTTGACTTCATGTAACATGTTTTTTCCACATATAGGAAGAGTTATAATCCATATGCAACAATATCAATCTTTTGAACCATAATGCCATCATATTATCTTCATGCCTCCATCAAAGACTAAGAGAACCTTCAACATCAATAATGACCATAGCATGTACTTCATCAAGTGTATCAAGTAGAATTATCGCACAATAAAACAATTTCACCAAAATTCAACTCAAGTAATCATCCATAAGATCACTATATGCAATTCATCCATCATTGATAACCCATGACATAGTGATATCAATTTGTCTATATCTTCTCATCAACAATAGATTCCAACAACAATGAGTAAATCATGAACTCATCATCATCAACCAATTGTAGCATAATATTGTGCAATCAAACCATGTTAGTAACTCATCTCCTTGATATCATATCATCAAGATCAACATGCTCTCTTCACAAATAAGAAGAGCCACAATCCTCAAGCATCATATACATCATCATATGCATCAACAACATGTGTGCAAACAAAGAGAACCTTCATTCATCACAAATTTGATCAATAGAATCACATCTTCAATATACATATCTTCAAGTTTTAACAAAACATTTACCAAATTTGAGAAATATATAGACATCATCCATATGGTATAATGACAACAACATATCAATGTCAACAAGTGGTGAGTGAATCATAAACTCATCATCATCAACAAATGCCAACAACGACCACAGCCTACACATCCCTTTATCATGTGCAACTCAAGTAACATATAAACATCAACCATAAGTTCATCATATCTAGTACATGCCTTATTTCTAACTAATTATAAACATATATATTCTCATCAACTAGAAAGGGTGATCAAGCCAAAAAAATCATCATGCAACAAGGAATCATAATGCCAACAATGCACTATTGGAAGCATAATAGATTCTCCCCATAAACATGTGTCAAATCTTTATCATCAAATATGATATTATATCCATCTCATCAATAATAAAATGCATCAAGACTATTTTCAACAACAACAATATAGGATTTTGCAACTATTCATAAGCTCATCATCCCTAAGCGTCATATAGGCATCACCAATAGTATGCAACAAATCACTGTCAGAAATAGAAAGCTAATAACAATATGATGGAAGCATATTCAAAGCTCCCCTTGAATATGTGTCATTCATTTATCACCATAGGGAAGCATATGTGTCTTTCTAAATGAAAAATCGCATATATACGTAATTTTCCATCATGAGATACGCATATAAAAAGTAAAATATTGATTCTTTATAGTTAGAACTCCCCCTGAACCTGTATTGTTTGTTCCTGTTCACTGTTACTTCATCATATACAATGTCAATACCATAAATATCACAAAAGAATATCAAACATCAAGATACACATGCATAACTCCCCCTGAGATCATAGATCTCTGGTCCTGTGGACCTAATAATCATCACCTGTTATGCATGAGGTTATGTACCTCACATTCACTTCTATAATCACTGTTAGAAGTATGCTTTTACGAGTAATGGACTACAGTAGGGACAAATTTCCCTACGTCTCTAATTGTTGTTCCTTCTTCCCCCAAATCTGCTTGCACTTTCTAACCATGCGCTGAAAATTATTCCACCTTTTGCTTCTATTCCAAATGTTTGACTTGCAACCAGTGACCTTATGCCCAACCTTGTTACAAGTATAACATCTTATATGACGAGAATAAGGAGAAGAGGAATCATAATATTTATGTTTCATATTCCTCCTATTGCAATTAGTAGCTTTGTGACCAAACATGTTGCAAGAAAAACAATATCCCTTAAAGAAACTTGAGTACCTAAGAGCTGATGATCTTCCTGTGAATCAGCTTCTACATTTGACTAAAAGGTGTCCAAAGTTATGAAAAATAAAACATTCAACATTATTATGTAGAGGAGAAAATTTATTGTTGCTATAGTTAGGAGAAAATGATTTCCTTTGAATATTTTCTTTCTTTGGTTGTTGAATTGGTTGACTTCTTAATTCTTTATCCAGTTTTTCAGAGTTTTCTTTGATAACCTTATGATTTCTTGCACAAGCTTGTGAGCTAGATTCTCCTTTTTCATGAAAACCAAGACCAAATTTAATGGAGGGAGACCTTTGATTGCTAGGAATATTGTGCACTATCTTTGAGCTATCTTGAAATCTCAATTTCTTATCCTTTTCTGCTTACTTACCTTCGAGAATACTTACCTCAACCTATTTTTCACCTCTATTCTTTTCCAATTGAGTTCTCAACTCAATGATCTCATTCTTAAGCTTGGTTTCTTGTTCTTCAAATACTTTAAGAATATGCTCATATCATTTGTTTGACTTTTCAAGATCTGATTTGGGAGAGGTTATTTATGCTTCAAGTCCTTCAGAGTAACTGGTTATTTATTTAAGCTCTTTGGTTGTTGTATCCTCTTCATTTATCTTCTTTCCAAGTTTATTTATCAATGACGCTACTTCATCCTCCAGTATTTGACATTGATCTTCCTTTTCCTTATACAGCTTCCTCATCCCTTCTTTAATTTTCCTTCCTTCTTTCAACTGATTCTTTAACCTCATAATATCTTCTTTGTAGGTACAATATTTTTCATCAAATAGTTGTAGTAGGTTTTGATGATCTTTATTCTCATCTGTAAGCCTTTTAAATTCTGCTTCTAGAGCCATCATTTTTTAATCTGATTTTTTCTGCATAATGATTATCTTCACTTTTACCCAAGAGGACAATATCAATTGATTCATTATCATCATCACTACATAATATGGGAAATTTGCAATCATTTGTATAATGGTCATCACATCTACAATTAAGACAAGAATCAATACCTATTGGTTCTTCATCACTATTTTCACTAGCTTCTTCATTCTTGATCACCAGAAAGAGGGGTGTTCTTATAGCTAAATATTTGTTGACATCAATAACTGTCACTTCATCTAACGTATTGCTTTCACAATTTTCTTGGACTGACTTCTTCCTTTGAGATGCCTTTTTATTTTGCTTCTTTCCCATTGTCCCTGCTCCACTCTTAAGTGTTTAAGCTTCTATTGGAGTGGTTTTCTCTGATACCAATTGTTGGGAAAAATACTTTTGGGGGGGGGGGTGAATCAATATTTTAATTCACTTTACTTTTCATTTCATATTTTGATTTTTGTACTCTACTGTCATTAAGGAAACCCATGTATGTACATGACTATGGTAAATGCAAATAACGTATATCTAGATAACTAATTTATCATTTATTTCATTAATTGTTCATCCTTAAACAATGCATCATTACTTAATCATTCATTCATTAAGTAGAAACCATGAGCAGTAAAAAGAAGATAGATCATCAACACACAAGAAACATATCAACACACACGAACACCAAGATTGAGGTGGAAACCCAATGTGGGAGAAAAACCATTGTTGATGTCGTCTTTGTCTTCGTCTTTTATTATTAAGAAAAATTCTTACATTCTTGTACCGGCACAAACTCTTACCAGTATGCAGGCACCCACATAGAAAATTCTACAACCTCCTCTTGTTCTCTAGCACCTGCTGGAAGGGAGCTACAACCCCCTAATCTTGTTTACCGACTCCTACTGGAAGGGAGCACCTACCCTCTGCACAAATTTACCAACTACCACTTGAAGTAAGATCTAACTCCCTCACTGAAGGCTTCAACCCTAAGCATCTCTCGTGGACCATGTTTCATAATATTTCATACTAGATCCACTTGAATCAAAAATATCAAAACCTATAGGCCACTTTTCATCATATTTTCAGACTGGACCCACTTCCAACATTAAGCCCAATACCAAGTAACAATTCTGAAACCAAACACTAAACCAACTGAATCACGGTATTACCATCAAATCAATCATTGAACCTCAATCAACCATTGCAACAAGATCAAACCAATCCATAACCTATATAAACCATAATATCATACAAATTCATAGTCGTTATATCAAACCATACTTTGTTCATCATCAGAGAAACAAAGTGTTGCCACTATAAACCCTGATCAGGTATACCTCATAATGTATACGCTAATGTTCATAAGCATTTCCGCATATGTATGTGTTTCCTTTGTACAAAACCCGCATAGAGATCTCAGTTTACTGAATACTAAACTGAATCAATGTGACACTAAATCAACCACTGAATCATATATTCAATCAATCACATATTACTGAATCAATCACTGAACCAATCATAGATCATAGTGTAGCATCATTACCAATCAATGTTCCATTTCAAAATCAATTTAACCCAATCAATATTGTTAAACACATATCATCATGATAGAGACATCATTGATAGACAACAAAAAATAAGCTAGACATCATCATCTATAAACATCAAGCATCAGTTCAAACCCTTGTTATATATGCCACTTTCATAAGGCATATCCACGTATGCACGTGTTTACAATTCACAACACCTACATACATATCTGGTCATATTGAATTTCTTTTTTGTAGAATATATATGCAACCCTACATAGATGGATCCACATATGTACGTTAATATTAAAAAACACAACAATGTACAAATATGAAATTATTGAGTTACACCTTCGCTGCAAACCACAACATTTTCTAAACCCATTTCTTGACATACATTACTACATTTGGATCAATTCATCATCATAGATACATATCTAACATTATAAGCATAAATATATCAAGCAATTATTATCATTAGTTTTCACTACACTTTCAGATCTATCAAATTTGAGCCTCCTCCATGCTCCTCAGTGCACTGATGTTTTAGATCAAATAATTCATAATCCATCACTTGCACACCTAGCACCTTCATCTCCATTTCCTTATATAGATTTAGCCTTAGCCAATACCTTAGGAAAATCCCTTAGTAATGTCATTGGTATTCTTTGACGGGATCAAATAACTGTTGTTGCACCCATTACTATGGGACAATACCATGGTAAAGAGCCCTGGTATCCAAATTACCATGGTGCAGATTATGTACACGAATTTGCTTCACAATACCTACGTATGTATGTGACCTTGCTTCTTAGGACCCACATATACTTTCTCAGACATCACCTTTATCATTTATCTGTCTCTAAACTATCATTCCTATGTCCATATCACCTATAACATCTGTACAATATGTATAATCATCATGTTATCATAATGTTTACATCTTTATCAAGTAGGTTTCCATTAAGGACAACACATTAGCCATAATGCCAACAGAGGATAATTTTTTTTTTGAATATTCCTTATACATTATGCCAATTGCAAAATTTGGACCAACCAATAAGTAAGTAGACCCAACTAATGGACAACTCAACACTACCCTAGATTCCAAATGCACTATAAATAGCCATGAGAAGTAGCATTTCTAGCCATTGCTCAAGAAATTTCAGTTCTCTTTTAGCAAGAAAGAGGTATAGATATGAGGTTTATGCCTCATGAACCATTAAGTGAAGTGAATCTAAGTTGGAGAATTATTTTGTGAAGTATTTCTTGAGTTGTGGAAGGGATTTTTGGCATACTTTTTGAATATTTTTTTGTCTGCTTTGGTTTTGGTTTAAAGGAGACCAAGTTCTATTTCAAAAAAGGTTGAATTCGGCCTTGTTGAGAGGCTAAGGTGTTCTACATGATGAATTCTGTTGAAGTTGATGTCTCTTCCAAGAGGCCAAAATATATATTGTTGAGAGGCCAAGTTTTGAAGGAGGTCGAGTTCTAGCCAAGTTCTATGTGTTGGTTTAAAGGAGACTGGGCCCTAACTCATCAAGGCTACCTCAATAGAAGTGACAACAAATTTTTCAAGGTTAAGTACAAGCTTCTATATTAGAGCCTAAAAAATTGTAAGTTGGTCCTTACAGAGGATTCGTGTCTTCATATTCCTGATAGGTTGACGCCTTCAATTGTTCTAAGTTGGTTCTTACAGAGGATTGGTGTCCTCACAAGTGGTTGCAATAAATTCAAGATTGTTTGAAAAGAATTCAAGTACTTCTTCAAATTTGAATTTTCACTTTAATATCACTATTTATGCATTAAGTTGTTGATATATTATGTGATGAGGATTTATTTTTTATGATTAATAAATTTAAAACAATTTAATTCTAAGTGATATTGATTCATCCCCCCTCTTAATTTCACTATATATTTCCCAGAACTAGTATTAGAGCGAGCTTCTTTAATAACATTCAAACAGTTGTAAGAAGATATTACATGGGTCATAGGTTGTTGAGAATTCTTAATGAAAATTCCTTTGTTTGATAAACCAATTATTTCCTTTTTGAAGATAAGAATGAAAATTCAATTGAAGTCTCTTGGTGCTAAAGTTTGGCAGTCTGTCTTAGATGGATTTAAGGTTCCATCTTCTCCTCTAGCTTATCAAGATGGGAAAATTTCTTATGTACTCAATCCAAATGCTATTAAATCAATCTTAAATGGCTTGTTAGAATTAGAATTTGTTAAAGTTATGTAGTTTCAATCATCTAAAGACATGTGGGACAAACTTGTAAGAAACTATGAAGGAGATGAAAATGTAAAGAAGGAAAAACCTCAAATATTTCAAAGGCAATTTGAAAGATTAAGATGAATGATGAAGATGTTATTGATTATTTTCTTCAAGTAGATGATATATTTAATTCTCTCAAATGACTTGGTGAATTTTTTGAAGAAATGATAGTTGTTAAATAAATTTTGAGGCCTTTTCCTCTGAATTTTGATGCTAAAGTCTTTTGCATAGAAGCATTAAAGGACTTGGAGAATTTAATAATGGAAAATATTCATGTAATTCTCATTTCATATGAAATTGGGAGGGGGAACTCATTACATAAGGAAGAATCATTTAAATCATTTAAGAAGTCAAGTAGATGCAAGTTCAGTGACTGCTCCAGTAATGATCTGATATAGAAATGGCTCAGCTAGTGAGAAAGAAAAGAGCTAGATCCAAAGGTAAGTTACCTCTCACATTTTTTAATTGTAGTAATATAGGAAATTTTTCTACTAGGTATCATTTTTGGATGTTAGTGATGATGAGGAAAAACCTAGAAAAAGGACCTTCAAAGGAAAACCTTAAAAAAAATAAAATCTCTACTCCAAAGAGGATATTGATTTATTTTAAGAAGAAGAAGAATATGATTCTGATGATGATAGAAAAGAGATCTCATTTTTAGCCATAAGTGAGGAATCCAACATAGACAATTTAGAAGAGAAAATTATAAAATAAAAAGAAGAAAGTGTTGAAGGTATAGTGGATCTCAAAGCATAATTCATTAATGCATTAGAAGAGATTGATAACCTCAAGAAGAATGAAAAATAATATCCAAGGAAATCATATTAATCAATACTGAAAAAAATGAAGAGAAAGAGTGGAAGTTTTGAAAATTCAACTAAAATAAAGGAAGAAAATTGTGAGAAGCTTGAGGTAGAAATTGTCTCATTAAGGAAAGATCTAGATGACCTCAACAAAAACATGAAACACTCTCAAAACCTAGATGCTATTATCAGTTGTGAAATACCACCATATGAAAATATAAATCTTAGTTATATGGGTGATAATTCATACAACAAACATGAAAAGGAAGTTGAATAAAAACTTGAAAGCTTCAATCTTAGTAAAAGCAAGGACACAAGTCAGAAGGAGTCTTGAAAAACCACTAAACCAAAAATCCATGATGATTCTCTCGAGAATTCCATTAAAAATTAAGGAAATATTATGATAAGGGACATGGACCAACACTCTTCTCCAAAGTAGATCAAGTCCAGAAGAACTGCTCCATTAAGGAAAGCATACACAACCAAGTATCAAACTTTTTTTCTTGGTCGCTATTTTTTATGCAAAAGTTTTGGACATGAAGCAAGAGAGTGTAAATATTATAATATTTATGAAAGAGCTTCTCATCAACCCTCTAGGAATAATATTGTAGACCACAAAATCAAGTATATTTATGGCTTCAATAATAGAAATCATAATTCATTTTCTCTGTTATCCAAGTATATTATAGAGTGTTATAGATGCAACAATTTTGGACATATAGCACGAGACTTCAATACACAATCAAGAGAAGGGTTTTGTAAGAAAAAATAGGAAGATCCACCAAAAGAAAAATGTGAACTAGTTATGTATGCCCCAAAAAAGCAAAGTGAACAATACATTGATAGTGGGTGCTCTACACATATAACTGCAGATTAAAAGAAATTTATTACTATAGAAGAAGAAAAAGGAGGACATGTAAGTTGTGAAGACAATGGATATGCAAAAATCATTGGAAGGGGTACCATAAGTATAAGTTCACAAAGGTAGGGCTAAATCACAAAACGTTTTTTATATTGAAGGACTCAAACATAATATTTTAAGTGTCAATCAGATGTGTAATCAAGGTTATGATCTGACTTTTCCTTCTAACGATTGTGAAATAAGGAAGACTAATTTAGGATGATTAGTGAGAAAAGTGATAAGGACTCCAACTAATGTATATATTCTTGATGAAAATAAAGGAGAAATTTAGAGTTGGTTATGGAATAAAAGGCAAGGACACTTGAGCTTTGACAATTTGGTAAAAATCAACAGAACACAACTAGTGAGGGAGATGCCAAAAATATTGAAACCAACCAACACCATCTATAAATCTTTTTGTTGATGGTGCTCGACCCACCAACATGTTGGGGGATCTCCCTAGTAATAAGTCCCAACTAGACCTCAGACCATTTGGTGTAGGATTCCCAGCAGTGGGTTGTACAGTATCGCCTTGATTGCATTTGTGTGCAAAGGCAAGCAGGATGTCCTTGTTTGTACCAAGGTGTGACTAGTGCAGCAAGCCAAGGAAGGTGCATGAAGGGTTCTAACACATGGAAAGGGGAATGAGTGTGCCCCTTGGAAACCTGTGAAAAAACACGTCTTGGAAGGGAACACCCGAGCAAAGATACATCACAGGCTGGAAGGCAAGTGAACCAATGATCCAAAGTGATGGTTAAACCAACAACACATTTCAATAAGATTCATACATACATATATAGAAAAAGTCCATAAATACATGCGTAAGAAAACAACTACATATATCATTAGAGCAACCAAGACAACTGAAATACAATAATAACATATGCATGAAACGTGTTGGCTCTGTTATATTAAGAGTGAAAGATCCAATCATATAGTACAACCATGAACAACCACTAGTTCCAATAGTGGAACCTTATAGTCATTGTTGCCTGCTCCTCCAAAGAGATGTACTAGCTCTGCATTGTGGAGAAGCCAAGGCTCGTTGCAATACACTCCAAGCTTTCTCTAAGACACACCTATAGGAAAATTGGCTCCCAAAAGCCTATACAATGAGTTATGAGGTTCTATAAATAGAAAAGGGTGGGGTGACCCTTGACATTCCCTTTTGTGAATCTTCACCTACCCTTATGACTCTTCAACTACTACATGATTGTTACGTTCGATCATCAACACTTGGTCTTTCACTTTTACAAGATGTTACATTACAATCTGCACATGTACCCATGCGAGACAAAATAGGCTTGAGCAAGCCATGAAAGACACTACTAAGACTTAGACAACTGTGGGAAGACCAAATCTTTGACATCCTCGTGATTTCGACGGTGACAAACTGATGCCAAGCTTGGTAGTTCGTGATGGTGACATCCTGCTGAAAGCGAACTCTTACCTCTATTGCATATGGGTACGCTAATCTGGAACCTATATCCAACTCGTCTAATAACATCCACATCATAGTCTTGAGTGTATCTAGACTAGCAACATACTGATGCATAGTGTCTGCACTGATCTCCAAGTCAGCGCTGGTGGCTACACGCATCAACTCATCAAAGCAAATTTCCAATTGTGTTTGGAGTTGGTTCTTTGAATTCACCTCGGTGAGTGTGCTAATAGATGGGATCACGTGCATGCACACTATGACATCCATGCTTTTGAACACCCGTGCATGTGAAGTCTGCAAACTGGTGATGAGCTACGGGAGTTCCTAATAGTTCTAGATATGACTTAGGATGCATGCCTTCAACTCTACCACCTTGAGCTTCATCATCTTTGGAAAGTACAATGGGGCTCCTTTGTACCTCGTTGTCCATGTCTGCATGCAGTCAATGATAATGTGTAGATTTGACAAGATGCGTGCTCTCCTAGCACATCGTTGCTGCCAACTGTTGATATGGACAACTACCTGATGCACGATGCCAAATCTGGAATACAACAATCGCATGAATTTTTTTAAGGATGATACTTCATCCAGTATCACTCGCTTCAACTATTCTCTGGTGGATGATGTAACATGTTCTCCTCCCTACTTGGCTACTTGTAACTCCTTGGCCATGCCCTCATTCTCTGCTATCAAGAATCAAACACTCGACCTGGTAGCCTCAGCATATACTCTAGTAGCATCATCCAATGTTTTTGGATGCTTGTTCACATCGGGTACAATCACTCATTCTTCAAACTGTGTAGGAGATGTGTGTACATCTGGAATAGGAACTTTGCTTGACTGCACAACTCTATGTTGCGACTCGTCGAAAGTTATGTTGTGCATCTCCTCTTCTGGATTGTCTTCAAGGATCTCGATGTCTCCTTGATCTCTTGGGACTTGCTCTACCTCCGGATCTGGTGAATCCAGTGGGGTGACCTCTTGGTTATGAGGCATGAGGTCAATATCTTGTTTAGACTCTGGCTGCACCACATTCGTATTCATCCGCTCTAGCATCAGTTCAATCTCTTTAGCTAAGTCCTTCTCCTGTGACTGCTCACTCTTTCTGCTTTGTTCCAACTGCTTGGATGAGTCTATAAATTGTATGGGCACAGTTTCATCAATCTATGCATGTTGCAGCTCCTGTTGTGTCTATCCCTGCTACACTTCCTTCTCTCTTCTGCGGAGCTCCTGTTCTTCCCAGAGTTTCTACTTTAACAATTACAACTCCTTTTTTTTTTCCTCCATCCTCCCTTTATCTCTTTTCCTTTGTGCATTCTTCTTGTTGTGTTGTCGCCTCTTAGCCTCAATCTCCCAAGCTACTTTCATCACAAGTGGATCTGCTATGAACTTGTGGCTTTGTTTTACCTCTATGTTGTCAACAACCTTTCTCTTGCCTTTGTCATGCATAGGTCTGTTACCCTTTGCTGCTGTTGATGATGGTGCTCTCTGAGATGCTGCTTCATGCTGCTTTGTTAACAATTCCAGAGCTATGCCGACCAATTCTTTGAGCCTAGAGAAACTGTGACAGTATCTCCATGGGTCTTCCTTAGGCCAATGACACGCCCTGTGGATCTAAGGAAATTGTACTCTTGTACAATGGTCCTTTACAAACAATGCGGGTCATACGGATTGAAACTTATGGTGCCGAAAGTGAATCATTTGAACTCTTCTGTCTCAGCATCATCATGATTGAGATTCTGTATCTCGTACAACTTGATCCATAGAGGAAGAATGGGCCAAGGTGCCTTCTTCTTCCTATGAAGTCTAGATGACAACCTTTTTGAGATGTGATATGACACTTCTTGCATGATGAGCTTGTCCATGGCAAACTTTGGTAAAACATGTGGAGGCTTCTTCGCGTTGTACATCCGTATGAAGGTGCCACGATGTGAGACATACCAATCTGCTATGTTGAGCAATGCCTACATTGCTACCTGCAATAGGCAAGGTGGATCCTGCTCAAATATAGTTTTGTACACCAGGGTGACAAAGTGGTCTAACAACTGTGTGATAACTCTACGGAAGCTGCATTCAGAGAACAATCTGCAATAAGTGTGCACAGAGGTTTCCGAAGGTGTCCATGCCCACTTCAAACATGGGAATTGCTGAGGGGCATGGATTGAATCCAGAATATAAGTGGACATGTGTATCTCTGCTTGCTGACCTTTGGGCAGATGTCAGCTTTCTGTTACCTCTTCCTTCAAACTGAGAGCCAACATGTCAGACCAATTGCATGGCCTTCCTTCTCTGTCCAGTTGGTCCAACACAATCACCCAGCTCTATGGGAAGGTCTCTATGCTCTCTTGGATTTATAAGTGGCATGCAAAGATGACCAAGTACTGATATGCCTTTCGCAGTATCTTCATCTTGTAAACTAGACTGGGTGTTGTCCTGAACTTGGCTGGTTCTTTCACCCAAATCTTCAAGATATCTCTGGAGTTTGCATTGATGCGTGTGTTGAAGGGTTTCTCCATTGTGACCACTGGCTGTGTCAAGTGATACATCTCTTGATAGTCCTTTTCCCTAAAGGTGGCAACACTTGTCCTACTAAAACTTCTCAACATCATCATCTCAAAATCAGTGTGCAAGACAATCCAATGTATCATGTCCATGCATGGAAACACGTGATACTTGCATGCAATCCATTACAAGCTAGATCTGTGGATGTTGACATAGACTCTACAGTCTTCCAGATATTCCTCAAATGTGCCTGAGAATGTATCATTGATATCCTACCATTTCATCTTGATGTCTATGTCTATGACCAACTTGGTGCCTCCATAAATGGGCAAGTTGATAGACAGTTGTTCAAATGCATCTCCAGTTTCACTTACAACAGTGTCCTTTGACCCTGCTCTCTTGGAGGACATTGCACCTTCTATAGTTGGAGACATAGAAACACTCATGGAAAGAAATCTGTCAGTTGAAAACTGAAACAAATATGAAGACTGACATGCAACACACTTAGGTGATTGGAAGTAAAGATTGCACAATTTTCATCGAGAGGCTGGGAGATTGACTGCTAAAATTGTGTAAGGCACATTCCACACTGTCAGGAGGTTGATTAACTATTGGAACTACACAATGCACAGTTCAGCCTGCCTGTTGAGGACTGAAACTATGCAATGCGCAGTTTCAGTCAGCAAGGACATGCAAGTTGAGAGATTGCATTGCGCAATTTTTTGGGTCAGCAGGGCAATACCTCTCAAAGTTGCATAATGCAAGCCTAGAGGTCCATGCCAGATAGATTTGCATAGTTTCTGGAGGGAAGGCAAAGCCTTCACATCTAGAAATGCGGATTTTTGTTCGGGCAAGGGAAGGTCTGGGCCAAGATAGTCCAGACCCGTTGATGGGAAACTAAAAACATGAAAGGGTTTGAATTCATGGTGAAACTGAGTGTAAGCAAGAGTAAATGATCATGCATGAAAACAATGAATGCGGGATTTAGAAAATGGGAATGCATGCATGTGTGTGAAATGAGTCACTACAACGATGGCTGTTAGTGCAAAACAGTGTCATGCATGCGACAACAATGAGATGAAAACAAAAACTGAAATGGTGCTTCTACAAGATAATATACATTAAAATGACAATAGGCATTCAAAAAACCAAGAAAACAAAATTTATACAAAGTGAAATATGAAAAGTGACAGAAAAGAAGCAAATGACATGAAAAGCATACTTACCAAGAAACAATTGAGTTGAACGTGTCGAACGCTCCTAGATGTGTTGTGGGATGTCAGAGCTCCAAGATCAATGTGAGGAATGAGCTCTACAATGTTGAATAAATAAGTTTGAGGCTTATGACACACATGCCACAAATCTGGGAAAAATGACACTTGGAGGTAAGTTTCTAAAATGATCTTTGCATGTAACCTCCAACTACTAAAAATAGATCCCTAGAATTTAGGGATGCTTTTTTCATGTTATTTTTTTCTATTTTGGGAAAAGAAGCCCATGCATGCAAATTAGGATTTCTCAGTCTTGGAGGGGACTGGTTAACCTGAAGGCACATGCAGTAGCCTGCAAGCCTGTGAAAGGGATTTGTGTTGTTTTTGGGATGAGTAGAGCTAGCTGTCCCTCAATAATTGTGTAATTTCTGGGGTCAGCGGGTCATTGCCTCCTAGAATTGTGCAATTTTTGGGTTGAAGCCCAGTGTCGGGTTGGATTGCACAATTTTCTGAGGGAGGGCTGCCTGGCTGGATCGTGTAATTCTGGAGCCTAACTGGATTGCACAATTTATGAAGGGAAGGTTGGTTCCCCTCTAGAATTGCGCAATTTTTTGAGTGAACATCTGAGCCAGAAAATTACCTAAGTTTGTAATGCTATCCTGTGATGGAAGACAAGCAAGCTGACATACATAGGCCAGGAAGCCACTACAACTTAGCTGAATCCTATGTACTTGATAGTGCAAGACATGCTGCTAAGGATGGTTGGTAGGGAGGCTCTAAAATGAAGCTAAGCTGGAAAAATTTTGTAGGGTGGTTGTAGCTGCTACAACACTTGGCGACACAATGGTAGAACTCCAACTCTCTGAATGGACCTTGTTTCATAAAAAACAAGTCTAACTCCTTCGGAAGTATTGCTCATTTGTAAGATCATCTTGGTGTCCACACTAGCTTGATTGAAATATGTAGCATCTGCTATGCTCTTTGTCGGTCGGCCCACATTCCAAGCCAAGTCAACACAGTTGTTTCGATTGGGATGAGGGGTATATTGGTACACAAGAAATGTGATAGTCAAAGTTTAAGTTTCATCTTTGGTGTTGCTCCACTGCCAGCAGGCCTGGAGAGTACCCCGGCGGAGTTACTTGCATCACCTCGATGCGTAGGAAGCCTTTCTCTTCATTTTCCTTATTCATTTTTCATTTTTTCAAAATTCTTCACATTATCATTTTCTTCATTTAAGAGGCAGAAGAGGTATCCCAAATTATTGAGAGCAGAAGAGGTTGTTCCTTCAGAGAAGTATTTTGTATATACCTCTGACATACTTGTTAAGGTTTTCCCCCTCACCTTACTCTACTTGACTGAGTTGACAAGGGTTAACCCAAAACAACTGACTAGATTAGGTGATACTAGTTAGCACACAAGCATCGCATTTTCATCAAGGTTCACTTCGAACAACATGTATTTTCCATTGGCGTATCATGGACTGAAGATAACAAGTTGTACATACAGAGATAGGATGACAAATAATCAATTATTGATAACTGTACAAGTTCTCTTGCACTTTACCTTTGCTTGTTTCAAGAGTCACACACAGTTTCATACGAAACTAAACTACAAATGTAAATAAGAAAACAAACAACTAAAAGAGCGAAAATCAGAAGCAAAATGCAAAAGTAGAGTGAGTAAGAAAACAAGAAAGAAAGCCAACAAACAAACAAGGCAAGAAGTAAACATGCATGAAAGCAAACAAGACAAGAAGAAAACACTACTCCTGCTCCTAAGCTAATAGTGCATGGGCTTGATCACGTGAAGTGATATTTCCAATGAAGCCACGACACATTGGTCGACCCATGTCGGTGAAGGAATGGTTTGCGAATAGCACAGTTGTGCGAACCAGCAATCGTAAAAGATATAATAATGAATAAAAACACACTCCGAGTCTAAATTCATCCACATAACATAGATGAGTGTAAGCGCATGACGTGAAATCCACGAACTTACCATGATGTTGTGCTACACTGCATGAAGATGTTAATAATATGCATTCTCCTGATTGTGATATGCAAGAAAATGAAAGAAACAAAGACAACTTGCGTCACGCAAGTGTGCTTGCTGTGTAAGATTCCTCTAGTGCATGAGTGATGGGATCATGTAGTTTGTGTGGGGGAAGCGAAATATGTGTGTGGGATTGATCTTAAATTCATACAGATGAGGGATGAGGAGCCTTGAGTGTTTCAACAATTTCCTAACTAGAAGCGAAACCAACCTTAGGACAATGAGGGCCTGACATAACCATCAGTTCGGGATGAATTTCCTAGACTATCTGCGGGGTTTCGACTTCGTCGAGATATAGATCATCATAAACACGTGTCTTTGAAAGATTAACAACAATATAATCATCATCGTGATTGAATACGGGAGTAAATGGATCATGATAGCTATGATCAGAAAAATCGATGATTTCGTCGGCATCCTCATGATCAAATAAATCAAACAGAGGGGTAGATGAGAAGCAAGAATATTCACCCTCTATGTTTCCAGAAAAAGAAGATGAAGAATCAAGTGGATTTTTAATGAAGAATTTTTCTTCTCCACTGTTGAATGATGGACTGACATCTGGTGTGTCCTGTGAATGATCAACAATGATGCATCCATTGGTGGATTCACACAAGGAAAATCATAGATAGAAGAATCACCAAAGATGTCCAGAAAAAGAGGAGGAGGCACGAACAAAAGGAGATCATCCTTTAATGTGGGTTGATGTTTAGGCTCCTAGTCATACTCATTATGAATGATAGCACAGGTTGGTTGTGAAACACCAACTTTGTCAATAGATTTATCCTCGTTCACAAAAGGTGTAGAGTCCAGAATGGAAGAACAAAAGACAGTGAAATCTAGAGGATCACTAGAACACGAAGACGAAGACTAAGTTAACAAAGGCACATGACAACCCATGGGCTTTGCAACCAAATCTGCGTGAAAATTGAGAGAAATGATACTGGCAGGATGTGAAAGTTGAACAGTCTTGTGTGCATGTTCTCCCACATCACTCGGCAATGGTGGAGTTGTTTGATGAGGGGAGGGCAGACAATCACTTTGACAATGACTATGTCCATTTTTGATTATGTAGATCCATCATGGAAGTATGATGAGCAGGATTCGAACTTCAAATTCATCTTGGTATTGACTGAATTGTTAAGACAATATTCAAATCTGCCCAAAGATATTGAAAATTCATCTGGATTTTTGGAGCTTCAAACTACAATACATGGAAGTGCTGCCAAAAATCCATAGGCGATTCTTGTGGAGTCTTCCATTGTTTTAACAATTTTTTGTCAAGAGGTTCCAGATCAAAAAGATGGAAAGTAGATTCAATGAGATCACATAATTGCTCAAGTGAGTGCATGCTGCTACATCATCATTATGGGGATTGACGAAGTGTGTGTGAAAGAAGCAATCTAACCTCTTTTGCATAAAACTCATCTGCATCGTCGAGAAATGCAAAGAAGTCTTGCAAGTACTCAGTCCAAGCAACTTTAGCCTCACCATCATACGTGAATTCCGACAAGAGATAAAAAAAATCCCTTGTGATGTCGAGATGTTCGGCATTAGAGAAACATCGTGGAGGGATGAGTCTAACAGTATCCATGAAGGATATGCGAAGATTAAAAATAGGATGAGAGGACACATCTTGTCATTTGGCCCTCCTAGCACCAGAAATGTTGATGGTGTTGGACCCGCCAACATGTCACGGGATATCCCCAGTAAGGAGTCCCAACTAGACCTCAGACTGTTTGATGTAGGAGTCCCAGTAGTAGGTTGTACAGTATCGCCTTGACCATGGTTGTGCGCAAAGGAAAGTGGATGTCCTTATTACCAGCAAGGGTGTGACCAATGTAGTAAGCTAAGGAAGGTGCATGAAGGGTTGTAACACATGGAAAGGGGAATGAGTGCACTTGTTGAAAACCAGTGGAAACACATGGTTTGGAAGGGAACACACGAACAAAGATACATCACAGGTTGGAAGGAAGGTGAACCAACGATCCAAATTGATGGTTAAACCAACAACACATCTCAATAAGGTTCATAGATACATATATAGAAAGATGCCATAAATACATGTGTAAGCAAACAAATAAATATATCATTAGAGTAACAAAGACAAGTGAAATACAATAGTAACATATACATGAAATGTGTCGGCTTTTTTATATTAAGAGTGAAAGATCCAATCATATAGTACAACCATGACCAACCACTAGTTCCAACAGTGGAACATTACAGTCACTATCGCCTGCTCCTCCAAAGATATGTACTTTCTCTGTACCGTGGAGAAGCCAAGGCTCATTGCAATACACTCCAAGCTTTCTCTAAGATACACCTATACGAAGATTGGCTCCCAAAAGCATGTACAATGAGTTATGAGGTTCTATAAATAGCGAAGGGTGGGGTGACCCTCGACATTCCCCTTTGTGCCTCTTCACCTACCCTCATGACTCTTCACTAATACATGACTGTTACATTCGACATCGACACTTGCTCTTTCACTTTTTCAAGATGTTACATTACAATCTATACATGTACCCATGTGAGACAAAATAGGCTTGAGGAAGCCATGCAAGAAACTACTAAGACTCAGACAACTATGGGAAGACCAACTCTTCGACATCCTTGTGATGGTCGATGGTGGCGAAGTGATGCCAAGATTGGTATTCAGTGATGGTGTCCGCATTCTCAATGGTGACATCCTACTGAAAGTGAACTCTTGCCTCCGTTGCATCCGGGTACACTGATCTAGCTCCTCTATCCAACTCATCTGATAACATGTGCATCATAGTCTTGAGTGTAGTGGGATCAGCAACATACTAATGCATAATTTCTGTGTTGATCTCCAAGTCTGCATGATCCAGGTGGCTCCAGAGACACGCGCAGGACAAGGAGGACTCAGGAAAGCTCAAAAATCAAAGTGTTTGGATTATGCTCGAACTAGGGCTAGAGCGTAGATCTCATCATCCTGATCGCGGTGGTGTTAATGGTTCGTCAATCCGAGTCCAGATGAGAAAGTTAGAAGCAGTCAAATTTGGGTTGACTTTTTGATGACTGGGTAGGCTTAAGGAGGCCATAATTCGGACAAAACCCGACCACTGGATTCCAGCCAACTCCAACCAGATTCCAGGCAAATTTGTGGCCCCGTTAAAAAGACTCCTACGGCTGAAATTTGAATTTTTCAAAAAAATGGCCATTTGTTTTATGTAAACAAAGAGAATATAAATAAAGGGGGTGGGCGCCACCAACCCCACCACCCCCAACCACCATCATTCACCATATTAAGGTGAGGTCGGCGGGAGTTGAACCCCACCGGGCAGCCTCATAACCAAACCTTATACCATATAACATAACACAAACAAACCATGTGCCAACTTTAATGCAGCCAATGGTACGGGAGTTGGGTGGGCTGCCTAATGCGGACCCGACCCCTTATTAAAAAACAAAATAGAAATATATGTGTGTGATCATGTGTTAAATTGGAGGGGTGGGGTTTGACCACCCGACCCCTCCTCAACAAAACTTTAATATAACCATTGCACCAACCATTTCATTGGGTAATCCACGCAGGAACTTTATATAAATCCTGTATTTTCCTAGTGCACCCGGACAGATGGAGGAACCAGGAATGGGCACAGATTTCAAGACAGGAGGACGCTGTGCACATAGTTCGAGGAAACATTTTGCAAGAGGGTTGAATTTTCACTTTGTCAAATGTTGACAAATTTTATATGGTTTCAACACTTCTTGACGCCATGAACACAATGGCGTTGTCTGTGTCTCCATAAAAGTTTTGCATTTTTCGGTCATTTTCAGTATGAGGCTAGAACCATGATTTCTGCAAAAATAGGGAGCGGAACCATGATCCTTGCAATTTTCCTAAGGAGGTAATTTTTCTCCATGTCGGAATATAGTCAAGTTTACAGTTGTTTTTCATGGTTTTCCATAGGGATCACAATGGTGAGGTTAGATTCGCCTTTGGAGTTGCATATTTCCCGTCCACCCATGGAGCAAAATCTTCAAGGAATCTAGGGGGAATCTAAAAGATTCCTTGAGCCCCGGATTTTTAACTTCTCAGAATTCAAAAATTGGACAGTCGATTTTGCACTATTCGACGTCACAAATCTAATGGTGTGTTCAGATTTCTCATTCTCTCATTCTATTCTTCAACCACTTTTCTAAGTGGAATGTATGTGTCAACATCCATGTGTGAGCATTTTCGTGCGATTGATGCCGTGAGATCGATGGCTCGAACACCTTCAGCAGTTTGACATCTGCTTCTTTAGATGGCCCTTGGTTGTGAGGCATATGCAATGTTCATGTACTTCTTTTGCTCTGCATTGTGCTACATAGGTCCTTGATTGATGTTTGATGTGGGATCCTGTTTCTTACTCGTTTTTATGATTCCTGCTTGATGTGACGCAAAATCGCCTATGTGATGAACTTGTTGTCATGATTCATCATGTTGTGTTTTGAGATCCCTTTGTTGTATGTTGATGGGATACTCATGTGACACCATGCATGTTTTCTTTGAGATCCCTTTTGTGCCATGTTGGCGGGATCATCATCATGCATGAGTTTTGTGTCATACTGATAGGAGTCTTTTGACTGAGAGTTCCTATAGTGGAACATCTCTTGGCGCCACTCCTATGTGAGGGCATTTTCCTTGTATGATAGCGACATCATATCTATGTACATAATCACTATTGACAACACTTAATGCAGCGGCCTACACGATCTTGACATCGGGGCCCAGAGACATAGTCCCTCCTAGACGAACTCTGTTATCAACGGCTTATGTTTTTTATGTTGCTGATGATTGTCTTGTTGCTCTTCTTTACATCATGTAGATGCATTCATTTATGTTCTTTTTAAAAATGGAATTTAACACATCACGAAAGTAAAAGGTCCTGGAAGGGTCCTTCTTCACACCCGGACCTGGATCAAGTGGTATCAGAGCAGTCTTTGCGTTGATGTGAATCGCAGCGTGAACAATGGAATGTGGAATGACAGAGGATGAAAAAGTGATGTACGAGACCATGCTCAACATTTCCAAAAGAGTGGAAATCATGTATGAAACTCTACAGAAAGAGACAGAGGAAAAGGAGCAATTGCAGTTTCAGTTGCAAGCCACAGAAGAGGCCATAGAAGAACTGAAGCAAAACAAACATAAACTTCAAACATAGAACGTTGAATTGAAGATGCGCCTACATGAAGAGAAAGAGGAAAAACATAGTTTGCTACGACAGCTACAAGAAAAGGACAAGGCATTGGAAAAGCTATAGTGTGACCCATATGAGGTAAAAAGTAGTTCTCCATCTTCATGTATATTTCATGACGATGATTTCGCTGTTTTTGAAAATCACACCACAGGAATTGGCTCCAAACTGTTGAAGAAAATTGGGTATGAAGGGAAAGGCTTGGGCGTCAATGGCTAAGGCATTATCAACCCCATCAAAGTAGAGGAATTACCGTGTCGAACAGGACTAGGGTATGTCAGAAAGGAAGTTGGAGAATGCGCCACGATAGTTAGCGAATCACCAACAACAGATAATGAGAAGCCATCAACAATTCCTTCAAAATCGACAAAGGAGGTAAAATATGTTGATTTCCTTTTAGTTTCATCATCACATAGTATGATTTCTATTGGAGATTTGGAGATCCCAATTACAGGGACAAACATGAGGCTCCTTACAAGGACAAGGCACGAGAAGGAATGAAATCTTGGTATTAATAACCAATGCATAACCCAACCATTGGAGGTTGTGCAGAGACCTCAATTTACAGGCTCGAGATACACCAAAGGAGAGTGTTCAAAGGTGTCATATGCTTCTGAGACATCATCAAAATTGTCGAGGAAAGAAAATGATGGGAACACATCCCCATCATCCCATGGCAGTTTCCATTGCAGGGAAAGAGCTGAGGCAAGCTCGCATCGCCATACTTACACCAGAGACAAAAAGGGAAGGTATAACCACTTTCGATCTTCGAATGTTCATTTCAATTATGATCATGTTGATAATAATGAACGTAAAACATGGCATCGAAAAACATGCACCTTTTGTGGATTACATAACCATAAATTTTCTAAATGTTGGAAAAGAATGGCAGCACGCAAAAGGATGAGGCATGAAAGACCCTCTCAATAGCATGAAAAGAAGTAGCTTAAGCAGATATGGAGGAAGAAAACCTACTGCAGTCATTGCGATAGAAATGGCCATCAAAAAGCCACTTGTTAGAGGCTCCATCCAGAGCAGCGCCTTAAAGACAAAGCGTCGGTGCATGAACCAGGTGAAGCAGTTGTTCGACAAGCAAAACCACCTCAAGGAGGTGACTCATTCACATTGATAAGTGAAAAATGGTTTCTAGACATGTTTTCATTTCATGGTCATTCTTTTGTAAATCATTTGTTGCATTTTAAAATGTAAAAGTGATGATGTGTTTTCCATCACTTTTTCAGCAACAATGATGTCTGGTCTTATTTTGAGTTGCATTTTAAACTCTGAAAGTGATGTTATGTTTCCATCACTTTTCAAAAGAAAATAGTTTCTAGCCTTATCTTTGTAAAACATGTGTTGTAGTGATGATGTGTTTTCCATCACTTGTTGAAGCAACAATGATATGTTGGCCTTATTTTCGTAGCTGGAGTATTGTGTCCATCTTGTTGTAAACTTGACCACTGAGTATGTGTTATAAACTCGTGGCAAGTGTGGGATGCTTAGGTCATTAGTTGGTCATGTCAATCGAGCATGTAATTTGCAAAACAATGTACTACAGGATATAGAGGTTGTATGTGTCAGCTCATAGCTTATGGCTCCAAAGAACAAAGGTGAAGGAGATGGAAGCAAGGCCATTCAGGATGCTTGTGATGCAGACAAGGTACAGAGAAGTTGTAGATTATTTTTCATGCTTTTGGAGGACCAAAAGCTCCACATTGGGGAGGATTGATCTAGGTGGCTCCAGAGACACACATAGGACAATGAGGACTCAGGAAAGCTAAAAAATCAAAGTGTTTGGATTATACTCGAACCAAAACCAAAGCGTAGACCTCGTCGTCTTGATTGCGGTGGTGTGAACGGTTCATCAATCCAAGTCCGGATGAGAAAGTTAGAAGCAGTCAAATTTGGGTTGACTTTTTGACGACTATGTAGGCTTAAGGAGGCCTCAATTTGGACAAAACCCGACCACTGGATTTCAGCCAACTCCAGTAAAAGTTTGGGCAAATTTGTGGCCTTGTTAAAAAGAATCCTACGACTGAAATTCAAAATTTTCAAAAAAATGGCCATTTGTTTTATGTAAACAAAAAAAATATAAATAAAGGGGTTGGGGGGGGGGGCACCAACCGCACCACCCCCAACCACCATCGTTCACCATATTAAGGTGAGTTTGGTGGGAGTTGAACCCCACCAAGTGGCCTCATAATCAAACCTTATACCATATAATGTAACACAGACAAACCATGTGCCAAATTTAATGCAACCAGTGGTGCGGGAATTGGGGTGGGCTGCCCAATGCGGACCTCACCCCCCATTAAAAAAAAAATAGAAATATATGGATGTGATCATGTGTTAAATTGGAGGGGTGGGGTTTGACTGCCCGACCCCTCCTAAACCAAACTTTAATATAACCATTGCACCAACCGTTTCATTGGCTAATCCACCCAGAAACTTTATAAATAAAGGGGGTTTGGTGGGGGGGGTGGGCACCAACTACGCGACCCCCAACCACCATCGTTCACCATGTTAAGGTGAGGTTGGTGGGAGTTGAACCCCACCAAGCGGCCTCATAACCAAACCTTATACCATATAACGTGACACAGAAAAACCATGTGCCAACTTTAATGCAACCAGTGGTGTGGGAGTTGGGGTGGGCCGCCCAATGCGGACCTGACCCCCCATTAAAAACAAATAAAAATATATGCATGTGATCATGTGTTAAATTGGAGGGGTGGGGTTTGACTGCCGACCCCTCCTAAACCAAACTTTAATATAACCATTGCACCAACCGTTTCATTGGGTAATCCGCGGAGAAAATTTATATAAATCCTGTATTTTCCTAGTGCACCCGGAAAGATGGAGGAACTAGGAGTGGGCATGGATTTCGAGACAGGAGGAGGATGTGCACGCAGTTCGAGGCAACATTTTACAGGAGGGCCAAATTTTCACTTTGTCAAATTTTGACAAATTTTATAGGGTTTCAACACTTCTCGACACCATGAACGCAATGGCACTGTTTGCGTCTCCATCAGAGTTCTGCATTTTTCGATCATTTTCAGTATGAGGGTGGAACCATGATTGCTGCAAAAACAGGGAGCAGAACCATGATCCTTGCAATTTTCCTGAGGAGGTAATTTTTCTCCATGTCGGAATATAGTCAAGTTTACAGTCATTTTTCATGGTTGTCCACGGGGATTGCAATGGCAAGGTTAGATTCACCTTTGGATTTGTAGATTTCCAGTCCACCCATGGAGCAGAATCTTTGAGGAATCTAAGGGGAATCTAAAAGATTCCTTGAGCCACAGATTCTCAACTTCTCAGAATTCAAAAATTGGATAGTTGATTTTGCACTATTCGACATCACAAATCTGATGGTGCGTTCAGATTTCTCATTCTCTCATTCTATTCTTCAACCAATTTTCTAAGTGCAATGTAGGTGTCAACATCCATGTGCAAGCATTTTCGTGTGATTGATGCTATGAGATTGATGGCCCGAACAACATCAGTAGTTTAACATCCGCTTCTTCAGGTGGCCCTTGGTTGTGAGGTATATGTACTGTTCATGTACTTCTTTTGCTATTCATTGTGCTGCACAGGTCCTTGATTGATGTTTGATGTGGGATCCTATTTCTTACTCGTTTTTATGATTCCATCTTGATGTGACATGGAATCGCCTATGTGATGTACTTGTTGTCATGATTCATCATATTGTGTTTTGAGATACCTTTGTTGTATGTTGATGGGATACTCCTGTGTCGCCATGCATGTTTGCTTTGAGGTCCCTTTTATGCCATGTTGGCGGGATGATCATCATGCATGAGTTTTGTGTCAAACTGATAGGAGTCTTTTTTATTGAGAGTTCCTGTAGTGGAACATCTCTTAGCGCCACTCCTACGTGAGGTAATTTTCATTGTATGATAGCGACATCATCTCTATGTACATCATCACTATTGATAACACTTAATGCAGTGGCCTACACCATCTTGACACCGGGGCCCGAAGGCGTAGTCCCTCCTAGACAAACTCTGTTATCAACGACTTACATTTTTTATGTTGCTGATGATTGTCTTGTTCCTCTTCTTTACAGCATGCAAATGCATTCATTTATGTTCTTTTTAAAAATGCAATTTAACACATCATGGATGTAAAAGGTCTTGGAAGGGTCCTTCGTCACACCCAGACCGGGATCACTACGTTGGTGGCTACATGCATCAACTTGTCAAAATACATGTCCAGCTCAATTCAGGCTTAAATCTTTCACTTCACCTCAGTGAGTGTGCCAATAGATGGGATCATGTGTGCACGCACAATGACATCCATGATTCTGAACACCCATGCATGTGAAGCCTAGAAACTTGTGATGAGTTGCGCGAGTTCCTCATAGTTCTGGATTGGACTCCGAATGTGTGCCTTCAACTCTATCACCTTGGGGTTCATCATATTTGGCAAGTGAAATGGGGCTCCTTTGTACCTCATTTTCCATGTCTTCATGTAGTTGATGATAGTGTGCAATTTTGACAAGATGCGTGCTTTCCTAGCACAGTGTTGTTGCCAACTGTTGAGGTGGACAACTAGCTGATGCACATTGACGAATCTGGAATAAAACATTTACATGATTGTTTTGAGGGACAATACTTCATCCAATATCACTCTCTTCAACTCTGCTCTGGCGGATGATGTAACCTGTTCTCCTCCCTGCTTGGCCGTTTGTAACTCCTTGGCTATGTGTTCGTTCTATGTTATCAAGAATCAAACACTCGATCTGGTGGCCCCGGCATATGCTCTGGTAGCATCGGCCAATTCTGCTGGATGCTTATGCACATTAGATACAATCACTCATTCTTCAAACTGCATAGGAGATGTGTGGACATCTGGAGTAGGCACTCTGTGCAACTGCAAAACTCTATGTTGCGACTTGTCGAAAGATATGTTGTGCATCTCTGCTTCCAGATTGTCTTCAAGGAACTCTATGTCTCTTTGATCACTTGGGACTTTCTCTACTTTTGGATCTGGTGAAGCCAGTGGGGTGACCTCTCGGTTATGAGGCATGAGGTTAATATCTTGTTCGGACTCTAGCTGGACCACATCCATATTCATCTTCTCTAGCATCTATTATATCTCTTGAGCTAAGTCTTTCTCCTGCGATTTCTCACCCTATATGCTCTGTGCCAGCTTCTCGGATGAGTCTATAACTTGTATGGGCGCAGTTTCATCAATATGTGCATGTTGTACCTCCTGTTGTGTCTGTCCCTGTTGCGCTTCCTTCTCTCTTCTGTGCAGCTCTTGTTCTTCTTCGAGTTGTTGCTTCAACTCTTACAAATCCTTTTCTGTTTCCTCCATTCTTTGTTTATCTCTTTTTCTTTTTGTGTTCCTCTTGTCTCTTTGTCCCCTCTTACCCTTAATCTCCAAAGATTCTTTCATCACGAGTGGATCTACTTTGAACTTGCAGTTTTGTTCTACCTCTATGTTGTCGACAACCTTTCTGTTGCCTTTGTCATGCGCAAGTATGTTACCCTCTACTATTGCTGATGATGCTTCTCTTTGAGATGCTACTTCGCACCACTTTGATAACCATTCAACAACTATGTTGACCGGTTCATTGAGCCTAGAGAAGCTATGACAGTATCTCCATGGGTCTTCCTCACGCTAATGACATGCCCCGTCGATCTAAGGAAATTGCACTCTCACATAGTTGTCCTGTACAAAACAATGCGAGTCATACAGATTGAAACTTTTGGTGCCGAAAGAAAATATTTTGAACTCTTCCATCTCAGCATCAGCATGCTTGAGATTCTCTATCTCATATAACCCAATCTGCAAAGGAAGAGTGGGCCAAGGTTCCTTCTTCTTCCTGTGTAGTCTAGCTGAAAACCCTGTCGATATGTGATACGACACTTCTTGGATGATGAGCTTGTCCATGGAAAACTTCGGTAAAACATGTGGAGGCTTCTCTGCACTGTACATCTGTATGAAGGTGCCAAGAGTCGAGGCATACCAATCTCCTATGTTGATTAATACCTCCATTTCTGCCTATGACATGCAAGGTGGATCCTACTCAAATATCATTTTGTACATCAGGGTGATAAAGTGGTCTGACAATGGTGTGATAACTCCATGGAAGAGACATTCAGAGAAAAATCTGCAATAAGTGTGCACAGAGGTTTCTGAAGGTGTCCATGCCCACTTCAAACCTGGGAACTACTAACGAGCATAGATTGGATCCAAAATATAACTGGACATGTATATCTCTGCTTGCTGACCTTTGGGCAGATTCTGGGTTTCTGTTACCTATTCCTTCAACCTGAGAACCAACATGTCAGACCAATTGCATGGCCTTCCTTCGCTGTCCAGTTGGTCCAACGCAATCACCCAGCTCTGCAGGAAGGTCTCTGTGCTCTCTTGGCTGTATAAGCGACATGCAAAGATGACCAAGTACTAATATGCATTATGTAGTATCTTCGTGTTGTAAACTAGACTAGGTGTTGTCATAAACTTGGATGGCTCTTTCACCCAACTTTTCAAGATAGCTCTAGAGTTTGCGTTGTTGCATGTGTTGAAGGGTTTCTCCTTTGTGAACACTGGTTGTGGCAAGTGATACATCTCCTGATAGTCCTTCGCCCTGAAGGTGGCAAGTTCTCTCCCACTGACACTTCTCAACATCATCATCTCAGGATCAGTGTGCGAGACAATCCAATGTATCATGTCCACACATGGAAACACAGGATACCTGCATGTAATCCGGTACAAGCGAGATTTGTGGATGTTGACATAGACCCTGCAGTCTTCCAGATCTTTTCTCAAATGTGCCTGAGAATGTATCATTGATACCCTTCCATTTCATCTTTATGTCTTTTTCCATGACCAACTTGGTGTCTCTGTAAAGGGGTAGGCTCATTATAGACACTTGTTCAACTACATCTCCAGTTTCACTTCCAACGTTATCCTTTGACCCTATTCTCTTGGAAACCATTGTACCTGTACTGCTAAGAGATGGACGAACACCTACTATACCTAGAAGCATAGCGACACTCATGGAAAGAAATCTGTGAGTTGAAAACCAAAACAAATATGAGGACTAACATGCAACACACCTAGGTGACTGGCAGTAAAAATTGCACAATTTTCACTGGGCAGCTGGGAGACGAACTACCAAAACTGCGCAAGACACACTCTAGGATGTTAGGAGGATGAATGACTATTGGAACTATGCAATGCGTAGTCTAGCCTACCTGCTGAGGATTGAAACTACACAATACACAGTTTCAGTCAGTAAGGACATGCAAGCCCAAAGACTGCATTGCGCAATTTTCTAGGTCAGCAGGGCACTTCCTCGCATAATTGCACAATTGAAGCTTGGAGGTCTGTGTTGGCCAGATTTGTGCAGTTTCTAGAGGTAAGGTAGAGCCTTCACTTCCAGAAATGCGCATTTCTGTCCAGGCAAGGCAAGGTCGGGGCCAAGACAGCCCAGGCCTGCCGACGGGCAACTGGAAACATGAAAGGGTTTGAATGCATGGCAATAGTAAGTGTAAGCAACAGTGAATGATCATGCATGCAAATAGTGAATGCAAGATTTAGAAAATGGGAATGCATGCATGTGTGTGAAATGAGTCACCGCAATGATGACCGTTAGTGCAAAACAGTGTCATGCATGCAACAACAGTGAGATGCAAATAAAAACTGAAACGATGCCTTTATAAGCTAATATACATTAAAACAACAACAGACATTCAAGAAAACCAAGCAAAAAACATTCATACAAAGCAAAATACGAAAAGCGACAGAAAAGAAACAAATGACATGAAAAGTAGAATTACCTGAAAACCGTTGAGCTGAATGTGTCAAAGACTATTAGATGTGTTTTGAGATGTCAGAGCTCTAAGATCGATGTGAGGAATGAGATCTACAGCCTCAAATAAATAAGTTTGAGGCTTATGACACACATGCCACAAATTTGGGAAAACCGACACTTGGAGGTAAGTTTCTAAAACGATCTTTGCATGTAACCTCCATCTACTAAAAATAGATCCCTAAAATTTAGGGATGCTTTTTGCATGTTACTTTTTTCTATTTCGGGAAAATAAGCCCATGCATGCAAATCATGATTGCTTAGTCCCAGAGGGGACTAGTCAACCTAAAGGCACATGTAGTAGTCTGCAAACCTAGAAAAGGGATTTTCACAGTTTCTAGGTTGAGCATGGCTAGCTGTCTCGCGGGAATTGTGCAATTTCTGGGGTCAGTAGGTCATTTCCTCCCAGAATAGCACAATTTCTGGGCTAAAGCCCGGTGTCAGGCTGGATTGCGCAATTTTCTGAGGGAGGGTAGCTTGGCTGGATTGCGTAATTCTGAAGCCCAGCAGGATTGCACAATTTCTCTAGGTAAGATTGGTTCTGCTCCAAAATTTCCCAATTTTCTGAGTGAACATCTTAGCCAGAAAATTATCGAAGTCTAGAATGGCAACCTGTGATTGGAGACAAGCAATTTGACATACATAGACTGGGAAACCACTACAACTCAGCTGAAGCCTATGTACTTGATAGTGCAAGACATGCTACTAAGGATGGTAGGTAGGGAGGCTCTAATACGAGGCTAAGGAAAGATTTTGGAGGGTGGTTGTAGCTGCTACAACACTTTCCAAGATGGGAAATAAACAAGAGTGGGCTTCAAATAAAGGGATTTCTCACCATCAAGACCATTGGAGATTGTTCACAATGAAATATGTGGACTAACAAGAGCACCAACCCTGCAAGGTGAAAGGTAATTTATGTTTTTTATTGATGATTGTACTAGAATAAAATGGTTTTCATTTCTTAAATAGAAATAAAAAGAACTAGATACTTTCAAAGGAATTCAATGCCTTAGTTGAAAATGAAAGTGATATTAGAATCAAATGTTTAATATTAGATAGAGGAGGTGAATTTGCCTCAAATGAATTTAATGAATTCTATGAGAAATTTGGAATGAAGAGACAACTTTTAGTCGTAAGAAATCCAAAATAGAATGGAGTCATAGAAAGAAAGAATAGATTAGTGTAATGAGAACAATGTTGCTAGAAGCCAAATCACTAGATAATTTTGGGAAAGAAGTAGTTGCTACAATAGTTTACATCATGAACAGAGCACAACTATGAGTTAAAAATGACAAGACACCATATACGCTATGAAAATTCAAGCCAACTTAAGTTAGTTATTTTAGAATTTTTGGAAGAAAAATTTACATGAAGATAAATTATGATAAATTGGAAAAATTTGATTCTAGAGTAGACTAGGGAATCTTCCTTGGGATACTTAGCAAGAAGTAATGCTTAAGAATTCTACAATAAAACATTACACAAAGTTGTGGAAAGTACTGATATAAGAATAAATGAAGCATGATAGAAAAATAAGAATAAAAAACAAATGAGAATTCAAAAGATACAATCTATGTGGACTAAGAAGAGATTCTTACAAAATAAGAACAAGAAAAAGAAGAATAGTCTCCGTTCAAGACAAATTTAAGTTTTCACAAAAACATATCCAAAGAACCAAATTATATGAGACGTTGATGCAAGTATATGAACCCAAAGAAGAATGGCTAAGTTACTAGTAACACTCAATTTTTCCTTGCTATCAAAAATTGAGCCAAAGGACTTTACACAAACCAGTAAGGACCAACACTAGGTCAATACCATGGAAGAAGAATTCAATCAAATTGATAACAATGGAACCTAGGAACTTCTGGCATGATTGAAAGAAAAAAAACATGATTTAGACTGAGTGGGTATTAAAAAAAAAATGAATGAAGATGGAAAAATCATTAGAAATAAGGAAATATATGTGTGTAAGAGATATGCACAAATTGAAGAAATTTGCTTCGAATAAACCTTTTCTCCAGTAGCCAAATTAGAATGAATAAGAATGTTTTGTGGATTTGAGGGTACTTAAAGCTTAAAATTTCATAATATGGATGTTAATCAACCTTTCTAAATGGATATTTAAAGGAATAAGCATACACCGAACAACCAAAATGGCTTTGACTCATCCAAAAATAAATATTATGTGTGCAAATTGAAGAAAGCTCTTTATGGGTTAAAACAAGTTCCAAGAGGTTGGTATGCTAGGATGAATTGCTATATTTAAAAACAAGGTTTCAAAAGAGGCTTTGCTAACAACAATATCTACATTGAGATGGAAAAAGACAACTTATTAATTACACGTGTATATGTGGATGATCTCATTTTTGGAACCAATAACGATGATATGAGTCATGGATTTTCTCTAGAAATGTCAAAGGAATTGAAAATGTATATGACTGGAGAATTATCATTCTCCTTTGGACTACATGTTTCTCAAGCCAATGAAAAAATATTCCTTTCCCAAATGAAATACAACAAAGAGATGATAAAGATCTTTTGAATGGAAGAATGTGCACGAGTTAGCACGAGTTAGTTCCCGAATGATTACCAGATGCAAGTTAAGTAAGGATGACGAATTTCATGAGGTTAATTCAACTTTTTAGAGGTCTATGATTGGGAGTCTACTATACTTGATAACTTCAAGACAATATATTATGCTAGAAATATGCATGGTTGCAAGATTTCAATACACACCAAAGTGTTAGAAAATCAGAAAGGCAGCAAGATTTTCTTATGTTGACAATTACTCATGATATTCTTGTATTCTTATTATTCCTTATGTTCTTCTTTTACCTTCTTCTCATCAAGAAATTATCAAATAAAAAACATGAAGATCAATGACATCGGATATGGGCACTCAACCAGGGCTAAAACACCTATGTAGGGGAAAAACTAGTCAAACTCTTCCACTAGTAGATTCAAATGAAATTGAGACAATCTAAGACCTCAATCCAGACCAAAATACCTTCTTCTCTCCTGTTATCACAAAAAAATTGATCATCTAGCCTAATTTACTAGATGGATCAAAGTATACCATGTAAAGAAAATTTTACCCTAGTAAAATTTCTTTCACTGTGAGAAATTACCTAATAAACCACCTTTATTAAGTAATTTATAGTTAAACCCATGAAGAATAATTAAATAAATCACTATTTATTTGATTTTCTTTTAAGAATAATTAATTAAACCATTGTTTTATTATTATTCCTTGTTAAATTTGACCCAATCATAAAAGATAAACAGATAAATCATTATTTATCTTATTTTTCTCTTAGGATAACTAATTAATCATTAATTAATTACTATTATTTGTTAAGTTTGACTAAATCCCTTAGGAATAATTAAATAAATCATTATTTGTTTATTATTCCTTAACTAATTCCTTGAGATAATAAATAAATCATTTATTTATTTATTATTTCTAAATAAAAGTTTAAATACTTTTTCCCTCCTAAACAAATATAATAAAATATTCCAAGTGGTAATTCCAAGAATGGGATCAATAATATTTTATTATTGCTCATTATTCGAGGATAACTCAATATTTTGTTATAAATAGGAGAGTTTTCCATTCATTATTCAATTTTGATTATTTTCATTGTTGCACTCATTGTTGTAACTCTAATTATTTTCATTGTTGCACACCATATTTTTGCTAGGTTTATGCATTATAGAGGAGAGAGACTCTACAGAAGCTGAAAGCATTTGAGGATTTCCAAGAACCCATCCCATAGAGGGGGACTGGTAACATATATTTGTTCCCTTCACAGGTGTTATAATAAAATCATTCTTTACAAATCTGGTTTCCATTGGATGTTTTGGGGTTATTACTCTTCATTTTACTATTTAACTATGATTGCAACATAGATCAGGATTTTGGCAGGTTTTGTTTCTATCAATAGCTGTAGATCTACAATGTTTAGCAGTCATTTCTATTGTTGAGATTGTTTTTCATCCATGATCTTAAGTGGGTTCTTTTCGTACATCATTGAGAAGAAAACACTACAAAAAATTGGCAACTCCACTGGGTTTTATACTTCAGTTCCAGAAACCTGGGTGACCTTTGGTTTTCAGCTTAGGGTTTCTTATTTTTTCAATTCTATTAATATTTCCTAGTGTTTTAACAATAGATATGATAAATTTATAACTTCCATAAGCTTTTTGGTCGTTTCCGTAGATCACAGGAACTAGTCGCGGGAAAGGAGACACTTTATTTATTTATTTATTTTTATTTTATTATATATATATATATGTATGTATGTATGTATGTATGTATGTATGTATGTATGTATGTATTTCTGAAATTTGCAGACTAGAAGTCTCAGAGCAGAAATCACAGTTTTCAGCCCAAAAGGTGCAATCTGGGCTCCAGAACGCAACTTTCTGCCCAAAAAGTGCGATTTCATCAAAAAACAGGTCAGAACCTGCGATTTCTGGGTTTTAGGGTTTTTCTTAGATCTGTTTCTAGGTTTTGCTAAGAGTTGTCTATTGGGTGTCTGACCTCTGTCTCATCCCACTTAGGCCTTGATCCATTTTTTTTTAGTCATCAAACTCGAATTTAGCCTCACTTAGGGCTTCTAGTACACTTCTGCCTTTCTAGGAGGAGTTTAGCTAAGTGAGAAGTTTGAGTTTCTGCAGCACTTTCAGCCACATTTTCTAGATATGTAACCGTTTGTTTTAGATCTAATAAGATAGGTTTCTACCACCCATAGTTTCACATTCAAACTTGTTTGGTCATTCCCTTAGGGTCCCATAAGTTTCCCTAGGTGTTTCACCCATCTCCCTATCTTTTAGCAACGATCTTCCCCTCTAGTTTTTTGTTGTTGTTGCACCAATTTCCAACAGCTTAGAGTCACTTGATCCCAGTCACATCGGCATTTAGATCTCTTGACCGTTTCAGTGTATTTTCCATCAGTTTAGCCACCTAGAAGTAAAGTGTTTGCAAACCCAGTTTGGGTGGGGTTTATTTAATCGTTTTGTTGTTTATTTTCTGTTATTATTTCAGTTTATTTGTAAGAAGATTTTTCCTTTTTTACAAACATGATATGGCCTCAATCAATTAATACACTTACACACACAAGCACAACTTAAGTGAAGGGCGCTTGGTTTACACTGCCAAGCTAAGACTTAACATAATAAATTTATCTCACTACATCAGAGGTAGAAGATATATTGTTGATCTCCCTTCACCATTTCTGTGTTCCATGTGTCCTTCCATCATTGCGCCACCAAGGCGTGAGTCGTGGAGACTATTAGGCCTTCAACCTTAGTTTCCGCTTGGGCATATTACTCCTCCCCATCGGGTTCAAGTTCATAGCCCTCTGAGTCCCCATCTTGACTCTTCTCTTGATTCCTCATCTGATTTCGAACCTCCTTCATCGAATATCATCACCATGTCTGGACCCACAGCAGGTGCAAGACCCCAATCTGGTGGTGCCTCGGGTGATATACCGGTGGTCACATCAGGCAGAACAGTCTTAGGAACCATTCTGACAGCCCCTATGCTCCCTTTTATGGCTAGGTTAAGTCTAGTGAATCTTAACCAGTTGATAAATGACCCCATACACCATGATCCTGGTTGGCCTCTATGCCGATCAAGCTTCCCTTAGACATCCCAAAGTTTGAGGGTATTGCTGGAGAGGATCCTACGAACCATGTCCAATCCTTCCACATATAGTGTTCGTCCAAATCCATAACTGATGACTCCATTTATCTTTGGCTCTTCCAATGCACACTCACAGGAGACACTGCAAAATGGTATGTAGATCAGCCCACTGCCTCTCATTCCTTTTTTGCGACTCTTGCTAAAGCATTCTTGTCCTATTTCCAGTTACCTCTTCGGTATGACACTGGTATTGCGATTTTGACCACATTCCGTCAATCCTCCGCTAATCACCTTTCTGACCATGTTCAAGAGTGGCATCGAAGGAGGAGCACATGTCGTGCCCTGCCTTTCGAAGCTTGTGTTTATCTAGATTGGTTTCTCAAGAGCCTTTTATCCCCCATCGGGAAAGATGTTGAATCTCATTTTCCTCAAACCAAGGAAGAAGCTCTCCAGACTGCTTTGAGATATGATCTGATCTATGCTCAATCAGGTTATGTCTATACCGTTATTCCAGACCTCCCTCGTCCTGGTAGTGCTAATGCACTGGGGGCATCTCACGCCACTGACAGTATCATTGGATCCATTTCACACTCATCCCCATATTCTCAGCAGAGTTATGGCTACCCGCAGGGGGGCACCAGTTCATTCAACATTTACGCCCCTCCTACTAGCAACATGTTTCCATGGCCCCAACCCGTTTACCAAAATGTTGCTCCTTCTTATGCATACCCTGACGCTCCAACCCCTTAGGCATTAGTGCTGCAGCCTCCCATGCATCCTCATCCCGAATAGCAACAACCCCCTTAGGGTCAGGTATTTATGCAGCAGAGTGATACCAATCCCAAGAATTTAAAGAAAAATAATAAGGGGAAGGGTAACAAGGGTAACTAAGGTAACTAGCCTAGCGAACCCTAAGGGAACTAGCCTAACACCAACAACCAGCAACATGGTGGCCAACCCAATCATAACAAGGCTATTCATACGAATACGCCTTTTGCATGTTGTGCTGTACATGAGTGTCCCCTTTTACCCCATATGCGCCAACTATGGGAAGCTCAAGTAGCTTCTCGAGGTGAACAATTGCCTCAAAATCCTGTGCCACCTCAACTGGCCGTGCTCACAAATCCTCTCCCTAAGCAAGGATTCGTTGCTGCTCAACCCCAACCAAGTCGAGAAACCCACCTCCCCAAACCTTTTGGTCCTGGTGACTACCAAATCTTGATGATGAACTCTGATAAGGTTAACCCCTCCAATATCAACCTACAAAGTTGGTCACGCTAATATGACAAGCCCTCCACTTCGTTAGTTGCCGAGTCCAAAACCAAAGTGTTTTCTTAGCCTCTTACGAAACTCAGTGGTTCTTTACAGATCCCTCAACCCAAAGTTCAGGCCATTCCCAAGATCCCAAAGGAACCATTATGTTATAATGCTGCTTCTAACAGAGCTTCCCATACATACAGTATAGTAGACAACTTGCCGCAATCGCCTACCGCCATTTTGACATTAGAAGTCCTCCAGTCGTGCCCTTCCCAAAAGAAGTCTCTACTAACTACCTTGGGTGCAGTGGATCCTTCCAATGATCGTCTGATTGTCTTTCCAGTTGATACATCAAAGAATCCCCCATTGCCTTCATTTATTGCTTTCCAGATACCAGTTAGAGTCCGTAATGCTATCATATCCAGATGCATTATTGACAAAGGTGCATCCACCTGTGTGATGTCCGCTACTGTTTGGAAACAACTCAAGTCACTTGAGTTGTCCCCCTCCACCATCACCTTGCGTGCTTGGGATGGACACTCCTCCCAGCCCCTTGGCATGTACCGCAACTGTCTAGTGACCCTTGTGGGCAAGACAATCCATGTCGATATCAAATTCATCGATGCCCCTTTGGATTACAATATTCTCTTAGGTTGTAGTTAAAGGGAAGATTATTACCATTGATCAATTAACTTACTACGAGTTGGAATCCATAACTTCCCCCGAGTCCATCATCTCATCGGTATCCAATAAACAGTCATCCACTCCTTGTACAAGTGTCTAACCTGGAGTCTATAAAGATTCCTCATTGTTAGGTGCCTTCCCTAGTCCTCCCCCTCCCATTTCTGAACCTACTTCCATGAGTGTTTGCATGTTACAAGTGTCACGGACTGCCTTAAGCAATCTAATACACTTCATCAACAACCAGCTCCTCAACATCCTGTTGTTGCTCTTCCAGCTGAACCCTATGCACCCACTCCCCTAGGACCTCCTCCATTTGTGGGTGCCTCTCCTATGTTCCCACTCGTAAGAGTTTTGCCAGGTCTCAACTATCCAGGAGCTATTCCACTGGGGCATTATCCTGCCGTCCATATACCTTTCTTATTCCCCCCTTTGGGAATTTTTTATGTACCTGTCATGGCTTTACTGATCCTTCCTAACATGACTCTTAGGATCCCAGTATGGTACATCGATCCCCCTACAAACATTCTGCCTGGTCAGCGAAGAGTATATCACGCTTTGACCCCGGTTTAACTAGTCCTCATGACCCCTATCGCTGCTTCAATACAATCACAACCTCAACAGGAGCCAACTCATGTTGTGAAAGCAGCTGGCAAGGGGGGCAAAGCTAGAAAGAAAGATTTGAAGGACAAGGCTCCCCAAGCTCCTCCAGCCCCTAAGGCACCAAAGTCGTGCACTTTGTGTGAGGTCGTTGGGCATGCCACCAACAATGGTCCCGAACTTCCTCAACTGAAACCATTGGTTCATGAAGCATTCCCTGAGTCGAATATTCCAGAAGTCCATGTTGACATACCGATCCCACCTAACAAACTAAAAATGCTTTGCACAAAACCATCCTTGTGCCCTTTGTGATATTCATGGTCACTATTCCCATTGTTTCCCTCGTCTTAACAAGTTTCACGATTCCTTAGGGAAATTCATGAATGCAAGGCCACTCGTAGTAGAGATGATACTCCTCTACCTATGTATTCGGGTACCACTAGTCAACCGGAAAAGGGAAATTCCGGCCCCTCTATTGTGATCCCCTCCCTTGATGTCGAGATGACAAACAACAAAGGCCCCATTCTTTACATATCATCATCCTTGAGCTCCTCGCTGTCAAACCTTCCAGAGGTTGTTGGGCACATTTCTATCAAAACTTTTTCAATAAAATCCGAGGTCTCAACATCAATAGACCCTCCATCTACCAGCCCGTTGTATGCCATCCAAGACAATGCGTATCTGAACCATATTCCTAAGGTTGATGCATCGGGTAATGTCGCAGCATCATGCAGTCATACTTCCTCCTGTCCACCCATCTCCCAGCTTGATGAGGACACCATGGAAGCTATGGCTACCCCTAATTACCCCTACACTTGAGTAAGGGGGCATTCCTTCACGAGGATTTCGAAGGCCATCTCCTTCTTAGTTCTCCCAATGTGCTCTACCTATAGAAATGTTTCTCACAACTTTGCGTGTCTTTATTTTTGCCATAAAGTTAGGTAGATTGCATCATCTCATCCATTGTCTTTTTCAAGTTTCAGATGGATCCATCATCCATGCCGTATATTGGTCATGCCGATGGTGCAAGTTGCTTCTCCCGGAATCTAGACTCGGCAGCCTAGGCCATTTTGACCCCCTTGTATACGTTAGTCCTTTGAAACGGCATGTGCATTGGATCTGCCACAAATAATCAGGCAGAATATGATGCAGTGATAGGTTTGTTAGTCGATTCCCTTGCTCATCGCATCCTTCATCTTCATGTTCGTTTAGATTCCTTGCTACTTTTCATGCAATTGAATGGCATGTATCATGTGCATAACCAAGTCCTATTTAGAAAATATCTACGAGTGAAGCTATTGGTATGTGAATTTGAAACCATTACTTTTAGTCATGTTCCTAGAGCCCAAAATCACTATGTAGATACCATTTCAAACAACATTCTAGACTGTCATTTATCACATGTATACCACATAAGATAACCACAAAAATGGCAAACCACCATCGTCATATAAAATGCATAATCAGATTATGTATCATATAAGTTTTTTGACTCCACTACTCTAAATACATTCGATACGCCCATAACATATTGGGGGGCACATAGGCCCTTGCATCTCCTTTGGAGGATTTCATGCCAAGTTGGGCCGAGATGCTTGAATCCCTTTTTCGAGCAGTTGGAACACAATGGAACTCCACAAACTCCTCCTGCTAGGGGGCATCATTCCCATCTTTGCATTCGAGATTAGTATCCCATGCTTGGGGGCGTGATGTTTTTCCCCTGGCCATCTTCTCAATTAAGTCTTGACCTATATCCCATCGAATCTAGGTATGGTTGATTACCCTCCCATTCCTTGGATAGTTTGTCCTACCGGCCTTGTTATAGACATTTTTGTGCCTCGCGTCAAGGAGCAGGAAATGTCGATAATTACAGGGATCCTCAGTCCCTAAACATGTTGTTCTTACCCCTAAAAGAACAAGGTCATCAATCAACAGCACTTCCAATCAGTTCTCCACCTGAAAACACTTCAGAACAGGCTTATTTTGGATCATGTCAGCTGCTTAACTGAGCTTCTGCGCTGTATTGCAACTGTCCCACTCTGTACCTGCGCTGGAAGTCAAAAACAATGAAGGCTACCTGCGCTGGGCGAGATTGGCCAAGTGGCACAGTCCTCCTGCAAGGTGTCAATTGCCCAGGAAGCTTCCAAACTGACACTTGGGTCATGAGATTCGCCCTGTGATGAGTAAGAGGTACTTAATCACCATGTGTAAGCAAGGATCTCCAAGTGGACACAGGAACTGAAGATTAACTGGAGATGGAGAGGACACAAGGCAGCTTCATGTTAGTCTCAAGCTGACTCATCCTTTTCTCTTCTCTCCTATATATAGAACTCTTCTATGAGGTCTATAGAGGCTGAAATTTTGTATAAGCAAGGAGGTGTTGTTGGTATACTGCTAGGATTATTGGGTGATTGTTTTACTAGAGGTGAAGAAGAGAGTTCTTGCTGCCGAGGAGGTGCTGCTGGATTGGGGCCAACATCATTGGTTGTAACTTCCTCTGGAACCCTGTTACTTTCTATCAATAAAGTTTGCATGTTCTTCTATATACTTGTTTTACATAGATGCTTTTGTGTTTACATGTATATTTGATGCAACCTAATCCATGCTTCAATTATGATTGCTTGTATCTCGTAGTTTGCTCCCTTTTGTTGTGCAGATTCTGTGTGTAGCTGGATCGGCTTGGAGAGTAAAGAGCTGGGAGCGGGATACAAAGCGAGAAGGACAAGGATCGACTAAGCGCAAGACACCAGGTTGGTTGATCCTCTTTCTATTCTCTCTGTTCTTTCATAAAGATGAACATGAAAACTTTGTCATTCAGTTGTTGCTAAAGTCTGTCACCTTTAGAAAGGGTTAGTGTCATCCGCATCGGATACTTTTCCCCACAACAAACTGGCGACTCCGCTGGGGAGATCCTAGTATCTTGTTGTTGTAGTATTTTGCTATTCATTTCTTGAAGAAAGGAGTACCGAATCGAAAAGCTTTTGACTCCATCAAAAGCGAAGTAGAGGGTTTTTGCTACTCTTGCTCCTTTGCTGAGCAAATTCAAGATTTAAAGAGCTAATCTACAGATGAATCCTTACTCTTTGTGATAGATCTTTATCCTCTTGATCATCCCTTAGCCTGTACTTAACCCATAGCATTTTATTTCAGTCAAAACAGTACATTTTTGAGCTTTTTATGACCTGGAATTCTTAGCAGACGTAACTCTCGTAAGTCAGTGCAGGCTGTCCACAGGCAGTCTGCATTACAACGCAGGTGCTCCCTTCGGGAACTGCGCTGAGAGTGGGATTGGCAGACCAGTGCCTGCGCTGGTCCAGTTGGCCTTAGTCTAGCTCAGCTCTTCCTTTGTGTCTTGGCCCTGTTTGCGCTTGTTTTTTGGCTGATTGCTTGCTAGTTATTGTATTTGCTGTAGACCTTATCTCCTTGACATTATTCCGCCTCAGTTGTGTGATGAAATTGTAAACGTTCTTTCAGTATTTCTTGTTTCAGTTACAATTTCCATTGTGAAAAGCGAACCTAGTAGCTGTGGCCTCTTAGATTGCGATCTTATGAGTTAGTGTTATTACTGTTCATAGCTGTTTAAGTTGGTTTGTTTTCACTTTATGGTTTGAATTCATATATTTTTGGTGTAAAACAAGTACCTGTAAAGCGTCTTTTCATTTAGACAATACTTGTTTGTTTACGCTTCAAATTGAATTCGAAAGTCATACAACAGTTTTCCTTTTGTTAAGCATCAACATTAAAGGAAAAGAAAAGAAATACATGCATCTTGCATTTGCATTTTTGATAAGTTTGGGTGTCTGATCTAGGAGAAAGTGCATTAGTTTGTGCTTTGTGCTCTGTGTGGAAAGATATTGTTTTTCTCTCCCCTCAGTAGTTAGGATTTTCAAAGCTAAAAGGATTGTGAAAGCTTGCTTATCATTTTAGCTGCATTTAGGAATTTGTACCAATACATCTCGTGGTGATCCTGAAAGACAAACTGATAAACAAGATCAACTTAAAATATATTGAATGAATCTAAAAACGCATTGTAACATAACGCTCACAATAGAGGTCTAGGTAGAGACGTTTTCCGGCGTCGTTAAACGTAGTGACTGTCGATCTCTACGAAGGTGGGTGATTCCTCCTGAGGGACGATAGCACTAATACGGATTTGAGCTCCCGCGTACCGTCGCGTATATTGGGAGACCCCTATAGGCAATTATCCTTTATCCTTAGGAAGCCGTGTCGACCGCCCTACTGATCGCGATGCAGTGAACACAGCATTCACGAAGATCGACCACCCGTACCGTAAAACGTATTCTGTGGTTTCGCGAAAGGTTTGGCACACCCTCTACCTAGATCTCCAGAGCAGTTTCTTTTGGCTCTTTTCAAACTCTATAATTGAAAAGGTCCAACCGAGCATTTGTCACTTCGGGCTCGTTAATACATCGAAGGCGACTAGAGTCATCTTTAGCTTTTTCTCGACTCTTAAAACATGAAAAAGCAAAGTTGTGTCTAAAAGCGTCTAATAAAATTCATTCAATACGGAAACATAATTCCCCTTTTTGTATTTTAGTTGATCAAGTAATCCGCAATCGTGGAGGAAAGTCAATTAAAACCCCGTCGTTCAGGGAGGCTTGCAGGTCGACCATCTTTGTCTCCGGAACCGAAAGTAGTACGAGCAAAGCGATCTCGCTGGACCAGGTCAAAATCTCCTTTTAAAGTTAGAACGGAAGTTCCAACAACATCTGAGATTCTGGTCACTCCCAATATTTTTGGAATCCCTGCCTCTATTGAAGAAGTTCAACGGCAACAGAAGGACAATTGTATTGATCCTAGTCTGAAAACAAGTACTTGTTTAACTGAACCAGTTCCATTTGAAACCGGTCCACAGAGTCTTGTTGTTCAAACAACTGTCGTTGTCGAAACAACCCCTTCTTCGGCACCAGAAATCTATTACGGACCTGACGGTCTGCCTCTTCCTCCTGGTCTGATCGCAATAGAAGAAATCGTAGAGGACCAGCAAGCAAATACTCCAATTCATTTTGGAGTAGGTTCCACTCTTTTTCCTTCTGCATCAGAAGTTTGTCCATCACCACAGGAAGTTCCTGAAGAATCGTTAGGAAGTTTATTGGATAGACTTAAAATGTCTGAACAACCGTCGACATCCAGAACTGTGCCAAACGACACAGCGACAGCAGAAGCTCCTGCTGCCATTCCAACGATGTTTGCCGGCATACCATCCGTCCCAACTAGTTCTCATCAACTAGAAGGAGTCCACCCAGGGACTATTATGACAACTTGGTCTGTTCCAGTTTGTTCTTCCGGTATAATACCAGGTAATTCTTATGTTGAAACTAGACAAATTGATCCCTTTGGGAATCATTTTGGGCCATCCAGTCCTCAAAGGCCATCTACACCCTTGAGCTCTGGATTGTTACCATATGGGGGGCAATATGCCCTTTCACTTCCTCTTTCGGGAGGATACCCATACGGCAGTTTTCAACCACATTCAGGTTTGACTGAAGTAACGACGAGTGGTTGGGTACCTATGTTACACCAACAACCAAGAGTTGTATATTCTATGCAACAAAGTGTACCTATGTCTAGTATCCCGATGACGCCAGCAATTGTAACCGTGTCGCAAGTTCAATCGATGCCTGTTGTATGTCAACCACAAGTTGTAATGCAACAGCCAATTGACCGTGCAACACATCCACAATCGCCAACTGCCGGGACGACACAGATACAAACGGGGACCATAACCCCGCATCTTGGGCCGTCGGTTAGTGTTGCACAACAAAACATGGCTTCACAACCATGGATGGTGCAATACCAACAACCTCAGTTTCAACAGGTATACCAGGGATCTGAGCAACAGATCTTTGCGAATAGTGGGCAACCCTATATTCAGAACGGGTTAAACCAACCACTTTACAATGGCCAAGCCCACCAACCATATCAGTCATATCAACATCAGTTGCATTATACTGGTATGCAAAGACCTACTGCTCAGGCGATTCCATCGTACCCTGGGTATGCCTCGCCAAACCTGAATCAGCAGTTGCCATTCGTGGCGACCTTAGAATTACCAGATTTACATCGCTTGACGAACGATCCAATCGCCTACGCCCATTGGTGGCCAGCGATTCCTCACAAACTTCCTTCGGACATTCCTAAATTCAATGGAAATCCGGGCGAAGACCCGTCGAATCATGTGATGACATTCCATCTGTGGTGTTCGTCGAATACCTTGAATGATGATTCAATAAGGCTTCGCCTTTTCCAGAGGAAATTGACTGGTCCGGCGGCCAAATGGTATATTGAATTACCTAGAGCCTCTTTCGACAATTTTAGTTCCCTAGCCACGACTTTCTTAACACACTTTCAGTTACCTATAAGGTACGAAACTGGAACAGAGATCTTGACCAATTTCAAGCAGACAACGGCCACACATATATCTGATCATATACATGAGTGGCGTCGTCGTCGCAGAATGGTAAAAACCTATGTTCCAGATCAGCTATTAGCTGAGTGGTTTATAAAGTCGCTTCTGCCGGCAATAACAGAAGATGTGGCCAAGGGAGGCGTCGTAACAGAGGAGCAAGTTATTGCTCGTGCCCAGTATTTAGACTTAGTATATACTCAGTCTGGCACGCTCTATGACAAGATACCTGACGCCCCTAGACCGGAATTTTCAATTCCTCCCCCTCCTGGATCAAATAGTGACTCTCATGCCGGCGATGGTGTGATTGGCACTGCAAACGCAAAGTCAACACGGGATTCGTCTAAGAAAACCCGTAAGACTTCGAATCAAAATGCAAATGAAGAACTTCTTGCCTCGGAAGTAAGTGCCGTGTCGGACGACAAGGGCAAACAACTGAAGCAACCAGGGGACAAGAAGAAAAAGAAAGGGAAACCCCCTTCGGGGTGTCATATATGCGATGAGGATCATTGGACAGCAGATTGTCCATGCAAAGCTGAGCTTAAAATATTCTTTAAGAGTCCGAAAACCTCAGCTGTGTTGACTGATCCGTTTCCTAATACTGGTCAAAATCTGGTTGCCAATCAAAATGCTTCCCGATCCCAAGTGCTTATGTTGTCCACCTCAAAGCAGCAAAATAATGCTTTGACAAGGGATAAAGGTTACCGGAATCCTCAGCGGTCGAATAACAAGGCTGATAAACAACCTAGTAGTTCGACAACAACTTTGAACGAAGTTGTGCCACCCATCGTTCCTAAGCCGATAATAAACTCGCCAAAGGGAGTAGTACACAAATCGACATTTAATCCTCGTGCCAAAGTAGCACAGAATTATAATATAATAGAGGACCTGGCCCAATCGCCGTCCGCTATGTCGACACTTGAGGTACCGCAAAATTGCCCCTCCCAAGAGAAAACTTTATTATCAGCAATAGGTGGGATTGGCCCAATGGATTCCAATCTTGTGGCCTTTGATCATAAAGGATATGACCCTAAGTTACCAGCTCAATTAGCTTTCCTTATTCAAGTGAAAGCCCTCAACAAAACTGTTCATCGAACAATTATTGATGAGGGGGCATCTACATGTCTTATGTCGATGAGTTGCTGGAAAGATTTAGGCTCACCACCCTTGTCGAAATCGTCAACGACGTTAAAAGCATTTGATGGACGATCATACACTCCATACAGGATTTTAAGTAACTTGCAAGTTGAACTAGGGGGCAAAACAGTAGGAATTGATGTTGAAGTAATTGATGGAAACCTCGATTACAACATCCTACTAGGAAGGCCCTGGATATATGCCATGGCCGCAGTTGTGTCGACCTACTTCAGGAGGATTGTATTTCCTTTTCAAGGAAAACTTACAATCGTCGACCAACAAACATTTCTCCCCAACAGTTCTCAAGTTACGGGAAGTAGCACAATGATCCATGAGAGTAATCAATCGCTCCAAAATATTGGAGTAGGTTTCCTAAAAGACCCAACCTTAATGGGTACTTTTGCCCTACCGCCGGCAGGTAATCTGGCGGAAGTAGCCACAGTGGAAACCTACAATATAAAATCTTCCATATCCAATGGATTCAGAAGATTCCTAAATATTTTGTCAGCATGGATCGTCGCCCTAATGGAAATACTGTAAATACAGTGGGCCACGAGGATAGTTCTTTTTCTATGTCAACCTCATTAAAAAATGAAACAAATCCCCTTTTCAAAATTCAAAGGTAAACCTTCATTCCAATCACCAAGTTGAATGCAATGAAGCTTGGGGGGCACCCTCCTTTGACATGCGTTATTATGATGCTGGGGGCATGCAAAAAATATCGAGCAGTTTTAGCATATAGTTCATGCTCGTTAAAAAATAAACGCGAAATTCGAGCAGTTTTAGGCCTGAATTTATGCTCGTTAAAAAATAGAAAAGTGTGAGCAAATGTTTCCCCCAGAGTTCAAGCTCATGGAAAAAATGAACCGGTAAATAACCTTTTGAGATCGTAAATTCATTAGCCATAAGAACCTTGATCGTGTTTTCATCCACCACCTCCACCGTTCATTTGGCCGATCATTCACTTCCATTTGTGTGTTTACCTCTTTTGAGAAACAGTTGCGAAGAGTGATTTCACCTAGCCATCCTTGTGACACTGCCGTGATTGGAAATTCCAACCTGTACCTGGAATCTGTAGCTATCCCTGTTTATCACTCGTTCCTCAAAAGACGAGTCTTCTTTCAGCTCTTTTCACTGACTCGTAAAATATGAAAAGTTAGCCGAGTTTTGGCCTTCCAGCTCGTTAAAATGACCGGAACGCTATCCCTCCTCTAAATTTTAATCTTTTTGGACTTGAGGGATTATTGCACAAAAGGATCGAGCGCTTGCCTGGTTCAGCTCGTTAAAAATATCGAACAACCATCCCTTCTGTATTGTTTTATACTTTTTCGGACTTAAGGGATTAGCTGACGAAAAAGGAATTATGGAGTTGACTTTCTGTACCTTTTTAGACTCTCTAAAAATGAAAAGGACCGAGTTTTCTTTGTCGTTAGACTCGTTAAAATGATTAAATAGCGACAAACTTGTCTTTAGACGAGAACGAGTTTCCCTATCGCTAGGCTCGTTAAATCTTAGCGATGGGCTTGCCCGAAGGGCAGGTTATAGAACAAGCATATGTTATCCTCCTCAAGCTTGACAAAAATAAAGAGGTACTGGTCAGAAATGACTGGGGAAAAATTGGGAGAACATCAAAGTTTAGAGGTAGCAAGTCGCTCTTGAACATGACACTTTTCTTCCGTATCACATCGGGTTGGGTTGTCTCATTCACCGGTTTCATCACCATGGTCCTCGCCACACCATCCATTCGGGGTAATGCTACCGATCCATCACATCAGTGTCGTTATATGTTCAAGAGGGGTCATTCAGAAAGTGTCAACCGTGTCCCATCCACTACCATACATTTTCCTTCATCCATTTCATGATCGCCACCCTGAATCATATGTCACAGTTTGTTTCACCTCCACTAAATCATTAGCTCCGTTCCGTGTCATTGATGTGGGATTCATCAAGGCCCTCCTTTGACGGATCACTTCTTGTCGACTTCAGCTCATTATCCAAGAAGTCGATCTAGGAACACCCCCATCAGTACTTTGAAGCTTGCATGCCTCAATGGCAAGTTTCTCACTTCCGGCGACAGGTATACATCAATGACCTTCGACCAGAATATTTTGCGTGGCGTTCGATGCCAAGTCCTTTATTCACGCCACGTGAATTGTACTGCCGTACCTTGAGGGTCATCGTCATTATTGGTGATTCCTCTCGCGCTTGTTAACGGTTTTCATTATTGACCGGTAATCAAGCGATGTCTTTCCATGTTCGACTTCAGCATAATTCTCACATGGATCGACTTGTACTTAGAGTGAAGATCGAACGAGTTTGAAGACCCCGGATCTAGTTTCATCCATCCGGGCTGCGATATATATTGAGGAAATATAAAAGCATTTGCCATGTACATCATTGCAGCAGATGATCATCCTCCTCAAAGGATGATAATTTTAGCGGAAGATTATCAGTCTGTCTTCAGACGATCGTCTGTCATATGTACCAAAATGTATTTATAGAAAGCTGAGCATGGGAATACCCGCCTCAGCTAGATCATGAGAATAGTGATGAATGAAAGATAATGTATTGTATTGTATTGTATTACAGGGCACTCTCCTCAGCACTGGAACGAACTTCGGACCCTCTAGCTAAAGCATTTCACCCGATTAACGGCCTCATACTTTAGGGGGCAACTGTTATAGACATTTTTGTGCCTCGCGTCAAGGAGCAGGAAATGTCGATAATTACAGGGATCCTCAGTCCCTAAACATGTTGTTCTTACCCCTAAAAGAATAAGGTCATCAATCAACAGCACTTCCAATCAGTTCTCCACCTGAAAACACTTCAGAACAGGCTTATTTTGGATCATGTCAGCTGCTTAACTGAGCTTCTGCGCTGTATTACAACTGTCCCACTCTGTACCTGCGCTGGAAGTCAAAAACAATGAAGGCTACCTACGCTGGGTGAGATTGGCCAAGTGGCACAGTCCTCCTGCAAGGTGTCAATTGCCCAGGAAGCTTCCAAACTGACACTTGGGTCATGAGATTCGCCCTGTGATGAGTAAGAGGTACTTGATCACCATGTGTAAGCAAGGATCTCCAAGTGGACACAGGAACTGAAGATTAACTGGAGATGGAGAGGACACAAGGCAGCTTCATGTCAGTCTCAAGCTGACTCATCCTTTTCTCTTCTCTCCTATATATAGAGCTCTTCTATGAGGTCTATAGAGGCTGAAATTTTGTATAAGCAAGGAGGTGCTGTTGGTATACTGCCAGGATTATTGGGTGATTGTTTTACTAGAGGTGAAGAAGAGAGTTCTTGCTGCCGAGGAGGTGCTGCTGGATTGGGGCCAACATCATTGGTTGTAACTTCCTCTGGAACCCTGTTACTTTCTATCAATAAAGTTTGCATGTTCTTCTATATACTTGTTTTACATAGATGCTTTTGTGTTTACATGTATATTTGATGCAACCTAATCCATGCTTCAATTATGATTGCTTGTATCTCGTAGTTTGCTCCCTTTTGTTGTGCAGATTCTGTGTGTAGCTGGATCGGCTTGGAGAGTAAAGAGCTGGGAGCGGGATACAAAGCGAGAAGGACAAGGATCGACTAAGCGCAAGACACCAGGTTGGTTGATCCTCTTTCTATTCTCTCTGTGCTTTCATAAAGATGAACATGAAAACTTTGTCATTCAGTTGTTGCTAAAGTCTGTCACCTTTAGAAAGGGTTAGTGTCATCCGCATCGGATACTTTTCCCCACAACAGGCCTCCCCGGTGAACCATATGAACATCGCATATTGTAGGCGTTTGATACCATGTCTTCAAATGTTCTACTCCTTTACCACCTAGTCCCCATGTTTGACTTAGTGGGTGAGGATGATTCTAAACCTCCTCTGGTAGTTCATTCTCCTTTTCCTCTTCCCTTAATTCTTCACCAAGAACCATCGTTCCAAGTAGAATTAAGGCCATCTTTAGACAAGTAAGGTCACTTGCCTGAAAGTCACAGATCCCGATTCCAATGGTCGGATTTTTTGTTACGACCAGGCTGTAGCTTAGTTTGAAAAACCGTCAGAACAGCTGGAAATCTCTCACCGAGATCTAAAATGGGTCTTCTTTAGTTTCAAATGATTTGACACTTCACTAGGAAACCTGATTTTTCCAAGAAGGTCACTTCATCGCCCCTTAAAATCGACTTCTGTCATAAAGCAACACCTGTACTTTGAGGTCCACCTCCTATAAATACTTGTCGTACCATATGTCAATTGTCGTCATGAGTAACCATAATTTACTCATGTTTTGATGGTCCTCACCAGGCCTAGTATGTGTGGCAGCATCATTGAGTCACCCTTCTTTAGAGCATCCACGATTAGTCACCCTTGTATTCTTGGAGTCTATTTCATGCCCCATCATCTCATGGCATATTATTCCATCCATATTTTCATACCATCCATCCTGTGGTTCCCATTTTCACCTCTAGTCATACTGTCTCTATCCCCTCTCAAGTTGAGTCCATTGCTGCCAGGTCAACCATGCACTTTATGCTCTGACAAGGGTAGTCATTTATTAGTGCCTCAATCCCCTTTTCCCCATTATCCCTAGTGTCAGTCCATTAGTCACATTACTATTTTCCCTCGCTCTTTAGTTGAGGTTCCTCATTGCCTCATCTATCGCGGGCCCTATTCTGTCGACATCAACTCATTTATTCTAGAAGAACAACCTAGAGGGCAGTGTATCTCAGTTTTAGCTTCCATTCTTATTTGGTGCCTTGGATCAAGAGGGTCTCATTATTTCCTTTTGACTTAGTCGTTTCATGTTCGTGATCCATACACTTAATGGTCTAGTGATGCAACAGATTGTACCAGTGATTCCTCGGTGTGTGTGAGATGTTTCAGACCTCATGAGGGGGTGGCCCTTCAGGTAGCCCCCCACATGCCCAAACACATACCTACTATGTTGCAACCTCAAATGCAGTTCCGTAGAGTTGATGGGTTTGGTTCCTACTGATCGCAGTGTTCATAGCATGCACGTCTCCTCCAGATGATCCATTCAGTTTTGCAGAGCCCTCCCTTGTTCAGCAGGGCTTCTTTAGTTGTTCTACCCTCCCTCCCACCCATTTTTTGAGGGAAGGGAATTTGTATCTCATGTACTCAGATATTATTGTATTCAGTCCTGGCTCATGTTTTTACTAGGTGCATTATGTATATGGGACACATTGTATTATTTTCTGGCGCTGTTATGCCAGTGTGTCATGTACCATTCAGCATGTACTTTATTGCTCAGTTTCATATTTCTAAGTGAACCATTATTTTTGTAATAAGTTATCCCGATGGGTATCGGTATGCCTCCCCCACCTCATTGAGTTCCGGTACCACAACAAAAAAGGAGACTTGCATTAGTCTCGCCCCCTCTATCACTATCCTCTCTCAGCTTCAACTTCATTGGTCTCTCTCTCTCTCTCTCTCTCTCTCTCTCTCTCTCTCCTTGACTCCCCTATGTTGTCTAAGTGATTGTGTCTTTACAACGTACTTTGGTCATACGTTTTTCTCCTAACACTCGTACATTGGGGGGCAATCTATTATCACCAAAAAATTGATCATCTAGCCTAATTTACTAGATGGATCAAAGTATACCATGTAAAGCCAATTTTACCCTAGTAAAATTTCTTTCACTGTGAGAAATTACCTAATAAACCACCTTTATTAAGTAATTTATAGTTAAACCCATGAAGAATAATTAAATAAATCACTATTTATTTGATTTTCTTCTAGGAATAATTAATTAAACCATTGTTTTATTATTATTCCTTGTTAAATTTGACCCAATCATGAAAAATAAATAGATAAATCATTATTTTTCTTATTTTTCTCTAAGAATAACTAATTAATTACTATTCTTTGTTAAGTTTGAATAAATTCCTTCGGAATAATTAAATAAATCATTATTTGTTTATTATTCCTTAACTAATTCCTTGACATAATAAATAAATCATTTATTTATTTGTTATTTCTAAATAAAAGTTTAAATACTTTTTCCCTTCTAAACAAATATAATAAAATATTCCAAGTAGCAATTCCAAGAATGGGATCAATAATATTCTATTATTGCTGATTATTCGAGGATAATTCAATATTTTGTTATAAATAGGACGATTTTCCATTCATTATTTAGTTTTGATTTTTTTCATTGTCGCACACCATATTTTTTCTCGGTTTATGCGTTATAGAGGAGAGAGACTCTATAGAAGCTGAAAGCATTTGAGGATTTCCAAGAAACCATCCCATAGAGGGGGACTAGTAACATATATTTGTTCCCTTCATAGGTGTTACAATAAAATCATTCTTTACAAATCTGGTTTCCATTGGATGTTTTTGGGTTATTACTCTTCATTTTACTGTCTAATTATGATTGCAACATCAATCAGGATTCTAGCAAGTTTTGTTTCTATCAATATCTGCAGATCTATAATGTTTAGCAGTCATTTCTATTGTTGAGATCATTTGTCATCCATGATCTTAAGTGGGTTCTTTTCATACATCATTGAGAAGAAAACATACAATATATCCACCAAGTCAACCTTCCAAATTGATTAAGCAAAATTCAGTAGTCACTTCTAATCAAACGATGTCGATCTAGCTACAACTCAGAATTTTGGCCTTCCAACTTCTAGAATTTCAGCCTTATTGCAGAACTATGATTTTGACCCTCCCACAACAACCTAGAAACTTGCACATGTGGTAGACGGGAGATAATTTTGACTTATTCTTGCTTGAAAAAAGTTTCCTTCTTCTTTGCTATGGTTTTCTCATTCTTCTTCATGTATTTCACTTTTCTTTTCTTCTCCAGTAACTGTAGATCGAAATTTTTGTGTATGTCACCCAAATGATTTGAAGCAGCTACTCATTTATGGTCATTATGGGTGTTTGAATGTCCTTAATGAGGCTGAGTTGTCTTCTTTGAGGCCGACTTGGTGGAGGAGGCACAAATGACACTTTTGACACAAATAAATTTCTTTCTTGTTATACAAAGCCCAAGAAGGGTCTATTAAATTATGACAAGGATTAGGACTCATGACATAAACCCTAAAAGCCTAAAATGAAGGCTTTGACCTAAAAATAAAATAATAAATCATGAAACTCATGATAATAAATATTTTTTTTCTTTTTCTTTATTTTGAAAAATACATTACATCATGACTCAAATACAATTATGAAGACCGACACTAGTTACATTCTTCAACACAAAGGAATCACATATGCAAGCAGTTAACTTCGAGCAAGAGATTACCTCGCGAGATTTGATCCCTCTCGACACTTGATAGATCCAGAGTTAAGATGGATCTAGGTTGGTTACATTATTAATAATTAATTACTATAATTATTTATTATTTTATTTTAATTTTTATTTTTATGTAATTTCATTGAGTCAAGATGATCTAATTGATAATTATAATTAATATATATATATATATATATATATATATATATATATATATTTTATTCTTATGTAATTTGACCAAGTCAAAATGTTTAGATAACATAACATAACAGGACATTACATCGTCTCTTGCATATTGGGTTGGAGAGTGTCTCTTGGTGCAAAATTGTAATAGGATATTTTAATACTTGAAGGTCACAATCGATTGTTGGCCCTGGTATTGTTAGAGAATTATAATATTACAGAGCAATGGAACACATAAAATATTGTAGAAATATAAACACAGAAAACGCATAAAAGAAGAGAGACATAGATATATGTGGTTCACCTAGTTTGGGCTACATCCACGGAGAAACAGCCAGTCCTTCCTTTTATATTATCCAGCAAACTGAAGAGATACAACCTACAACAAATCCGCTGTAACTCCCTCTTCTCTCTCAATCTCCTATCTCTTCCTCACTTAGATTACATATATCCATAGACACAATACATTTCCCTCATATATAGCGAGGGGTTGCCTTCTAGGGAAAAAAAACCCTGAATTAAACATAACTTCTACCGTCAGATCTTCGCCTAATGAATGGCCCATATTGACTACGAAATTACAACATTTTACAAGGAAATTTTACATATATTCTTAGCTTTGGGGGCGCTACCCCTGATCCCCCCGCTAGGGAGGGGCTCCCAAAGGTCACAGCCACCCCCCCTGGACCCCCCCTGCAGTGAATATTTTACTGGTGGCATTGCTGCCCCATTACGAATTGGGGTCCAATGCGGTGATACCTTTGAATACAGAAGATAATCAGGCTCCACGCCCAACAATCTCCCACTTAGAGACTGATTATAGCATCTCCACCGCTGCTTCATTTGCTGGACAGTGACTCCACTTTGGACCTAGTTGTTTCTCATCTTCTTCATCATACTTGAAGACCAATTGAAACTGAGCAAATTTTCAGTTTCTCCCTAGTTACAACTTTTGTTAACATATCTGCAGGATTTTGGCGAGTGTGTATCTTTTCTAGCTTCAACTGTCCATCTTCCAATGCTGACTATATGAAATGGTACTTGAGCTATATATGTTTAGTATTGTAATGAAATGCAGAGTTATTTGCAAGATATATGGCACTTTGGCTATCACTGTATAACTTGCCCAACTCTTGCTTCTTACCCAATTCATCCAAAAACCTTTGTAACCAAATCATTTCTTTACTAGCCTCTATAGCAACAACATACTTTGCTTCTGTTGTTGAGAGTGCAACAACACTTTGCAGTTTTAAGACCCAACTGATAGTTGTTCCACCTACAGTAAACGCATACCCTGTTGTGCTTCTCCTGTTATCTCTATCACCCGCCATATATGCATCAACATATCCCTATAGAGTAATGTTTGAACCACCAAAGCATAATGCTTGATTTGTGGTACCTCTCAAATACCTGAGAATCCACTTCACCACCATCCAATTTTCTTTTCTTGGATTGTTCATGTACCTGCTTACAACTCCCACTGCATGTGCAATATCAGTCCTTGTGCAGACCATTGCATACATTAAGCTTCCAACCACTAATGCATATGGAACTTTAGACATATGAACCATTTCTTCCTGAGTCTTGGGACATTCCTCCTTACTTAATTTGAAATAGCTAGCCAAAGGTATACTAACTGGTTTTTCATTCTGCATATTAAACCTTTTCAACACCTTTTTATGTACTCACTTTGAGGAAATGTTAATTTGCGATTCTTCCTGTCTCTAGTTATTCTCATACCAAGGATTTGTTTTGTAGCATCCAAATCCTTCATTGCAAATGAGTTTTCCAATTTTCTTTTGAGCACATTTATTTCTTGCATGTTAGAACCTGCAACAAGCATGCCATCTACATACAATAACAATATAATATAGCTTCCATCATTTTTCCTTTTGAGATAAGCACAATGATCAGAGTGACATCTAGTATAACCTTGTTCAGACATAAACCTGTCAAATTTGCGTTTCTGTCTGTTCTTCTTTCATACCTCTAATCAAAGTGGTTTTCAACACATCCTTGGGTAAAGTTGTGTACGGTGATCTCTGTAAATTATATTGAAATATTTCGACATACCCTTCCAAAGTTACCATATTCTTTTGACATCATCTTAAATATTTCTTCCCTTAGATCCCTAGATCTAAAATAATCTTCATACTTCGTAAGGAAGGCTTCTTTCATTTGGTCCCATGAAGTTATAGTACCACCCCCAAGTCCCATGAACCATTGTAAAGCTGCTCTCTTTAAGGTAGAAGGAAATAGTTTTAATTTTTTGGGGTCATTAGTATACACTACAAGAAAAAATGACATTGGTGAGGGGCGAAAACTGTCACCATAAGCTTGTTGTTGATGGTTAAAAGAGCCTTCGTCACCAAAAACTGAACGTCATAAAAGGTGGCGTCGCAAAAATTATAGGTGTTTTAGTGACATTCAAAGTCCGTCACAAATAATGATTTATAATGATGGATAGCGACCGTCACCATTTCATATGAGAAATGGTGATGGACCATAACCTTCGTCACCAAAAACTGAACGTCACCAAAGGTGGTGTTGCCAAAAGTATAGGTGTTGTAGTGACATTCAAATTCCATCACCAATAATGATTTATAATGATGGATCATGATCGTCACTATTTCATATGAGCAACGGTGACGGACCATAGCCTCCGTCACCAAAAACTAAATGTCACCAATGGTGGCATCACCAAAAGCATATGTGTTATGGGGACATTCAAGGTCCGTCATGAATATTGATTATAATGACGAATATTGACTGTCACCATTTCATATGAACAACAAGGATTTATTGTGATGGATATTTCATGGCTATCATTATTGGTGCATATATATGGTGACATTCGATAACTGTCACCAAAAGCTGCATTGCCAAAAGTATAGGTGTTGTGGTGACATTCAAGGTCCATCACAAATAATCACTATAATGACGGACAACAACTGTCACCATTTCATATCAATAACAATGATTTATGGTTATGGACCTTTGAGGGTCATCACTATTGATGCGTATATATGGTGGCATTCGTTGACCGTCACCATTTCATATTTTGATGAGGGTCAAAAAATGTCACCAAAGCTCATTGGTGATGGTCAAAAGAGCCTTTAGCACCAAAAATTGATCATCATCATTCCATATGGATGTCAGGGCACGATGGAATCGAACCACCAACCTCCTGCTTGTAAAGCAGGTGCTGTTCCATTGAGCTAGCACCCTTTAAAGAATTATAATTTTAAAAATTAGACCTTGTAACTTCATAAATTGTAAATTCTACAAATTTCAATAAATTAAAGTCTTGATAATATTTTACTAAACAAGAAAAGAAGCATCAAAGTTGCAGGTCCCTAACTAGTGGTTATTGAAGTCATGAAAAGTGGGTGGAGGGAAAAATAGTTATGTATAAGAGAATCAATAAGTTAAGTTGAATACTCAATTAGAAGTGAAACTCTAAAGACATTTATAACCTATAAATGACCTATAACTAGCAAATGCACCAAATATTGCAAAGGAAATGTCATTAGTGGATAGCATATGGAAGAAGAGGAGGCAGGGACTTGGAAACCTTGTACATCTTGGAATGCCTTGGCACTTGGCACATCTTAGCTTGTTTGACATGTCTTCATACTATTTGGCACATGTTAGCATGCCCTAGCATTCCCTAACACACCTTGGCAGTCATGATCTTACAACTAGCATTACATTTTTCCATGACTTGGGAACCTTACATTCACTGGAACACCTTGGCACTCCTTAGTTTTCATGCCCTCTATTATCCTCCACAATGTCCCATGCTGATGAGGAGATCAACGAAGGTAACCGCAGACCAAGCTTTTAGTTTGGTAGCTATCCCTACCAAACCAGAGAGGGCTCTCTCTATCAAGTTACGGCCAAGAGATGACTAGAATGTAAAGGATTTTAGGCTAGATAGATAGGCTCAGGTGGGTTTTTGGAAAATTTAGGGACTTGGAACTCTATCCACCGATGTCTTGTTTGGCAGGGACTTTGTCAAGGAGGCAGGGACTTGGAACTCTATCTAGGATAAAGCACCTAACATGCATGACATAATATCCCTAGAATAGAGTACCTCCTACCTAGAATAGTGTCCCCTGCTCAAAAGATAGAACCCTTCTCTACTGTGAACTTTTCTTAAAGATAAATCTGTGCATAAAATAGTACTAAGAAAAACACCTAAATTAAGAAAAGTGAGCATCTAAGTCAAACTATAAAAGTATACTAAATATGACTCTATATAAGCTTGGGAAATGCTAGACAAGCATGCTTGCATACAAAAACCACAAGATGCCTAAAATCGAACCATAAGTTTTGAACTTTGTTTTGAAGTTTGCCAAACTTTGAACCTCATGTTCAAGTTCAACGAACCCTATGACTTAGGATTAACTTTATAAGAAGATTCATTCCAATCAATTGTCCAAACCTATAGTAGTCTTGCTAGGACAGAGGTGTGCTGATAATTTTGTACCCTACTTGTGCTTCGGTGTGTACTAGTCTCCTAGTTCCCCTACTCATTGTGCATAGAAAACCTTTGTTGGATGGTGTAGAACCTAGCTTTGAAAACCCAAGGAGAAAACATATGAAATTGACAATGAAATTCCTATATTGGTCTTTTATAAACTTCTTATGCAAGTTGACCAGTTAGGCTTGGGTGGGTTTGATTGATTTTTCCAAGCATTGGCTGGTTCAAAAATCAATTGACCTGAGTTGACCTATTTTGGTTGTTTCCAAATGAAACTAGCTCAATTAAGGGGTATGGTGATGTTGACTCGATGATTCCAAGTCAACTTGGATGATTCTTGATACTGTGTTTGTAGTGACTTCTATCATTGTTAAGTCATTTTCCAAGGATCCATATCTTGTAGATTGCTAATATATTGCTAAACATCTAATGGTTTTGTGTCATTCAAAAAATGGTTGCAGTAAGTGCCTATGGTATGCACCCCTATATCTTTTGTTGATAGTTTTTTCTTGCATGACAATGCGGCAAGCATTTGGGTGTAAATTTAAGGAAGCTAATTTTTCTTACAACATTCAGTTACTCAAAGCTTCTTGATCTAAGAAGCCATGGATGGGGGTATCTATTTTACCAAAGTTTCGCTAGACTTGGACCTGGTCCCAATTGCAATGAATGACTTACATAGTCCCACTTGTCCATGAGGGGTAAATGATCTGTGGGAATTGAAATTTAATGGGGAGATTATCACCCCCCTTGTTTTATCAACCAACCAAATATCTGTGGACTTTTGTAATGATTTTGAAAATGTTTATGAAATTAGATGGTTATTTGATGAAATGAAGTATCTACAAAAACTAAGGGTTCAAGAAGATGGAGAGTATTATTTAATAGAAGCTTGAGTTTTTGGATTAAGTTCTCAAATAAAGTGTGATTTTATGTCCTGTTGTTCTTCTATTGGAGCAAAGTTGCGTAAAAGTTGTTTTCCTTCTATGGTTCTTTATACAATGTAAAAGTGGGGTGTCCTATAACCCCTACTAAGGCTAAAATATCCCATAGACATTTTTTGGCTATTGTGGGTCATCTTGCCTACATAAGAAGGCCTCCAAGGGAGTTTTGCAGGTTCAAGCCCAGGATATATTTGGCACAATAGATTTAGCTGAGTCTTAGCTTTTAGCTAACAAATTCTTTTGAGGGTTGTAAGCAGTCTACATCTCATTTTCATATTTTCATATTGTGAAGCTTGTTGCCAATTCAATCTGAAGAATTTCAATTAGTTAAGAGGTTGTTTTCCTTTCCTCATTTCTTTCTCTAGGTTGGTTTCATTCTGAAGAAAAAAATTTACATATTTTTGGTATCTTTACTCTATGTCAATATCTGTTGTTTTGTCACTGCATAACAATTATCACTCCTAACTTATCTTTTGTATGTTTTAATCTCTTTATTATCGTTGTTCAATATATCATGATGCAAACATGATATCATTTAGGGATACAAGCCAAATGCTTTTGCCAAGTTATATTAGAGCTCATGTTCCGATCAAAACTACTTTGGGACCCATTTCTGTCATGCTCTACTATTTTTCCTATTTTTCTTCATCCTAGACATCATATTGTTCTTTACATTTGTCGTGGATAAGTGTTATAATAATATGAAAAAGTTAATAATTTGTTGTTCTGTTCATTCTTGTAGAAAAGGTGAATTTTGTATGCCTACATCTTCATTATACTCTATGTGTCATACTAATTGTTGTTGCTATCTCTGATTCTTGCAATCTCTTTTTGCTTTCAACATTGTAACTAAAAATATTAAAATTAAATAAAGAAATAAACAGTGGATATAATTTCCATGTGTTCACTTTTTGTCGACCTATTTAAAAATAATCACAATCCTCATATCGGTTGATTATTACTCCTAGATATGTGTACAATAGTCAACTTCCTCTTTCCTTGTATGGTATAAAAGGATTGTCAAGAAAAAAACACAGAGCTATGGTATCGTGAGGAGAAACTGCTCTAAACATAATACAGTAGGATCGGCTACAACTCATGATTTATAGTCATATCCTTATATTTAATAATATACATTATGTTATTTCAGTTTAACGAGTGATATATGAGCTCCTACCCTTGATTTGCATGTAATTTTGTTTTTGTAGCTCCACTATTCAAGATTGTTTTGCATCTAGATCCAAACGTTAAATTAGAGTTGGGTGTTAGTATTTTCTTAATTTAACTGTGCAACATAGATTCACAGACACCTTGTTTTTCTTGAATTTGTGTAAGACATTGAACAATAGTGTTCTTCTTCAATGCATTGACAATGTTGAGGTGCTAGAGATGTAGCTGCTATTCAAACTTTTTCTTGAAATGAAAGCCTCTTTTTTTTATCTCCTATGCTTTCAAATTTGCATAAATTATTTGTGCTAGTATATCTAGGTATAATTTTGTTATTACCTTCTTTGATTAGACATTGCTTTTTGATCAAAATCAATTATGTAATTTTGGAAGTAAACTATGTTATTCTAGGTACATAAGGAACATTCTTAGCTTTTTGTAGATATCATCTCCAAGTACAATATTACCAACGTTACAAATTTGAATTTTGCATAACTAATTGTTTCTGTCTACCATATGTTTGGTGGTGCCTAAATTTTTATATCAAACTCTTTGGGATGCATCTAAGTGAGAACTCGAAAACGGAAAATCAGTCTCCTTTTCTTCATTGAACTGATTCCTGTTATTTCCTCTACCTCTTATTTTGTTTGCATTTAATTTGATTCTTTTGCAATTCTCTTTGTTTCTAATGTCAAGGAATTTCAATGCGACCACTTTTTTTGCAATAATTGCAATGTTTCCATGTATTGTTATGTTAGTTGGAACTATCATAAGACGTACCTTGTACAAGGATATTATTACTCCTCTATTCGTTGTCCCCACCTCTTCTTCCTCAACCTCTACTATGACCTCTTTATTTTTGTCAAAAACTTTCTTTGTAAGCTAGTTTTCTCTAAAATTCAATCAGTATTCCACCAACTGAAGCATCCCTACAGCTTCTTAATACAAAGAAATTATTGTCTTGGAAAATACAGAGTGTGGGTCAAAATTTGCAAATAATTTACACAAGTGAGGGTATGTGTTTGTTGTTATTTCAACGTTTGTGATGACTTAATGTAGTTCCATTATCAGGAAGTCAGTAATAAATTGATTTAAAAGTGAGGTATATGCCACAAATAGGAGTCTGACTCTGCAACTCTAATTTAGTGGCAAGGAAATATTCAACTGTAAATGCCCGATCTCCTACATTGTAAATTTCTAGATAAATGGCTAGCCTAAATCCGTCCATTTTCCACATATCCCAAAAAACCATGTATGCCTGGACTCTGGTTGTGTGTGAGGGAGGGGAGATCATATAAATAATCCATTATCAAAAGAAAAAGTTAAAGCACAACATTCTATGGAGATTTTTTTATTTTTATTTTATTACATATCTTAGAAAGTTTGAAAGGATAGAACTGAAGCTTCCCTCTCCTTCCACACTTTATTAAATATGCCCCTTTTCCAATGCAGATGTGACCTACCGAATCACAATCAACAAATAGAATATGAAAAGTAAGTTTAATGAATTAAAGTAGCTTTGTTATACCTCAAGCAAATGGACTCTGATAAATTGGATTCATTCTCTACAAAAGATGATATAGCAAGATCTAATCACATTTTAAACTAAAACAAAGGTAAATTGGATTCATTCTCTGCAATAGATGATATATTGAGATCTAATGACATTTTCAACTCAAACAAAGGTAAGTTGAGTAAGCTCAAGCTCCAAAATGATGGCATCCAACTTCTGAGTGGCAGTTACTATATACATCTAGATAGAGGATATAACATAAAGATATTTTCTATATGTGAAGATAAAAAATGAAAGGAATGTGAAATTTTGACCATCAACTATAAGTTCCTTTCAAGGACTAGATCAAACCATAACATTGTTATCAAGATAATCAACTCACCCATGCTAGTACACTTCTAGTAGTTTCATGATAAAACTCAAACTCAATAAACTTCAAACAACATAAATTAACCAATGATATGTCTGAGGTTGGTTACCTAAGGATTATATCATACTAAATTTAGGGCAGCTTTAGTGGAACCATTGTTGACCTGTTGAGGCTTTTGAATGTTTTGAGGGTGGTATCTACTAATTTTAGTCATCCCAACTCAATGGCCTATAAAAATGACTAGATCTTTGTAACTTTTAAGATATATTGAACCACAGAACCAGGAAAGAAAAAATACAAAATAAATAAATCTAAATGATAATGCTGGTGTAGACAAGAGTGGGAGTTTTCATTGGGTAGCCAAACACACTGAAGTGTTTGTTTGATTATTTCAAAATTTTCCAGCTAGTCATAAGGATAATTATGAGATTATGTTTTTTCAACAAAATTTAAGTGAGGTAAGTGATAATCATGATATTTTTTTGAATGATCCTATTTTTAAGGCTTTTAAGTAAAATATTTATTATTTCATGGTTTTAAGCTAACTGATATTTTCATTTTCCCAATGTTTATGCATGAAAGAAAGGAATATTGTTTACAATGTGGATCAAATTTTGATATTTAGTTAGTATCTGTTTGCTTGATAAAGTTCCATAACCTTTTGGGAACACAATTCTTCAACTTCTGTCACAAACATGAGTCCTAGTAGATTTGAGTCTAGAATATTTGAATCCATTTCCAATATTTCCTTGCAAATTGAATATAATTATGGATCTGCATGTTGTGTATCTTCGTAGGAGATATAGAGGCCAACCGATTGCTTGAAGAAATGTTTGAGCTAGGACCATGTCAATTTTCACCCTTTGTATCAATACAAATAACACTAGTAGAAAATGATGAAATTAGTGACTAGGTGACTAGAAAAGTTAGTCATCACAATTATTTCAAGTGAATTACTACTAAATTTGAGCAATTTTAAGTGATCGAACTAAAAATCACTAACTTAAACGACTAATTTAGTCTAGGGATAAAATATATGACTAGATAATAAGTGACCAAACTAAAAGCGATTAACTTAAATGACTAATTTAGTCAAGGACTAAAATATATGACTATATAATAAGTGATAAAATTAATAATGATTAACGTAAATGACTACTATAGTCCAAGAATAAAAATATGACCAAATAACAAGTACAAAAAGTATATGAATTACTCATTTATGTTAGTAATTTTTTATTATGTCACTCCAAAAATGGAAAATTGCAATTTTGATACTGAAGTGTTACATTTCACTACAGGAGTCTCTAAATCCATCTACAGTGTTAAATTTAGAGACAAATGGGTCTTTGAATCCATATACAGTGTTAAAATTATGAATACCCTTTTGTCTCTAAATTTTAACACTGCAGATGGATTCAGAGATCCCCTTCTTTGAATCAATCTGTAGTGTTAAATTTAGAGGCAAAGGGGTCTCTGAGTCCATTTGTAGTGTTAAAATTTAGAGACCCCTTTAAGAGGGTCTCTAAATCTGTCTGCAATGTTAAAATTATTTAGGTAGATGGATTCAACGACCCCCATAAAGGGGTCCATGAATCCATCTATAATGCTAAAATTATAACAATTTTATACAATATAGAGTATAAGTTTACAATATATAATAGTTTTATACTCTCTTTGGAAGGAGGGACAAGAAAGAAAGACATAATTCTTAAATACTTGTTCAGGAAGATTGATCATGGGAAGATTCAAATATGACCCAAGCACCTTATGATTCTTCTTTTACCATGGTTAAGACCCCAAGTGCCATACATGGTGCAAAAAAACTCCTAATGATATTGAGGCCAAACTTAGATGCCCCAAGACCCAACTATGGCACACAAAACCTTCAAATAACACCCATAACATCAAACTTGAAGGCTAGATATATCTTAGATAAGATATGTGTGGTGGTTTGAGGCCTTATTCATTTTCATTGAACTACTAGAGAAATTTTGTTTAGGGACTAAGGATCTTATTTTCCTTCCCTATCCATTATAGAGGCCATAAACCCCATTCTTATCATGCAAAACATACTAATTGTGCTCATATTCCCATTATAATATTTTTTTCATGGACATTAAACATGAGAAATATTTGTTTTAGGCCTAAGGCCCTTTTTCATTCTTTGGTCAAGATATAAGCCCTAACTCCCATATATTATGTGGAAAACCTCATAATGGAGCCTTTATCCTAGATGGAGGCCTAAATTCCCTCAAAGATGATTTATATTGTTCTTTATGGTCTTTTTCATGCAGTGTAAGCTAAATAAGTTTCATTTTGGGCTTGAGGCCATTGTTTTCATTCCTTTTCCATGGTACAAGCCTAAGACCCATAATTCTTACTATGTAAAACATACCAATGACACTAAAGATCCCCCATAGAGGCCTAAGATCCCCTATAGAGGTCGTGTGTGGTTCTTTGAGAACTACTTCACAAAGCTTAATCATCAAAGATTCAAATAAGGCCTAAGACCCTTATGTTCTTATTTTGACCAAGTATACACTTGTAAGCATCGTATGTGATTTAAAAACCCCCTAATTTCATTAAGGTCCAATGATGAGGCTCCAAGACCCAATCATGATGTGCAAAACCTTTTAATGGAAGACACATCCCTCATAGAGGCCAAAGAATATCCTTAGAGAATATAATTAATGTGGTGGTTTGAAGCCTTTTTAATGACCACTAATTATTTAGGACTTAAGTCCCTTGTATAAAATTTCCTTCCTTGGCCATAGTAAAGGTCATGAGACCCATTCTTATTATGTAAAACACACTAAATGGCAATATTCCCAACTAGAGGTCTTGTTCACGAAAGTGAGCATGAGAAAGATTAATTTAGGGACTAACGGCCTTACATTCCTCTCCTAATCATAACAAGACACCAACTCCCATATGTGGTGATAAATACCTCTCATGTTGCTCATGTACTGACTTAAGACCAAAGATTCATTAAAGAAGATCTATGTGGTTTTTAAGTCTATCTCACAACCCTTGAGACTAAAAAGCTTATTGTAAGGCCTAATGCCCTTGATTACCTCCCCTACCCATGATACATTACTTGACTCTTATACATGGTGTGGAAAAATCCTAATAGAATTGATATCCCATATTATCCCTAAAATTATTTAGAGATGATCTATGTGGTTGTTCAATGTCAAATTCATGGCCCTTGAGCACGAGAAGCTTCATTTTAGAAGTAGAGACCTTTTTCTCCTTACCCCATACTAATTTTTATTATGCAAAGAATAGTAATGATGCCCATATTCATAGTCTAAGGCCCTTTTCACGTCCATTGGTAAAGGCCTTGAGAATTATTCCCAGTGTGCAAAATGTGGTAATATTAGTAAAGATAAAGGCCCTAATAGTAATTTCTCCATTGTTTGTAACGTTTCATAATGTTAAATGTGGGCAATTGGCCTCATTGTAATAGAAGGAAGTTTAGTTCAAAAAAAATTTTTGTCAAAGTTTTAGGAGAGGGTATGTTATCATACATTTCTATGTCTATGTTGAAACAAGAAAAAACCTTGACATGATTTTAATACTGAATCTTTTAATTTATCTCAATACATGAAAAATGGTGGCCACATATAAAATATTATACTCTTTGACACACATAAATATATCATTGCATAGAACCACAAACTACATTGGTTAAAACTTAAATTTTACATATTAAATAGTTTATATACAACTAACATTGTGTTTATTTAAAAAAAAAATTAAATCAATACTATGTATAATTTTTTTTTATATAAATATTATTATCATATTTAATTTTCACTATAGAATTGGATGTTCAACCCAACGAATCTTCTAGCTCACTTTTAGTTGTTCCCTCTTATCATAATTAACATATAAAACCACATATAAAACCCACATATAATTAACATGTGGAAACCCACATATAAAACCCAACTGCAATTGCAAAAGCTTTTGCAACAAATTGAGTGGCAATTGATTTTAAAATCTTTTGCAATAGAAAGAGCGGAAATTGATTTTAAAGCATGATCAGATCTCAGACAATGGAATTGTGGGGCAGCACTGGTGCCACCCGGATCTAGGACTCGTCCAACCTGCTTGACGTCTTGCCTGAAACCATATCACGATAGAACATTTGCCATCAAAATGTGATGCTTTTGAAGGGTGTAGAATGTAGTGACCAAGAGGATGCATAGACTCTTTCAAAAAACCCTAGGACCTCCACAATTTTTACACCTTATCGAATTCTTTCCTGCCACTAACATATAACATTCTTGAGATACATTACACCAGTGATACCCATCCGTATTTATGCAAAGACATGTGATATGAACCCCTAAAATCCATACCCACATTATTTTATGTCGCTTTTGGGTCCCTGCACATTCATCACTTAGACTAGGAAAAGCATTCCTTGTACAAAATTTCCTTATAGCCTGCTGGACTCTGAGGCCTCTAGGTAGAAAACATTTTTCCCACCACAATGGTAACTTTGTTAATAAAATCTGGGAAGATATTAGGAGGGGCAGATGGGGTCTCTTACAGCAGGATTCAGTGCTTTCCACATTACCCCCATTGATGATCACACAAGTTCTGTTGAGGACACAATTAGAACTAGCAATGGCCTTCAAATTCTTCAACTGGGTAGAACGGAAAAACAGAGTAAGGCACAGTTTACAGAGCTGGTGCGTCGTGGTCAATATTCTAAGCTTTGAAAGAATGTTTCAGATGTAATAAGACCTGCAATGAGGTATTTGACGGGCTTCTAGAGACATCAAACTGGTGCAATTGGAATCCTGTGGTGTTTGATATGCTCATCAAGGCTTATGTCCAGCATGGGAGGGCGCAGGATGTTGCTCAGATATTTAGGCTAATGGAAGTTATTGATTTTGTTCCTCACATCGCTACCTGCAATAGCATTCTGAATGGTTTATTGAAGTCCAATTGCATCAATCTGTGCTGGGAAATCTATATTGAAATGGGTAAGAGACAAATACCTCCCAATGCTTTTACTTTCAATATAATAATTCATGCTTTATGCAGAGAAGGTAACTTGGAAGAGGGATTTCAGTTTCATATTGTAACATATAATACTCTCATTGATGGGTATTATAAGCCCTCTCCACTATATAGAAGCTACAAGAGAACCCTCCAGAATATGGTACTCCATGTGTTCGATAGAATTGTAGTCGCACAAGGGTGGCAAGCCTCATCACTCCCCTCTTTAATTGTATGTAGAGTCGATGGGGTGAGGGGTAACCTCCCTGGAACCCATTTGTCACTTGTGTATCCACCCCATAAGGGAATAATTAAATTGTATTTTTAATAATATTATCTAATTTCATTGATAAGAAAACCAATCATATATATATCTATATATCTATATCTATATATATATATATATATATATATATATATATATATATATATGGTAAAAAAATGATAATATGTAGTTCACTCGTGAGCTCACACAGTTATATTCTTATGCAATAAAAACATGTTCAGATTTTAAAACTTATATTTGTGTCATTTTTATGCCGAAAAGCATTTTCTCTATGGAATTGGCTGGGCAAACACTGTTTAGCCCAACCAATCTCCTTGCCCCCTTTTCATCATTCCCTCTTATCATATATCAATGCGTTGAAACCATTCGTTAGTCACTTCGTACATGGTTCTTCGAGTCTCGTTTACTCCACATATAAAACCCAACTGTAATTCCAAAAGCTTTTGCAACAGAAAGAGAGACAATTGATTTTCAAGCATCATCAGATCTCTAACAATGGAATTGTGGGTAGCACTGGTGCCACTTGGATCTAGGACTCATTCAAGTTGCTTGATGTCTGTGTTAGAGTTTTTGTCGGCGTGTCTCACATAAAACTTCAGACACTTGAGAAGGAAGATTGCATCGAGAACCACGAGCCACACCAAGGTTTCTTCCTTGTAGTCGAGGAACTTGTGGTAGCTTCTCTGGATTCACCATTCGTGCTTCCTAAACTCCTCCACAACCGCTGACTCAAACTTGAGTCCGTTGATTCTTTTTGAAATTTGTGAGTAGGTTGAAGTTTGTAGCGCTCCATGTCATAGAGCTCAGATATCCAATGATGATAGGGGTCGATGGAAATGGACTGAGGAGTGTATGCTTAAGGTTTCACCGCCAATAACTCTTTGGGCACATTAAAAATGAATATACATAATTGCTTCACTTCTTCTTATTCTTCTCGATAAAAAATTCCCTTGATTTGAATAACCTAACCATTCTCATTGATCTTCAATTGAACATCAGTTGTGGACTCCATGTTTCTGAATCAAAAGAAAATAGTCTCACAAGAAACAAAGGAGAAGAGGTGGGAAATATGTAAGACAGTTGAGCGACTACAAAACTTTATATGGAGCTTCTCTGGTTAATGAATACATAGATCTGACCAGAGGAATTGGGTACTAAAAACTTTCCTTATTTCCTTCCTTTGAAACAACACCCCACATGGGTCCTTATACAATGCCTTTGGCAACAATATCTTTCACATGTCTAACACGATTTTTAATTTACGCTAAAGGGTGTTTTCTCTATAGATTTGGTTGGGCAAACATTATTTAGCCCAACCAATCTCCTCACTCCATTTTCATCATTCCCTCCCATCAAAATTCAACACATGGAAACCATTTTTTCTTTGTTGTCCGTCCATTCATCCAGAACAGGGTACTTCGAGTCTCGTTTACTCCACATATAAAACATATAGAACTGTTGGCTCACAGGTTCTAGTGATATAAATTCCAACACCATTCTTCAAATTCCTTTGCACCTTCAGCTTGTTCCAACAATTCCATGAAGATTGCTGCGGGAGGGCTGCGAAAGGATAGATGCTTCCCAACACTCATCTAGACAATGCAGCGGCTGAATGTATCATTGCGTTTTCCCTGTTTCTAAACCATGAAAGAGTACACACACACACACACACAAAGAGTACTCTTTCATGGTTTAGAAACAGGGAAAATGCAATGATACATTCAGCCGCTACATTGTCTATATGAGTGTTGGGAAGCATCTATCCTTTCGCAGCCCTCCCGCAGCAATCTTCATGGAATTGTTGGAACAAGCTGAAGGTGCAAAGGAATTTGAAGAACATATATATATATATATATATATATATATATATATATATATATATATATATATATATAACATATATATATATATATATATATATATACATATATATATATATATATATATGTATATACATATATATATATATATGTATATATATATATATATATATGTATATATATATATATATATATATATATATGTATGTATGTATGTATGTATATATATATGTGTGTGTGTGTGTGTGTATATATAGATATATATATATATATATATATATATATATATATATATATATATATATATATATATATATATATATATATATATATATATATATATATATATACATATATATACATATACATTGCAAGAAGGCAAATCCATATACTGTCCTCGTCTGAAGTCCTTCCTCCGAGAGATCATCTTGCTGTGGCTAGGTGTCTTCAGATTGTTGTAGATAACTAGGACAAAGAATAGCCTTCCTTTTGACAATGTCTTAAGGTCTCTTATTAGACCTTCTTTTAGCATTAGATAGGTTGTATATATGTCTCCTATTTCTTTTAATAAATCTTCTCACAAGCCTACATCTAGGGCACATTAACATCAAATTTAGGGTCTCATAGATTAGCGTCATAGGGTCTCTTAGACCTACATTTAGGACTTCACCATAACTACATTTAGGGTAGCTTCATCATGAACAACGTTTAGGGCAACTTCATTGTGGACAACGTTTGGGATAGCTTCATTATGGACAGCGTTTAGGGTAGCCTCATTATGGACAACGTTTAGGGCAGATTCATTCTGGATAGCGTTTAGGGCAGCTTCATTTTGAACAGTGTTTTAGGGCACCATCTCCATGGCTGTGTTTTACGGCATCATCTCCATGAGCGTTTTAGGGCATCAACTCCATTAGGGCAGCATTGTCTTCTTAGGATCTCTCCTCGCACCAAAACCCAAGACAAGTGGAGAGGAAGAGATCACAAGAAGTGTGTGTATGAATGACCTTCAAGGCACCTCTATTTATACTAAAACGTTGAGCACAAGTGGGGGCAATTTGGTTGTTGGCCGACCTTAACGAATTGTCCCATAACATAAATAAATTCATATCTCCATGAATACTTGTCGGAATCAGATGATCTTTAGATCAATCCTACACCTCTCGACGAGAGGAATCCAAGAAAAATACCAGTTGCCATAAATAAGATGACCCACATGGAGTTTGGCCCTAGTTTCCAATTTTAACATAGAGTCACTCATGGTCGTGCAATTGAGTCATCAGAGGGCAGTGATTGTATAACACACATAGATTTTTGAAGTTCCTTGGAGTATGTAAAAGCTCTAGGTCATAGGTATTATAGCACTATAAACAAAGGTGAAAGCTCTGCTATAGGGCAAACCTTTGAACAAGGAGGTGGATAAATGCAGTAAGGCTTCTCTTTTTTCGACTGGGATTCAAGGAAGGAGAGCTCTCAATCATTGCTTTGGGCCATATTGGACTCAAAGTATCGGGCAGGGAAGACGATTCTACTATGTGGATAGATAAATTGTACAACACTTTAGACCAAGAGGGTCGCGACGATGGATTGACAATCCACGACACCTTTTGGTTATCGTATTTCTCAGCTCAGGTCTAGTTCTTACTATTTATTTCTCAAACTTGGAAACCGTACCATATTATCATCACAAACATTTTGTTTTGATATCCAATGAGATGGAAAAAAAGATTGGTGAAAACCAATTTGTGTAGGTGAGCCACTCTTCTCCTAACACTGTTGGTGCTCTGTTATGGTAAAATGGTTGAAACTTGAAAGTATATATTTTTAGGTTATAAGTCTAGCTCCCCTTTGTTTTGTGTTGGAGTTGATGTATTTCTCCCACTGGCACTATATCGATCTTCTAATTTCCTCTTTACCAAACTCCTCCAGGGTTGAGTTGACTCAAGTCTAACACTAATCTTTGGGGAAATAATCAAATCAGGCCCATTAAGAGATAACTTGGTCTAGAGCATTGTCACAATAGTCAAATTATCTATAAAACTTTATTCTATCTCTAAAAGGACAAAAAAAATTGTTATCATTGTTTATTTATCCAATTTCATAACTTGGTCTCATAACATATAGATGGAAAACCACCTGTTGATGCTATAAAACAATAAGACTCAAGTAGAGATCACATCCATTGACATGACCCCTTTTGATTGCAAGGACTAGAGTGGTTCATGAGGTCTGGAGGTTAGAAATTTTTCCCCTTCAATGTGGCATTGTGCACCCCATAAGGTAACACTGATGATGTAGCCTGACATGTAGGACAAGGAGATAGTTTCCTTCCACATTCCCAACTCCTTCTTTTGGCGTTCCATTGCACCTCTTGGTGCAATTTCTAGTTTTATAAACATTTTTAATTGAGGTGGGCTTCACCCCATCCTATCCTAAGTGTTATTTTTGTTGGCCTCCAACAAATTACACAATGACTTCCAAGCAAGTTTCGCAAAATTTTGGGTGAGTTTCAACCATTCAAATCGAGTTTTCACCTCGTTTCAAGAAAGTATTTGGCATGACTTATAAGTCTTGGGTGATATCAGTAATCCATCATGAATAATTGATTTGATAAATTTGCAGGTTCCACTCTTCTATAGCACAGGGACCTACATTGTGCATAGGAAACCCTCCAAGGAAGGAAAGAAGGAACCCCAAACCCATACCCTCCAGTTGCTAAAAACAAAGGATCACCTTCCAAAGAAAGAAAATAGTGTGAGATCATATTTTTTTATAGTTTGGCGTGGGGACACTTCAACATTGCATCCATAAGACTAGTCTGCATTATTGATGAGCCTGTCCGTGAACAACTAGAAATGCTTGTTAGCCTGACAACCCTAAATATTTCTGATAACAAGTTGAGTGGGTGGTTTCCACTGAAATTTGGCACACATTCTAATATTTGGTTGATCAATGTTTCAGGAAACGATTTTGAGGGCACTCTACCTAGAAATCTACGTAGGGAGTCATTTTTTTGAGTTGGTTATATTTGCGAACAATTTTAGTGGGAATTTGCAGCCCTTCGACTCTTGTATTAATTTGTAGTGTCTAAACATTGACAACAATCAGTTCAACAGAATGATTTCTATACAAATTGGACATCTGAGGAATCTCTTAAAGTTCAATGAAATCAATAACCAATAGTTTGGGCTTCTTCCTGGCGAGCTTGCATACATTCCATGCCTCTCGGACCTCAATCTCGCAAACAACCAGTTAACAGGTGATATTTATGCATTGTTAGGTTCCTTGGCAAATTTAAGCTCTGTCAAACAATCAACTTGATGGGGAAATTCCTCCTGAATTGGGATATCTAAAAAATTTAACCTTTTACAGTACATCTGACAATCAGTTGTCTGGCTCAATTTCAGCGAGTTTTAAGAATTTGCATTATAGATATAGTTTTCTTGCCAATCCCTACCTATGCATAGATTTGGATTTGGGGCTTAGGGTTATACCAAAATATCAGGAAGAAGGTCCCCAGTGAAAGCACTCTCCCGGGAGATGGACTAGGTCCTCCAACCCTCAACAATGTGCATACTCCCCCAGGCAATGATTTATTGGACAGTCGACACTTTCCATCAACCCTTCATTGGGCCAACAAACTTTGTAGGGTTTTATTCAATGTTCATTCAAACTCGGATGTTAGGAGAGAAAGGATCACCTTTCAGAGAAATAAAAGACTATAAGATTATAATTTTTTATAGTTCAACATGGGGATACTTCGACATTGCATCCATGAGACTAGCCCGCGTGATTGATGAGCTCGTCCGTGAACAACTAGAAACGCTTGTTAGCTTGACAACCCTAAATCATTCTGATAACAAGTTGAGTGGGTAGTTGCCACATAAATTGGGTACACATTCTAGTATTTGTCTAATCGATATTTCAGGAAACGATTTTGAGGGCCCTCTACCTTGAGATCTATGTAGGGAGGAACTTTTTTTGAGTTGGTTAAATTTGTGAATAATTTTAGTGGGAATTTGCAACCCTTGGACACTTGTATTAATCTGCAATATCTAAAGATTGACAACAATCAGTTCAACAGAATGATTTTTGCATAGATTGGACAACTGAGGAATCTCTTAAAGTTTAGTGCAAGCAATAACCAACTGTTTGGGCCTCTTCCTGACAAGCATGCATACATTCCATGCCTCTCGGACCTCAGTCTCCTAAACAACCGATTAACAGGTGAGATTTATGCATTGTTAGGTTCCTTGTTAAATTTAAGCCTTCTATATCTGCCAAACAATCAACTTTAGGGGAACATCCCTCCTAAATTGGAATATCTAAAAAATTTAACCTTTTATAGCATATTTGGAAACCAATTGTCTCGCTCAATTTTAGCCAGTTTCAAGAATTTGAATTATAGATTTAGTTTTCTTGCCAATCCCTACCTATACACGGATCTAGATTTGGGGCTTAGGATTATACCAAAATATTAGGAAGAAGCTCCCTAGTGAAAACCCTCTCCTTGGAGATGGACTAGGTCCTCTAGACCTCAGCTTCGTGTGTACTCCCCCAGGCAATGATTTGTTGGATAGTTGGCATATTCCACTAACCCTTCATTGGGCCAACAGACTTTGTGGAGTTTTCTTCAGTGTTCCTCATTCAGCCTCAGATGTTAGGAGATATGGTTCTGATCCTCAGACCCATTAGCTCATGATCCTCTCCGCCAGGGCATTCCATACATTATATATTTTATGTTCCTACATTGTGTCTTTTATATTCATACATTATATTTTGTATAGGAGACCATTTGGTTCTCCCACATTGTATGGACATCATTGTACTCAATAGTCCCTTGGACATCATTGTACTCAATAGTCCCTTTGACCTACTTTGTGGTCAATAAATGGATATAAATATAATTATCTTATCTTATCTTATCTTCTCTCCCTTACAACCAAGTATTCGATATTTCTCAAACTAAGAAGCCTAGAAGGCAGAGACCCAAAGAACAAATTACTGCCCACATCCAACAATTGCAGGCTTTCATAGTCCCCCAATTCATTAGGAAAAATCCCATAAGAAAAATCGTTTTAACATTCATGTGAGCCATAGAAGTTGGAATGTATATTTGATTGGGAAAGTTTCTGACAATACTATTGAACGAGAGTTTGAACCCCACAAGCCTCCCACATTGTGACAATTCAAGGCATTCAAATCATTGACAACTCATAGACTCTCTTGTGGCATTTGTAACCAAGACATTTAAAGGCTTTGTTTGAAGTTTGAACTTCCTGGAGGGGTATTTGAGTCTATAAATCATTATGTATGTCTTTTAGTTCTGAGGTCAACAGTCTTATCACTTTGCTTAATGTGGCTACTTGCATCAAGCATATAACTCCCTAAATTATTCAACTATTAAGCAAACAGGTTTTGTCAAAGGTCATTTCATCCATGGTGATCTTGTTATCTCCCAAGAGAGTATTATGTCAACCAACTAGGCACTTAGATATTAGTAAATATCTTACCTATTGTAAATGCTAGCCAACAAATCGCATCGTACACCAACATCGATCATAGCATTTACAAAGAACCTTAAGCATAGAATTATCGGCCAGAAAAGAAGAAAGAATAGGCTCGCTTTGTATATATGCATACCTAAAGCATGGAATAGTTGTCCTACCAATAGATAGCTTGAAGACTGATTCCAAGAGAAATTAGGTAAACAAGAATAGGTAAAATATCCATTTTTGAGAGTGCATAAAACAAATTTTAGTGGGGTTCCATTCTTGATATGATATAATGGCTAAAGCAGTCAGAACATGTTCTTCAAATGCCTCTACTACTTTGTGTTAATAGATAACTATCAGTAGTGGCTTTGCTTCACCATTCCACTGGATAGGGTTGCCTTTGGCCTCTTATTTATATGTTGTTGTAGTCAATTCTCTAGGATATATTTTTGCAGTTGTTGAACTCAATTTTTTTTTTAGGAACTCAATTCTCAATTAAGACCAGTTACCATTTTGTTGATGGCTTAGTTCTCACTCCCAACCTATCTAGATTCACAAATTTCTCAAAGAAAAACACTATAATAATACACCATAGGTCTCTCCAAGACAAAAATAACCAACGTAAAGTGACAATGATGAAGGGGATGCCACATGTTTCTTTTTCAAGCAAAACACCTCCTTCGATGAAACATATTTAACCAAGCAAGTAAACACCTCATGTTGCTTATTCTCTTCTCCTTTGGCATGCTCTTCGATGATGGCCTCATAACACGTAAAGTTGTTCCCTATGTGCAATTTGTTTTCCATCATGTGAATTCTGTAATCACAATCTTCCCAAATAACCAAAATGATCAAGCAACAAAGGTTGGGCATTTCTCAAAACATTGATCAAAATGTGGTGAGGGTTTTAAGGTGATGGATTTGTAGCCACCATAGCTCCCAACAAGATTTGTCCAAATTTCAATTATGACCCTAATTTTAAAATTCTGCAACAATTTTGCATTTATTGGCACTCATTTGGCAACAATTTGGGAACTTGTCAAAAGGTGTATGCTCAAGAGCTAGGATGCCCCTCCAATAAAGTTATCACACTCCTCCATAAGTAAATCTCATAGATAAGTGGGCAAGCAATGGTCAAATAGTTGCTATGAAAACTCCTCAAAGGATGACCTCAACATGTGTGCCAATAATATGTGGGGCATTCCTCAAATCATGCCAACCAATCCCATATGTAGTGGATCTATGTTGATAGAACTATAAAGCAGGCAATGATTGTAGTCTATACCATGGAATACCATAATATGTTTATAATCCTTAAATATGCACAAGGGTGTTTATCTCACGAGCATAAAACCATGCTAGAGCATATTCAATCATCCCAAGAATAATTTCAATTCAAGTGATAACAGGAGGAGAATGGTAGAGTGTTGTACACCATCATGAAACTATTGAAATGATTATGCGAAAACGATGTTGGTTTAGGCCAAAAATGATATGGAATTTCATCAAGTGAGTCATACATCAACACGTATTATTAACCATCTAATGATCACAAGGGCTTCACAACTAAGTCAACTAGTATGAAAAGAAAATAATTATCATCAAGGAAACCCAAACATAAACATCATCAAGCCATTTATGCTTACTACATAAATAACCTCATTAAATGCAATCACGACTCTAGAGCCATCTAAAGGTCAACCTGTAAACCTCCCTTTGTGATGGAAATGACAAGAGTAACGAAATCATTCACAAGTGTAGGCCTCATATAACATGAGAGGTAACAAGCCAGAGATCCAAATTCTCCAAGTGAAGCCTGCTTGGGTGGGGTCTTCAATTGGATTAATTCACATGCCATATGATGGGTAACAGGGCTCACCAATCATGCATTTATTTATTGGTTGGGGATGTCCACCATCTTGGGAGGATATGTTGTCATTCCCCTACCAAATACATGACATGTTCACCCACACATGGGGACACCTACCCTGACAATTAATCATACATACATAAAAAATGATGTGACAATTTTTGTAAGAGTCTAAGACTCAAGTCTTCATAAATAAATGTGCTAGATGAACTACTTTTATGATTTCATGTGTTCTATTTCTTTCACTAATAAATGATATAGTCCATTCTCATGTATGCATGAGAATTTTTTTTATCCTTGTCTCCTTTATCTTGGATGGGATCTAGTTGCATTAAGGATGTGTCCCACCTATAAGGGATGCATCCACTGATGGAGCAATCAGTGGATCTATGCTTGTTGTTAACCCACCCTAAATGGATCCAGCCACCATCAAATGAAAATGAAGTGGATTGGCTTAGACATTATTGTTTCCCTATCCATGATGTACAAGGCAACTATTGGGGACATCTATTTTTCTTTTGGGATGTTACCCACATACCAAAACATTGGTGATGTAAATGTCCCTCAGGATGGGCAAATGTCCCTCAACTGTCTTAGGAATGTCTGATTTCCACCTGTCAAAACTAGTTTGTCTTAAGCACGCTTGATGGAAAGTGAAAGCAAATCTAGAATTCCCTTGGGTGCGCTAGCATGGGATACAAAGGAAGGCAAGCAAGAAGTGGTGTTACTGTTAGAGCTATCAGTAAATAAAAGATATTGGCAACAAAATATAGAGCTCAAGACTGTATTCTTCTACTAGTCACCATGCTTAATAATGAGACCCATTATCTAGAGTCTCCTTGCTTAATAGTAAAGACCTCGTGATGCAGAGGATTGTTGAGAATCTCACAATAATTTATTAGATGATAATCAAAATATTGTCCAAATTGCAAAAGCTAATAGTTTCAAGTCACTTTCCTAATATTTGTCTGAAGGCAATATATGTTCTTTTTGAAGGAATTCTTAAAAACCTTCAACAAATTCTCAAGTTATTGCAAAATTGTGTTACCTCCTAGGTATATAGGAGTTATTACTTAAGCATACTTACTACTTTGGTCAGCTATTTGACATTTGTTAAGCAAGTTTTCTTGCCACATTATCATTAATATCGAAATGCTGGAAGATGTTGTATTTTAGTTTATCCCAATGGAGTTGCCTAAATTCCTTAAACTTATCTAACAAATATTTTAGCACTCTACATGCTAGTGGAAAGTGAAGTCATTTTCTTAGCAGTTGATTCCGTTTCCTTCTCGCTTGTGTGAATATAATTTGTTCAGTGTCTTATGATTAATCATTAACCTATAAATGTAACAAATCAGCATATGCCCATTACTTCTATAATTATGATAGTAGCAGATGGTATTGGTTGCGTATTGTTTACTTGTCTTTTATCCTTTGTCTCATTTGATTATACATCTTTTGTAGGTTGTTGTCCATGTTTTTCTTGTAATAATATGTTTTTGGACATTTTTTCTACTGGTGCATTTTCTAGAGGTTTCTCTGACATTGGAACCAGCTTAGAGGCACCAACAGTTGTAGCATTTTGGGTAGCAGTTCTGGTATATTGTGAGGGAATTGAACTAGACAAACATTCTTGTTGGCTATTGGGACAAGGCCATCACAAAAACCTCATCAAATGAAATCACAACTCTAGGGTCATCTAAAGGTCAACTTGTAAACCTCCCTTTTGTGATGTAAATGACAAGAGTAGTGAAAATATTCACAAGTGTATGCCTCATATAACATGACAGGTAATAAACTAGAGAGCCACAATTCTCGAAGTGTAGTGTGCTTGGGTGGGGTCTTCAACTAGATTAATTCTCATGCCATATGATGGGTAACAAGGCCCACCAATCATGCATTTATTTATTGGTTGGGGATGCCCACCAACCTGGGAGGATATGTTGTCATTCCCCTACCAAATATGTGAGAGGTGCACCTACACATGGGGACACCTACCCTAACAATTACTCATACGTACATCAGAAATGACATGTGACAATTTTTGTAAGAGTCTAAGACTCAAGTCTTCATACATAACTGTGTTAGATGAAATACTTTTAGTCTATTTCTGTCACTGATAAATGATATAGTCCATACTCATGTATGCATGAGATTTTTTTATATCCTTGTCTCTTTTATCTTGAATGGGACCTAGTTGCAATAAGGATGTGTCCCACCCCTAAGGGATGCATCCACTGATGGATCAATCAGTGGATCTATGCTCATTGTCAACCCAGCCTGAATGGATTCGGCCACCATCAGATGCAAAATGAAAGTGGGTTGGCTTAGAATTTAGTGTTTCCCTGTCCATGAGGTACAAGGAAACTATTGGGGACATCTCATTTTCTTTTGGGATGTTACCCACATCCCAGAAAACTGGTGATGTAAATGTCCCTAAGGATGGGCAGATGTCCCTCAAGTGTCTTACGAATGTCTGGTTGTCACCTGTCAAAACTAGTTCCTCTTAAGTGTTCTTGATGAAAAGTGATAACAAATCTATCATTACCTTGGGTGCGTTAGCATGGGATATAGAGGAAGGGAAGAAAGAAGTGGTGTTACTATTAGAGATGTCAGTAAAAAAATATTGGCAACAAATTATAGAGTTCAAGATTGTATTCTTCATCTTATTTTCTTTTGAGATGTTACCCACATCCCAGAAAACGGGTGATGTAAAAGTCCCTGAGGATGGGCAGATGTCCCTCAAGTGCCTTAGGAATGTCTGGCTGTCACCTGTCAAAACTAGTTCCTCTTAAGTGTGCTTGATGAAAAGTGATAACAAATCTATCATTCCCTTGGGTGTGTTAGCATGGGATATAGAGGAAGGGAAGAAAGAAGTGGTGTTACTATTAGAGCTATTAGTAAATAAAAGATATTGGCAACAAAACATAGAGTTCAAGACTGTATTCTTCTTCCAATCACCATGCTTAATAATGAAGACCCATTCTCTAGAGTCACCTTGCTTATTAGTAGAGACCCCATGCTAAAGAGGATTGTTGGGAATCTCACAATACGTTATTAGATGATAATCAAAATATTGTCCAAATTGTAGAAGCTAATCATTTCAAGTCACTTTCCTAATATTTACTTGAATGAAATATATGTTCTTTCTGAAGAAATTCTTAAAAACCTTTAACAAAGTCTTAGGTTATTGCAACATTGTGTGATCTCCTAGGTATATAGGAGTTGTTACTTAAGCACACTTACTACTTTGGTGAGCTATTTGACATTTGTTAAGCAAGTTTTCTTGCCACATGATCATTTATATTGAAAGGTTGGAAACCTTTGTATTTTGGTTTTTCCCAATGGAGTTTCCTAAATTCCTTAAGCTTATCCAACAAATATTTTAGCGCTTTACACACTATTGGAAAGTGAACTCATTTGCTTAGTAGTTGATTCCTTTGTCCTTCTTATTTGTGTCAATACATTTTTTCTGGTTTCTTATGATAAATCATTAACCTATAATTCTAACAAATTTGTAGATGCCCATTACTTCTATAGTTCTTACAGTGGTAGATGGTATTGGTCTCATTATAATTTTCGACTTTTGTAGGCTGTTGGTCATGTTTTTCTTGTAATAATAATATTTTGGACATTTTTTCTGCTGGCGAACTTTCTGGAGGTTTCTCTGACACAGGAACCATCTTAGAGGCACTAGAAGTTGTAGCATTTTGGGTAGAAGTTTTGGTAGATTGTGAGGGAATTGAACAAAACAGACATGCTTGTTGGCTATTGGGATGAGGCCATCACCAAAACCTCATCAAATGCAATCAAAACTCTAGGGCCATCTAAAGGTCAACCTGTAAATCTCCCCTTGTGATGGAAATGACAAGAGTAGTGGAAATATTCACAAGTGTAGGCCTCATATAACATGAGAGGTAACAAGCCAAAGAGCCAAAATTCTCCAAGTGCAACTTGCTTGGTTGGGGTCTTCAACTAGATTAATTCTCATGCCATATGATGGGTAATAGGGCCCACCAATCATCCATTTATTTGTTGGTTGGGGATGCCCACCAGCCTGGGAGGATATGTTGTCATTCCCCTACCAAATATGTGAGATGTGCACCCACACATGGGGACACCTACCCTGACAATTACTCATACATACATCAAGAATGACATGTGACATTTTCTGTAAGAGTCTAAGACTCAAGTCTTCATACATAACTGTGTTAGATGAAATACTTTTATGATTTTATATGTTCTATTTTTGTCACTGATAAATGATATAGTCCATTCTCATGTATGCATGATAAATCAGTAATGTCATCTTACAGGAATAGTTAATCCCATGTTCCTAGGATAACAATTAGTCTATGGGATCAATTGCCAGAGATGTGGTAGTTATTCCAACAATTTGTTGATATAGTGTCTAAATGGATCAAATTTAATGACAAACCCTGTAAACACTATGTAGTAGTAAGAGTTATCCCAATGGAATATTTCTTGTTTTTATTCTCAAATCTTACAGACAGAGGCTTACCATTTGAAGAGCATCCACGGATGATAGGAATGGTTAGTTAGGTTTCTTTGTTTATGAAACTATAGAGCTTGAGATTTTATCACTTTGAAGAGTTGTTATCTTTTGTCACAGTGTGGGTTAGCCTCCCTGGCTTACTGCTAGAGCCTTGGCATGAATGTGTATTTTCTTGGGTGCAAAACTCTGGGTTCTTATTTGATGCCAACAAAGCTCACAATAGAATGAACCAATGTCTTATACACAATATTGGGTATGGATTTTAAGCTGGACTTAACATTTACTGACTTTAACTCCACTTGAAGCTAAAGGAATATTTGTGGGAGAAACATATTTGAATATGAAAACGTCCCTTTGAATTGTAATATCTTCTCTGAAACAGGGTATTTGGAAAATTAGTGTGCAAAGGGATATGAATCGTTGGAAATCATTAGGGGTGTTTTTATAGGAAGTGTAAGGCACATAATTATGGGTAGTGTACAAAATCAATTACAACAGTCCTTCCTTTTGGCTAATTTGCAACAGTTGAAGTGTATTTACCCTTTCAAAATCACCCATGATTTGCACCTGATTTCGATTCTCATCCACAACACATTGTTGGACATATCACATTTGTCTATTTTTCTACACAATCTATTATCATTATGCTTGATAGCAACCTCATACTCTTGGTGAAGCTACGACTTTTTGCTAGATCTTACCATGTGTACTGATATCCTTATTGTCCCTTTCCTTTTTGGAAGGAGTATTTTTTATTTCTTCAGTTTTTTGACTTTTACTGGAATTAAGTGGTCTTTCCAAGGTTTCCTGTTTTTGCATTCTTCTTTCCTTTGTTTTTTCCTCCTCTCTGTGTTTTTTACTTCCATTTTATCTCCTGGTCTTCACGTCTTTGGATATTTTCTTTAACTCCCTTCGAATTACTTCAAACTCTTTTATTATGTCACTAGTGCTTAGAGTTTGTTTGTACAAAATAGTACATGTCTCAAGTGAATCACACTTGGAAAGCTCTTTCCCATGTTGATATCAATATAAAATTTGGCACATGTAATGAAGGCCTCATCTTTATAAATATTATGACAGGGAAAAAGCTACCAATAGACTCCAGGGTTCCTGGTAGCTACCCATAGACTATTAGTTGATATAATCATGAAGACCTTGTTCATATATGATGACCAACCATCTCAAGCAGTTGTGGAGGATGTCATATCAAAAGCACTAAGAGAACCTTCATTTGTAAAAACATTTGTTGCTCCTCTTGTTCAATCTGCTAAGAAACATGTGAAGGTTGGGTGTCTTTTTAGATTCCTTAGCACTGTTATTCATGGGAGTCAACAAGCAGCCAACAAGAGGCACATTAGCTTCAACAATATTTGGCTTTCATCGCGAAGATTGTAAGCTGACATTTTATGTCCCAAACCAATACCAATATCCTCATGACACAAGTAAACCAACACTCCTCTCCCAGCTAGCTCAATCTATTGCATAGTTAGTTCCAGTTGGTTTTCATAGTCACACCTAGCCAACCCAAAGATATCTCCCATGAGACATTTAGAATGAACCATCACCAATACATCTAGTCCATCACCCATGTTACTCTTAACCATGGCAATATGTTCCATGCCTTCCCACTTTGAATGGTAGCAATATGCTTGAAATGGTCCCGACATTGTAGGCAACCTAACAATAGCACTTAGTTCAACCAACTTTTCACGTTTCTTCTTGTAACCAACGAGATATGCAATAGATATAAGTGGTAAATTATGCTCCTTTGCAAATTTTTGCAACCTTGGTAAGCGAGCCATTGAACCATCATCATCAACTATATCATAAAGCATTGCAGTAGGATTTAATCTTGCTAATGTTGGCAGATCCACGGATGCTTTTGTATGACCAGATCTCTGTAGGACTCCCCCTTCTCTATATTTCAGAGGGAAGGTATGACCAAGTCTCCTAAAATCACCAGGTTTAGAATATGGAGATGTGAGGGCCAAAATTTTCTTCTCCCTATCTTTTATTGATACCTCAGTATTTGTACTGTCTTTTGCATCCATAGATATTCTAAATGCAGTAAGAAGCTTCTATTCATTTTCTTTGTCCGGTACCATAAGTGGCAATTCAAGCCTTCTTAGGAATTCTTCCTTTATGGAAGATGATTTATGTAATTGATTCAAGATAGTTATACTTTCTACTTTAGTGTAAAGTTATATCTTCTTCACTTCTGTATTATCCCTTTTGTTTGATCTTTTGTAATAGTCATATTTTTTTATGACACTAACATACACATGAGCTGTGATGGAGTTGCAAGATGTGTTGGGTTGGAGCTTACTCGGCACTTAATTTTTTTTTATGCTTGGATTCATTGCAGCACATAGGTGACTTTTTCCAATCTTCTCATCATATTTCTTTAAACAATCATGTAACTTGCGATTATTACCAGTTGCCTCCCAAGGAGCCATATCAAGCATATCAGGTAAAGTTGTAAGGACACTATTAATTTTTCTCGCTACTAGATATTCTAGGTCTTTAACAAAAGAAACAACTACTAGTGTATGTTCAAGGTTACTTTATGGACTCTGTATATGTAACATAAGAATAACAGGTTCATACATAGGCAGAATATACACATGCTTCCCATTCCTAACATATTAGTGTTCATGAGCCTGCACTGCATCCCCTAATCTTATTTTAAGATGTTATCCAACAACTTTGTTCCTTTTGACATTATGCTCTTCACAAGTGTCATTAGCCACAACAATTAAAATTGTATCCTTTCTCTTTTGACTCTTAAACTGCAATGTTTTCATAAGCTCCTCTTGCTGCAGTCCCCCACTAGATTCATTACCAGAAAGTACTTCAAGAAAGCCTTCAAGATTAGAAACACATGTCAAAATCAGGAAAGGATTATCTTTTAAAATAGTTGGCCTATTGAATTAGATAAGTGTGGGTATTAAAAGTGATTATAGTTGCTTATGTGTTTTATGCAGATCACCTAATGGAGGAGGTTTGTCTTGAAAGTCCTCATAAAAGTCTGCCTTTATGATAATGAAATTCTCGAAGGGATATACACCATGGAACATTTCAGAGGCCATGAGTACTAATTCAACTTGGGCTTTTCGGGTTCCTTCTGCAAACTAAGTTTTATGTTATTCTCCTCTTGAAATTGATTGATTCCATATTGTCCACATACAAACAACTATTGCTCAGGGCCTTTTCTATGCATGCAAACAGCAGCTTCAATTTAAATGGGAATAGAAGACAATGTCCACGGTGCATATGTATTAAGGCTTCCTCTACTCTATTGCATCTCATTCCAAAGAACACCTCCTAGGTCATGGAGATGATTAGAAACACTTCCATATAAAGCTAAAGATTGAACTGAGATGTCCCCTTCACTAGCAATAGGGTCATAAACCCTTTCAGTGGGGAATAATAGTAATTCTAGATATAGCTCCCTTTGATTTCGATTTGAATATTTCAAGAGTGGACTGCAACTATTTAAGGTACAATCTCTTTAGAAAACTGAAGGGGATCTATTGGTTGGTTCATACTTCAAATGATTATGCTCATCCACTGTAAATTTTCTTTCAACATACGTTGAATTTATGCAGTGTTCAAAACAACGGTGTAATTTATAAACAACCAAGTCAGATTTACAAATCCCACACCAACCTTTGCTAAAAAACACCAAGGCATCCTTCACAGAATAGTGTTGTTTCGTTCATTGCAGACCAGTAAAGGTTTCAATGGACAATGTTGTTGCTGCTAATTTCTTCTTCTCAAGTTTTGAGACATGCTTGAGCAAAGCCTTATTTATACCTTCCTCATTATTTCCACTATGGAGGTTTTTATTCATCTGCATATTCTACTTTCGATTAATGACATTGGAGGCATTCTTTACCACAGGAATCTCTTGCTCAAGCTCTGAGCCAATACCATTTACATTATTCACATTAGTTTACATAATCTGTTTCTTGGGAAATCCTGATTCTGGTTGATGCAACTTTGTACATTTTTCTTTAGTGGGAGTTAATTATTCTCTTTCTGGCACGTGTGTCCTTTCAACTAGGATTCCACCCAAAACTTCTCCATTTTGTTGTTCCGTTTCTGCTACTTTGGTATTGGATGCATAAGTTCAACTTTGGTATTGGATGCATATCCTAGGAAAATTATGAAATGGATAAAAATGTTCCTTGACAGAATAATCCTACCCCTTTCTCTCTACAGATGTTTCCTTGAGAATCTCCATCAAATAACACAATCAGGGGGGTCATGTGAGATTCCAGGAAATTCGATCCTTCTCAGAATTTTTCTAGTTTGAAGAGAAAAATATTCCCTGTAGAGAGAAACAATCTTAGAAGCTTGAAGAAGAATGAAAATACTCACATTTTGGAATATTACCATGTTCTTCAGCAACCAAATACCCCAGGCAATAGGAATATGTAGAGTGCAAAATTTTTTATACTTCCTCCGCAAGTGAAAAGGAAGGAACTCAAAGGAGATCTGATCCAGATTCTCCCTAATGCCCAAAACCAGAAGAATTGCATGCCAAATTTTCATATCAGTAGGACAAAAAATAAAAAGATGTTCAATAAATTCATTGAACTATTTTCAGAGGAAAAAATAGTTTGGTCTAGTGAGGCATATTTTTTGCAAGTTCTCTTAGGTTAGAACTTTGTCTTGAAGAAAAAACAAGGAGAATCATTTTAGGTTGTTGGGAATATTCCATTTCCAAATAAATTTGTTCCACCAACTAGAATCTTGGACCACTGCAGAATTGGCTATTATATCATATTAAGCAAGACGAACTGTTTCCTTACCTGAGGAGGAATACATCTCCAAACTTGAGTTACTTAAATAGACCCCATTGATAATTTATCTCCTTAATGAAAGAGTTCCACTCCTCTGCCAAAGAACCATCCAGTCCCAATTTAGCATAACTCAACCAGTAGTTCTTAGAAGATAGAGCGAAGACCGTTATTTAGCATTATGGAGGGAGAAGAGGCATTTTTCATTTAGGCATTGGATCAGATCAGAAGATAATTTGAAGACACAAGAACCACCTATAAAGGGGTCCTTTCCTAAGATAACTTTCTTACCATCCCCAACTTTCCAAGAAAGCCAATTAAAAATGAATGAGAGAGAGTCAATAAGGGTCTTCCAAACAATGGATCCCCTCTTGACAAGTTTGTTTGCTTCTCCTCTAAAAAATTCCACCACCAACATTCTTTTTAGATGCTTTTCCCTTAAAAATTGGCCCCAAAGTCCCACACCAAATAAGCCTCTCCACATAAATTTTAGAACCAAAGCTTTACCAAACCAATGTAGATTTTTAAAACCCCACCCACCAAGACTTTTGGTTTAGATAGGGAATCCCAACAGGCTAGGTGAATACATTTCTTACTATTTTACCATTCCTCCATAGGAAGCTGAACATTTTTTGCCTAACATTATTTATAATAGAAATAGGGATTTTAGCTACAAACAACTAATAGACAAATGTTTTGTAGCACAGATTTTACTAAGACTTGAATGGAGTAAAAACAATGGAGAAATAAGTTCTTACTGGTTCCCTCTCTAGATCTACAAAGGAGACATACTTCATGCCTTATTTCCACTTTAAGAAATTGACTGCAAGTAAGGATTTTACCCATAAGAGTATGCCACTTCAATATTTTTGTTTTATCTGGTACAATTGTCTTCTAAAGATTATACCAACATGAGTTAGCATTTACTTCTAAATTTAAAGCTTATTTATATCCTAACTCTATTGTGAAAACGCCTCCAACTTCAATCAAACTCTAGATTAAAGAATCGTAGTCTTGTATTAATATAAACCGAACCATTTCTAACTCACATATAAATGTATGCAAAGTAGGAATAAAATCCCCAATCAAGCCTAATATTTAGCAAAGAGCCGCCCTTGTGACTATCAACTTGTAGACTTTAGTTTGCTGATTTGATTTAACATGAAATAATTGTATTCATGTAGGTGACAAATCAGGTTCTCTAACAAAAGTATGTATTGACTCTAAAACATAATAGTATCTTTTCCCAAGCTAATTTGGAACCATTCCCAACCCTCTAGGCTAGAAATTTCTTCGCAAGAGGGAACACTAATGAAAAATATTTCCAATGATTAGAACCTCCCTAAAATCATTTTAGCTCCTAGTGGATCGAGTCAATAATTGAACCAAGAGCAATATAATTTTGCACAAGAATCTTTTCCAAAGTATTTTAGAGGAAATGAATAGATTTGGCCATTAATGAACACCCAAAGGTAAAATATACTTCAATCCCCAATCTCCCCTAGCCTTAGGTTTTGTTATCTTTTCCTAGCCATCCCAATGATACCTCTTAAAGTTTAAGCACCCTTTCTAGAGGAAATTGTTACAACAATTTCTTATATTTTTTCTACCACTCTTTGGGATTGAGGAAAGAGTGTTAAAAAATAAGGATAGTTTCTAGAATGGATTTGACCAAAACCAACCTACCTCTATGAGAGAGACATTTGTGACAGCAAATACTAATCCATTGTTCTAAATTTTTTAACAATCCATTTCAAGTCATTTCATCTACAAAGAAAACCCATGGAACATCCTCATTTTTCCAAGGTTATTTAGCATCATCCTTATGTAAAACACCCTCCAATGTTTTCAATGCTTTGAACACTTCCTATGAGAACCATTGGACCAAAACTATCTTCCTTGAAGTTGCATGTTCCTTCTCACTTAATATGGGTCATATCTCATTTTTTTCAACCAATCACACTAACATGTCTTCCCATGAGTAGTTTTTAGCCAAGAGGTTTTGATTTCAAAGGAAACACAAAACATATTTGTTTGTTTTCTTTGGCTATGTTATTTTTGTAATAGTTCCATTTGAGCAGAGTTGATCACCCTCTATCCTAATAACAATATCCTGTAATCACCAATATTAAACCATCTCATCCAATACCTTGGCTTCCTTGCTTGGTGTTTCTTGTTCCCTCGTTGATTCCATAAATCATGCCATATTTCCTAACTATCAATAGTGCTTCACATAATGATTTTGTGAGCAATAGAAGCCATCGATCAATTTACCTCTCCTTGTAAGCATGTTGGATCACTCCATTATTGTCGCAACCTGTTGTTGGTCATTGTATGTGTTCTTCTCAATGTGTTTTGCATATCCATCCTTGGCTTCACTCATAAAAAATTCTTGGCATGATCCAACCATCTGCAAAGCTTGTGGTGAATGCAGTTCTTGCGTCTTACTTTGTAAAACATTTGACCCAACCTTGGTATGATTCACCAACTCATTCAATCAATTCACCTTGTTTGGATATTATTCTACAAAGTGCTCTCCTTAGCATAGACAACATATAATGGATTCACCAACTTTCTCAACTAGACAAGGTCATTCTAGGATGGCAAGGCTATTAGCTTGGCCAAATCCTATCTCGATTATGTCTAAGACCGAAAACTCTTATCGGTAAGCTTCAATGTTAACAATAAAATATTTTAGTTAACTCACCCATGAAATCTATCATGCTATGATATCAACCATCCTCTTTAGTCTTTGGTCCACTACTTCTCTATCTACTTGTCATTCTATGTCATCAAGATGATGCCCCATTCCTGCTAGAGTCATGTCTCCTATACTATTTCCATCACTTGTCTCACATATCAAAAAATCTCATGCATATATATGAGATTGTTCCATAAGTTTGAATGTTGCAATGTTCCATATGGCATAGGCCAATCATGTCACATTACAATACTCATCCACATGTGAAGTCAAGTTGACCCAACTTCTATGTGGTCCACAACTTAGTGAGTTTTCCTATGCATCCTCCTACACACATCATGTCGACACATGCATATAATTTCAAATTGATGTCAAAATATGTGTCACTTGCTTCATTGCAATACCACTTGGTTTGTCATATAATTCATTCTACCATCCACCAACATCATGTGCTCTACACAACTAGACTGTAGGCATAACTTGTCTAATCAACCTCCATATGACCCCCTTGGAACTTCATACACCTAATATTCTCCCTTTTCTCATTACATATATCGATTGCTTCATCATGTATCAAGTGCACTCATCCACCTAGTCCATAGTTGTTCTGACCATTTGTTTAAGAACATGTTGGTTACTCGATTATGGTCATTCCTTTTCCTACCACACAATTTGTGTTGATGATCCTTATATAGGTCTATCACACAATGTATGGGCCTAAAACTAATATTCATACACAACTTGATATGTGCATCCACAACCCTTGTTTTAGTTTGTTACATGGTGTGTGAACCCAATCCCTAGTCTCGACTTGTCACATTGTATGTGTGCCCAATATGTCTGACCATCCCCACGAAAGCCCCTTAGCATGTCAGATGCCTAAGGTTTACCAACATCCATGTTATAGGGTCCATCTCAACCTTTGTCATGTCGAGCACATTTTGCAAGATTGTAGACATTAATGCCATGACTCAAGCTCTTATGTTTCCCTTGACAAGGGCTTCAAAAAATCCATTTCCAAACATATATTTTGATTTTTTTTAGAAATAAAATAAATGAAAGGAGTATTACCATTTTTATCACGGTTATAAATAATAAAAATGAAAAAAAATTGTACCAATTCTCATTAAAGAATGTGAAGTATTTGACAATATATTCAACCTTGTGATGTGAACAACTATACCCTTGGGGCTCCTATCTCAACCAACTTTGAGTGGGCCATGACAAAGTCATAGGTTTGAAACTGACCCCACATTGTTGACCACTAACAACTCTACAAAATGAGGATTTTTTCATTGGTTGGGATTTTAGAGCATGGATATTCCTTTCCTCTTCGTTGTTAAGTAATTGAAATATCTCAAAATTTGCATGACTTTGTTAGTTCCATGAAGATGTACCAATATTACTGACTATTCTGCTATTTTTGCAAAGGGAACTTCAATGTTAATGCCTCATTAATTGATGGCAATTTCTCCAAATTTAGGTAATCATTGTTGCTTAAAAAATATTTCCAAAAACTTTCTTGAAAATCTTCTAATTGTTTCTTGACAAGTCCATTTCTAAAATTTAGGAAGCCCATGATGAAGATGTTGGTTTCTCTCATGATGAAGATGATGATAAATACCATAGATAATGCCAATTTTCCATTCAATTTCGATCCAAAGTGATTGAGTTTATGAGTAGCCCAATCTGGCCATCGGTATGAAACCTGCAATGTAAGTTGATGGAAAATACTATTTATAACTAGATAAAAAACCATTAGAAAATTGGTTTATTTATTGATATTGCACTACGAATTTAGATGCAAGAAGCTGGACCATTGCATATTTATTATCCCAACTAAATTCATTCATGTCCTACATTTTCCCACTAAGTGGACCTGTATTGTCAATCATCTAGTTCAAGTAGTATTGGTCTTTTGTTGCTTCATGAATCCATGCTACTACCCATAACACTTCATCTTGAACAAGGTAGACCACAATATCCAAACCCAAGTTGGAGATCTATCTATTCATGCATGTAATTTGTGCCAACTTGCTTTGAGTTGAAAAGAACTTACAACAAATCCAAAAATTGACCCATAATAGTCTCTGAATTGTTTAATACTACTATAATACTTGAGCATTTGTATGGTTGCAAGGAGACTCATTCATAATATCTTGTATTGCTGATTTATTTTACAACCTTCGTAGGGCTGGACAATTTGCATTTTAGGGCTTTTATATCCCCTTTTAATTTCGGAATTCGTATGTCAATTAAAATATAGTGTATTTTTCTTTCCAGCGCTAGTTTTCATTGGGATTCAAGTTCAGGGGCTAATTTATTTGGTGTTGTAATAACTTGTGTTATGAAATATACTATCTTAATTGCAATTTTCACAACAACCATAACTTTTTCTTCATTTGTAGTGTTTGTGGTTTACTCTTTGACTTATGCTAACTTGATAAACATCCCAAAATGGTCTTAGAAGGTTTATATGCTAAAATATGCAAAATCCCTTCACAAACCATTTTATTTCTTACCTTGAATGTTAGGTTTAAGTTGTAATAATATGTAGTTCGTATAGAAGGCCATAGACTTGATTTTGTCTTGTCTAAGGATTCCTTGAGACTACAAGGAAATCCTCCCTTGTGTTGGATTTATATTTTTGACTAAAAAGAGGAACTGGTTACTTATGTGACAGTGGTAATATTTTGTCATAACAATCCCATAGCAGATATTTCTTCATGGTTGAATGGAACACTGAGTCCTTGCACAATCTGTCTGTAGCTGAGAATTTTGATTTTTTTTGTAAGTTTACTATTTCTAACATCTCGGTGTACCGAGCATTGAGTCTCCTCTTGTAAGATCAATTGGCTTGTCATTATGAAGCTGGAGGAGTGGATCTTGATGAATTTCTTTATTTCTTATGATTTATCTTCCATCCATTAAAATATAGAGTGGTCATTTCCCTGTGAATATACTTTCTTGATGCTTGACACCAATCCCTAGAGAAGGAAGGATAAGGATCTAACATACTTCCTTCCATATATTGTCCAGCAAGACAAGTTGCAAAATATTTAGAAATCACAATACAAAAACCCATTCAATAGGTCAATTCCATCTACATTTGTTGTTATGGAGCTAACTAACATGTTAAAAACAATCTTCTCCAGTATTTGATGGTCACACCCTTTTGTATACAGGAATATTGATGCTCATCCTTGCCACAAGCTTGCATGCCTCTTCTTGTCTTGACATATGAACTGTGATATCGATTTTCTATCTCGCACATTAAACTTTGAATAAATCATAATTAGAGCTCATGGTATAGGGGCAATGAGGAGTGATGTTCCTTCCATTTGTAACTAGTTTTATGGCTTGTAGGAAATATGTTGCATTTTTTGAGTGATCTACCTTTTGGTTTAGTCCTCTTAGCACATGGTATAAATCAATGAAATCAAACCATTTTTTTCCTATCGTTTGATTCTTGAGATTATTCTTGCATGATTAAGAACCACTGGACTAGATAAATTTGGCATGTATGTCATAATAAGAGAAGAATCTCCTATGAATATCAGTTGATCAATTATTTGATGCCTCCCTAGACCCCACCCACAACTATTTCTATTTCCCCTCAGGATCAAGCACATCCCCACCCCACACCGACCAGTGGATTACCCTTTGAGTCTGTTTAGAAAGGGTATTTTTTCTGAGATCTGCCATTTTTGGGATTCATCCTCATCCATTCAAATTTTCCACATCTCCACTGATCTGGTTTAGAGGATACATTTTGGATGTGCCATCCCTCCTGGCAATAGATCTTTGATCCAACTCTTTTCCTTCTACTCTAGTATCTGGATATTATTCCTCTTCATTCCATTAGCCTGTATTGTTTCCATCAACATCCCTAAACTTTGGCTGCTACTTTTTTGACATATTGTTTTCTTGATGGATGATAATTTTGTTTCTATCTGACCACATTTGCAGACATATGAATTTAGGCATGGCCGGCGAGGTGTGTTTTAGAATTTGGTTTGTTAAAAAAAAATTGTTCATATTTTTTGTGCCATGAAGTGAACATCTCTGCTCACGTTGAAGGTAGAGCCAACCATGGAAAAATTTAATGTGGCCATGACAATGAAAGGTATTATTATTGTTGTTAGTGTGTTTTTTAACTGGTGACAGTCAGGCCTCAACCATAACCCCATGCTTCCCACTTACTCTGTTGCATGGGAGTCCACAATGGCCATTTGTGTAATATGGGGCATTCCTTAAGTTTTTCCTCTTATTACAGGTGAACAGGTAGTTAAAGCTTATTGAATTGCCTCTAATGTCATGGAAAGGGTGGTGTACACTATACTTACAACAATATCTACTCATTTATCTTGAGACAACCATTTGTGAAAGATGTAATAATATTTTTTTCATAAGATGATGGCTTGACTTCTTAAAGCTTCAAAATCATGGGATTTAGCAATGTTTATATAGCCATTGGTCATAAGACACTTTTTCTTGTTATTAATATGCTTGTCAATGCTCAACGTGTTGTTTCTTTTGTAAATATGAAACTGCTACCATGTTATGATTTCTTCACCTAGAATCCAATGCACCCAAATGGATTTATGGGTGTTATTGTCACTTCCCATAAATATTGTTTCCCACATATGGATAAATTCTAGAACCCACCATGTGGAACAAATGATAGTCTCCTTCTAATTATGTTGGAAGATGATAAAGTGAGTATTGTATTCTTAAAAACACCATATTATGATGTAGTTTCTTTGCAATCTTCTTGTTTTGAAATTCATTTGCTAATATTTTACACAATCTTTTATGTATGCTTTTTGAAATTTCTACCATCATATCAATTTCATGAATAAAGGATTGCTTATTGTTCTTAAATAGATGATTGTGCAAGAACTACCTCCAAATTCAACTATGAAGGATTTTCCAGACAAAATAGTAGGGATTCCTATGGTTTTTAATGTTGTGATTCTTTCACCTCATGGTTATTTTGGGCAAGAAAATGTTTTAGGAATGTCAGGCAAGACATCAGTGGAAAGGTAAACAAATTTTTTATAATTGCAATCTCCATTCCATGATATCCTCTCTTTATTGTTTGATTGTATTTTGAATGTTTCTTTTGATTTTGTTGTTTTTTAACTATGAAATAGAAAATACTTTGTATCATGTCCATTTAACAACAACCAAAGCTTGAAGATGAAATTAGTATTACATGATATTGATTGGAATCCTTATAGCTATTTTGTGTTAAAAAAAAATCATGACGATAAAAAAAGTTTACTTTCATGTTGTTATTTGAGCACATGTTGTTTATATACTTGACCAAGTTCATGCATTAGAAAATGAAATGTTGTTGTGAATAAAATGACAAGAATTAAACATCACACCTTAGATTATTTGTTTTCACAAGTTATCTACAACTTTAGCTTTTTAGCATGTAACTTAGTTGGCATGATTGTGCCTAAGATTTCTTTGAAGGTTGAATACTAAGTTACTAAGGTGTTATTTTATATGGTGACATTTTATTTTCTTTGTTTATACAGGTCATCTAGCCACATTATAGTGGCCACTATCACCGAACTGAAGAAAACTTGTTCGAGTTTCTTGCTTGTATGGGGAAAAATGGCTTTGACATTGCTAATGTTGAGGTATATGTTGTATAAACTCTTTATAGTATACTTTAGTTTATATTCTAGTGTTCATTGTATTTCATGTCTTACACTCTGCATTGTATATTCTTTTGTTTTTAGAAAAGGAACTCAGTATTGATGGTAAGAAGTAGGAATTGAAGAAAGAGGTTGAGAGAAATAACAATGGAGCGACAAATGCAAAAAGAGAGAGACAAGAGAGTCGATCTAGTGATACCCTTAGAGTCAATATCCCACACAAGACACACACATAGAGACTGATGGTCAAGTCTTCAAAGTTGGTGAATTCACCTGCAATGCCTTGTCAACACAATGATAACATTTTGAAGTGATGAAACATCATTTCATGTGTAAATTGTAGTCCAACCAATATTAAGTTGGAAACTCATATTGTAATACTTTAATGTTTCATATAATATAATTTATGTGGTTGAAATTATTTATAGTTGCACTTGATATTGTTTAGTATTGTAATTAACATATGCAACTGTGCGTTTTTATATTAGATGAACATGCACATTGTATGCCATTTTTTAAATTTAGTCGCAAAATCATATTAATTAATTTATGTTGATTAATTATGAACACAAATAAAATGAATATACAACTAAATTAGTCATTTATAATGATTATTAATGAAAGTAAATGAAATGAATATAAACTACTAAATTAGTCGTTTATATAATGAATATGAAACTACCAAAAAAAGATAAATGACTACTGCAAATGATAAATTTGTGATTACAAATGATGACTAAATTTTGCATATATATGACTATTAGTAGCTAATTTATAGTATCTTATAATACGACCAAAATTTAGTCATATTTCTCTAGTCATTAATTGGTTTCAAACGATGACTAAAATTTGCATATATATGACTATTAGTAGCTAATTTACAGTATCTTATAACATGACTAATATTTTGGTCATATTTCTTTGATCATTAATTGGTTTTCTCGGGTGATCATATAGTAATATATTTTGTTGTATATTTGGTCATTAATTGTGGCAATTAATGACTAAATATAATATTAGACGATAAAATTGACACAACCAATTAATGACCAAGCTAAAAACGATTAAAAGTTGGTCGTGTTATAAGATACTATAAATTAGCTACTACTGGTCACCCACTAAAAAATGGTTGTTTATATGCAAATTTTAGTCATTTTTTTAGTAATTAATTAGCCATTTAGTACTAGTGTAAGAAACATATTCTACCACACAACATTATAATTGGAGGAATCAAGAGAGATTTAACACCTAATTCTAGCAGATAAATGAACATAAATACACAACCTGTGGCGTCATAAACACAATCTCTTCATTTATTAGCTTCTCCTCTAAAATTTAATGCAGCACACAGGTCCAACCATGGTTTCTAGCCAATGATTAATGCCACATGCATACTAAGGCTCCTCTGAGCACATTATCTCTTTGTCTCTATTACATAGAGGCAGGCTTGTCCCCTTATACACAGAGATTACAATCATTATATCCTAAATTTCTTGAAATAAATACATATAAACCCCCAAATACCAACGCTGCCACATTTTTTGGGTGTTAGATACCCACTACACAGTGCATAGGAATCTTGCTTCATGGTCTTACTATAATTTTTCTTCTTGTGATTTGGCTCCAAAATCCATCCCTAGCTCCTCATGATTAACAGACCCAACAACTCCCATAAATGGGTCAATAAGTTGGAGGTGTGTCATGCTCTACTGCCCCTGCATCGAGCACAAATATATATAGACCTGTGTCTGAGATGCCATGCCAAAGAGGGATCTAATCTCATGGAATGCAATAATTTCTTGTTATGTGAATTGAATGGATATTGTGATGAGGTTTTGGGACTCTTTTATCAACTTCAAAATGATAGGTATCAACAGATGTAATTAGTTCAGTCATTGTGAGATATACTCAATTTGGTCATAGTGTTGAATCCTTGAAATTCTTCAGTTGAATGCAAGTTGCAGAGGTGAAGCCTAACTCTGTTACCATAGCAATTATTTTTCCTTCATGTGCTGACTTAGTGGCTTTGCAGTGTGGGTATTGAATGCATGGGCATGAGGAAGATGCCCTAACACTTTTATGAAATAAAAGAAGCAGACATTAAGGTAGGCCATATCAGCTTCAGTGCTATTTTATCTACCTGTAGCCATGAAGGACTTTAGCTGAAGGCTAGCATCATTTCGATTGAATTAGCAGAAAGTTTGAGGTGAAGCCTAGAGTGGAGCATCATGCATGGATGGTTGACCTCCTCAGCCACTCAAGACACTTGAATGGAGCATATGTGATATTGTCAAACATCTATGCTACTTCTATGGGATGATGTAGTCAACGTGAGAAAGCTAATGTTAGATAAGGGAATTACATAAAAGGAACCAACATCTCATTTTCACAGATAGTTCTAGTTGTTGCTAACTTAGGATGTTTTGAAATATATCATGGAAAATCTTTGACATTGTTCTCGAGTTTCAATGATTATACACCCTCTTCATTTGAATGTTGCCTTTCTAAAACCATGGAGAGGAGAGACATGGAGGAGTTACAACTTTTCATACTTCCTCAACAACCCTCAAGGTGGCTAGAAATAGATAATCATGATAAGCTCCAAGCGTTGGACAAGTATAGGTTGAAGCCTTATGTTGTGAAAGACAAATTCACCAGGCAAGTCCTAGGCCAAGTTTGGGACTTCGTTGAGGTTTTTTGGTGAATCTCGAAATTAGCTCAAGTTTTTCTACAGTGTTTGGTTATAGAAACTCAGTGGAGAAAAAAAAAGGCATTTTCAGGCAAACAAGCCAGCCTAACGGAGGCCAAAAGTTGGGTTACTGATTTGAAAACAAGAATTTCATTGTCAATCAAATTGGATGGAGGGACCAGCAAGGGAACATGACAAGTTGTTGCCTCAGGCTTGCATATTTTTGTGGGCTTGCTTTTCAGTATTCAAGGTGGATTTGTGGTTAGAGAACCCTAGAGGAGTGCATGATTTGGTCCTGTAGCACATTTTGGGAGGCACTATAATTGTTTTTGGTGGGATTCTTTCTTATTCAATTGAGGACTATGTCATGATAAGACTCAGCTGAGAGGGAGATAAATTCCATGGATGTTATAGGGATTTGACAAGAGGCTGCAAGGTCTGGGAGACTATGGAAGTGCAGATATCCTTTTAATTAATAATTCAAATGTGACCAAGCTTAAAAAGCAAGATGGTTCTGGTGCATAAGGTAAAAAAAAAAACAACAGAAGAAAAAAAATGGAGACCTTATGAACCTCTAGAAAGCAGTTCTACGCTACCTCACATTTATTGTAGCTATTGAAAAACTCTCATATATGCCAGAACATGGGAGGAACATGATCACGAAATTATTTTCTTTCCCTTTATTCTCTTCATTTATGAATTTCATGGCAAGTGAAATCATCATTTTCTTATTTTATTTGAGAATTATATGGAAGGCTTCATGTAACTGTTTCACAAGGTGCCAAAATTTCTTTTCAAGAGAAAATTATTCAACACACCCTAATTAATAGGCCCTAACGGATCATGTTACAACTAATACTTTATATCATTCCAGAAATTATCCTCCTTCCAAATTGTAAATTGAGTAAGTGGGCTTTCTATATTTTATTTGCAACCAAAGTTTTTGCCTTCCTTTTGGTGCTCTTGTCAATGTGTAAATCCATGGTCTAAGTGTTCGATGTCAAGTGCTTAGAGGTATAGATAAATCAAAGCAATTGGGCATCAATCAATCAATATTCTCATATGTAAACACCATGCTCAATGTTTTCTGGTGGGAACATGGAACATAATAAATCTCATTCATTGGATTGATGTGGCCTTCTCATCTATCACGTATGAATTGATAGGGGCCTTCTTGGTGGATTTCTATCTCTTTCAATGGTAACATTGGAAACTCACATGTCGTTACAACAAACATAGAAGTGATGTCACAGAAGGTAATGACATCACAAAAACCATGTCACTGCCTGGACGAAGACATTCACTGCATTACATAGCTGCAATGGTTAACAGTACATAGTTCCTTCCCCGAGGGTTCCTTATCTCTATCTCTCGGTATAACCGGTGAGTTATTCTGTAAGAAAGATATTTGAGATGCTAGGTAGAGTGTCTAGAAAGCTTCAAGTATTAGAAAGGTGCTTCCATAATTGAAACAAGGTTGAAATGGATGCTTGATATACTTGAAAACTTCTTGAACTTCTGAGAATTTGTAAATTTTTGAATGGATGTGAGCACTTCAACATTAGAAAAGTAGCACTAAATAAAGAACTTCAGTGGCCCAGATAACAAAATTTTTATTTTTCTTATTTCAACTCAGTGAGCTCAATCATGATCTCACAGGATAGGCCAAGAAAAAAAGTGATTGTATATCAGTTGATAAGAAAGTGTTCTGTTGAGAAGAGAATATTGCAGTAGTCAGGAACAAAGATGGATTTGGAGAATCTGGTGATGAATCTTTGTTAAAATGAAAGTTTAAAGAATTATCTAGATCACAAAGAACCTTTGTGTTTGTGGAGACTTCCACAATACCACCAAGTTCATCTCCAGAATTGTCAAGTGAAAAATTATTGTGAGGTATTATGTTCTTGTGCAATTACTAATAATGGCAGACCATGTAGAAATGTTGTTTATGATGTGAGCATATTTCACTATACAAATATCAATGGTTCAAGACTTTTGGTAATAAAAGACCCCAACCAGGTTTCATTAGTTTACTCTGTTAACCAAAACAGGTTTCATCAGTCTATGAAGTACATATGACATTCTAATAGCTCACTAAGGGTGTTTGTACTACCTATTTCTTCTACTCAAGGAAAATGGTCTAGAAAATATAAATCTGATAATAGTTCAACGAAGTAGGTGACGGGCCCTCTAAGAAGTGAGGAGTCTTTGGGAATAAACACTCATTTACAATAAACAAGCTCCAGGAGTCCATTTCCAAAAATGGGAAATAATGCTCTAGCAGGTGCATTGGCCAAAATGTTTGTAAGAATTGCTACATCATTTATTTATACTCCTACTGAGTGTGTTAAACAACAGATGCAAAATGGTTTATAGTATTGCAACAATTGGTAAGTCTATTGGAACTAGAGTTACCATTTCTAGAGATAGAGCTCCAACAACAAAAAGGTAATGTGAGGTCTAGACTAGACTGGACTAGAAATGAATAAAATTAAATGCCAAGTTCCAGAAATTGTTAAGTGGTAAGCAACAGAATAGGAAGGAATGCTTTTAGCTACTTGAAATCAATATCATCATGTTGTGTTAGATGAAGACTTCCATTACATGATCAACTGGGCAAGAGTTGGCACAGGTATGAAATTTTGTAGAAGTAGATTGTTGAGAGGCTCGCCTATTGGAAAATGTCAAAAAGTTACAATGCCTCAACCTGGTAATTGTAGAGGGACCAAAATTGTGGACTCAAATAAATTTAGCTCATTGAATTATCCTAGTTGGATAACCATTCAAATAAAATATGTTATTGTCTCTACTGACACTTTTCTTAAATGCACATGTACAAGAGAAAAATGCTAGTTTTACTAATATAGATTTTGTTCCTCTAGCCATAAATGAATAATTTTGGAATTGAACTAACCTTATCTGAATGTACACGGTGAGTGTCATTAAATATGTCTGTGGATGGTGCTATATAAGTTTTAGATGGATACATATGGTGTATAGCAACTACTGTCTCATAGCATTCTATTACTACTCAACAAAATCTGTACCTTCCCACCAGTGTTTCCTGAAGGTAGGATGAAGGTAGCAATGATTTTGAAGAGGCTGCATATGAATTTGATCTGGTTGAATGCATATGAATATGCTCAGTATAGATCAAATAGGTGTGGTTAAATGAAATCTTGACATTGATGGACAGATTGCTATGTTTGAAAGACATGAATGTCAATAAGGGTGTTGTGGCTTAAGTGTTGTTTAGGGGCTGTTAGTTTTAAAATTCTGGATGCACATCAATATCTCAATGTGCAGCCATCATGGTCAACAATTATTTTAACCAGTCTACTTGAATGGAAGCCACAACTGCATACAGAACTTCCTAACTTGTTTCATCTACCCGAGATTCCAAGTTGTATTACATCATTCAGTTTTTTGAAAGGATCAGCCACCCACATAAACTTCTACCATGAATAATGATTCGACAATCTATAGGTTGCACACAAGGCCCATTCATGGAAGGTGCTACAACCTGGTTGGAAGCGTGTTGAATCTTTTGAAGAGGTGGGTAATAGCACCACTAACAGCAGAAATTTTGAGCATAAGAAATAACATATACAAACAACAACAAAATGAAAATTATTCCTACTTAACAGCTGCATTCATATACTCGCACTCTCTCCAAGTCTTGATGGTACCCACTGAGAAAATTGTGACCAACACCACATGGGGAACTCTACAAAGAAAGTACGATGTGATGAGGGGACTTTGATCTCATCTATCTTCGTTGGTATGTTGATCTTTAGGAAACACATCCCTCTCAAATTGAACCAAGGTCTCACCTCTAACCTGAAGCTAGTTGAATGTTGAAGTTTACATCAAGGAGGATTATCAATATAGAAGCAACCAATAATGTCTTAGTATAAGAATCATCCCACTTTCCTTGTAAGAGAAATACTAAGATCCCTCATCCACCTTGTAGCCTATAAGTAGGCCATGCAAGAAATAGTTTATAACTACAAAAAGTAAGTAAAGACTTGAGAAAGGCTTCTTAATTAGGTGGGTCATGCATGTATCTTCATTGGGTACCTCGAAGAACAACAGGAAGCCCATGATGCACATGTCAAAACTCAACAAGATGATGAAGGGACATGTCTTATGGACATGAACCCCTCACAATCATCCATATCAACCATCAATAGAGGCCATATCCCTGTTCAAGAGTTGGGAACAAATCTAGCCAGGGCATGAAAGCTTGTTAACATTAGTCAATTCAAATATGACCAAAACTTAAGTATTATCATTCAATAAATAGGGATAACAATTTCCATACCTAACTTGGCCCTTCCCTCTATCACAATAAATAAAATTCCATCTCCAATACCTATAAAGATCTAGTGGCTATGGATTCTTCTAGCATAGTGTTGTCACAGGAAAATGAAAAAACAATATCAAAGATAATAGAAATACCAAATAGCAAAATTAGCGAAACAAAATTGGATGCTTATAGCTGAGAATGAGGCATTAAAACTACAAAAGGCCAACCTAGAAGGTTACCAATCCTATATTGTTGAAATGCATTGATCATATAAAGAAATGGTGAGGAAAGTCTTCCCTTTCCTTCAACAAATCCAAAGAACCTCTACCAAGTTGCTCCCACTAAGGGATAAGGTGGAGGAAAAAGGGATACAACTAAAAGGAGTATCAAGCATGATTGATCAACTCATAAAGTTCCCAAAAAAAGTATCAAGATGCTACTTCTAAAGAACCTAAGATTAGTGAGGAGGAAATTAGCTATGATTATGTAGAAGTTAAACAAGCCCTCGAAGCTTTAGAAAATGTAGCAAATGATGTAGCCTAGTGCTACGAAATAGTTGGAAGCATGTTGAATCTTTTGAAGACGTGCGTAATAGCACCACCAACAGCAGAAATTTTGAGTATAATAAATAACATATACAAACAACAACAAAATGAAAATTATTCCTACTTAACAGTGGCATTCATATACTCACACTCTCTCCAAGTCTTGATGGTACCGACTGAGAAAATTGTGACCAACACCACATGGGGAACTCTACAAATAAATTACGATGTGATGAGTGGACTTTGATCTCATCTATCTTCATTGGTAAGTTGATCTTTTGGAAACACATCCCTCTTAGATTGAACCAAGGTCTCACCTCTAACCTAAAGCTAGTCGAATGTTGAAATTTCCATCAAGGAGGATTATCAATATAGAATCAACCAATAATGTCTTAGGATAAGAATCATCCCACTTTCCTTGTAAGAGAAATACTGAGATCCCTCATCCACCTTCTAGCCCATAAGTAGGCCATGCAAGAAATAGTTTATAACTACAAAAAGTAGGTAAAGAATTGAGAAAGGTTTTCTAATTAGGTGGGACATGCATGTATCTTCATTGGGGACCTCAAAAAACAGGAAGCCCATGATGCATAGGTCAAAACTCAACAAGATGATGAAGGCACATGTCTTATGGACATAAACCCCACACAATCATCCATATCAACCATCAATAGAGGCCAGATCTCTGTTCAAGAGTTGGGAACAAATCTAGCCAAGGAATGAAAGGTTGTTAACATTAGCCAATTCAAATATGACCAAAACTTAAGTATGATCATTCAATAAATAGGAAGAACAATGTCCATACCTAACTTGGCCCTTCCCTCTATCACAAAAGAAAAAATTTGCCATCTCAAATACCTATAAAGATATAGTAGCTATGGATTCTTCTAGCAAAGTGCTGTCATAGGAAAATTAAAAAAATATCAGAGATAATGGAAATACCAAATAGAAAAATTAGGGAAACAAAATTGGATGCTCATAGCTGAGAATGAGGCATTAAAACTATAAAATACCAACATGGAAGGTTAACAATCCTATATTGTTGAAATGGATTGATCATATAAATAAATGGTGAGGAAAGTCTTCCCTTTCTTTCAACAAATGCATAGAACCTCTACCAAGTTGCTCCAACTAAGGGAGAAGGTGGAGGAAAAGGGATACAACTAAAAGGAGTATCAAGAATGATTCATCAACTCATAAAGTTCCCAAAAAGAGTATCATGATGTTGCTTCTAAAGAAACTAAGATTAGCGAGGAGGAAATTAACTATGATTATGTAGAAGTTAAACAAACCCTTGAAGCTTTAGAAAATGTAGGAAATTATGTAGCCTAGTGCTATGAACCGGTTGGAAGCATGTTGAATATTTTGAAGAGGTGGTGATAGAACCACTAACAGTAGAAATTTTGAGCATAAAAAATAACATATACAAACAACAACAAAATGAAAATTATTCCTACTTAACAGTTGCATTCATATACTCGCACTCTCTCCAAGTCTTGATGGTACCCACCGAGAAAATTGTGACCAACACCACATGGGGAACTCTACAAAGAAAGTACAATGTGATGAGGGGACTTTGATCTCATCTATCTTCATTGGTATGTTGATCTTTAGGAAACACATCCCTCTCAGATTGAACCAAGGTCTCACCTCTAACCTGAAGCTAGTTGAATGTTGAAATTTCCATCAAGGAGGATTATCAATATAGAAGCAACCAATAATGTCTTAGTATAAGAATCATCCCACTTTCCTTGTAAGAGAAAGACTGAGATCCCTCATCCACCTTCTAGCCTATAAGTAGGCCATGCAAGAAATAGTTTATAACTACAAAAAGTAGGTAAAGACTTGAGAAAGGCTTCCTAATTAGGTGGGACATGCATGCATCTTCATTGGGGACCTCAAAGAACAAAAGGAAGCCCATGGTGCACAGGCCAAAACTCAGCAAGATGATGAAGGAACATGTCTTATGGACATGAACCCCTCACAATCATCCATAAAAACCATTAGTAGAGGCTAGATCATTGTTCAAGAGTTGGGAACAAATCTAGCCAAGGCATGAAAGGTTGTTTAACATTAGCCAATTCAAACATGACCAAAACTGAAATATGATCATTTAATAAATAGGGAGAACAATGTCCATACCTAACTTGGCCCTCCCTCTATCACAAGAAAAAAAAAGTTTCCATCTCAAATACCTATAAATAATTAGTAGCTATGGATTCTTCTAGCATAGTGTTGTCATAGAAAAATGGAAAAAAAGATCAGAGATAATAGAGATACCAAATAGCAAAAGTAGGGAAACAAAATTGGATGCTAATAGCCGAGAATGAAGCATTAAAACTAGAAAAGACCAACCTGGAAGGTTACCAATCCTATATTGTTGAAATGCATTGATCATATAAAGAAATGTTGAGGAAAGTCTTCCCCTTTCCTTCAACAAATGTAGAGAACCGCTACCAAGTTGCTCCCACTAAGGAGAAGGTGGAGGAAAAAGGGATAGAACTAAAAGGAGTATCATGCATGATTGATCAACTCATAAAGTTCCCAAAAGGATTATCACATGCTACTTCTAAATAACCTAATATTAATGAGGAGGAAATTAACTATGATTATGTAGAAGTTAAACAAGCCCTCGAAGCTTTAGAAAATGTAGGAAATGATGTAGCCTAGTGCTACGACCTGGTTGGAAGAATGTTTAATATTTTGAAGAGGTGGGTAATAGCACCACTAACATCATAAATTTTGAGCATAAATAATAACATATAGAAACAAGAACAAAATGAAAATTATTCCTACTTCACAGCTACATTCATATGCCTGCACTCTCTCCAAATCTTGATGGTACCCATCAAGAAAATTGTGACCAACACCACATGTGGAACTCTAAAAAGAAAGTATGATGTGATGAGGGGACTTTGATCTGATCTATCTTCGTTGGTATGTTGATCTTTAGGAAACGCATCCCACTTAGGTTGAACCAAGGTCTCACCTCTAACCTGAAGCTAGTCAAACGTTGAAATTTCCATCAAGGAGGATTATCAATATAGAAGCAACCAATAATGTCTTAGTATAAGAATCATCCCACTTTCCTTGCAAGAGAAAGACTAATATCCCTCATCCACCTTCTAACCTATAAGTAAGCCATGTAAGAAATAGTTTATAAGTACAAAAAGTAGGTAAAGACTTGAGAAAGGCTTCCTAATTAGGTGGGACATGCATGTATCTTCATTGGGGACCTCAAAGAACAATAGGAAGCCCATGATGCACATGTCAAAACTCAACAAGATGATGAAGGGACATGTCTTATGGACATAAACCCTACACAACCATCCATATCAACCATCAGTAGAGGCCAGATCCCTATTCAAGAGTTGGGTACAAATCTAGCCAGAGCATGAAAGGTTGTTAATATTAGCCAATTCAGATATGACCAAAACTTAAGCATGATAATTCAATAAATAGGGATAACAATGTCCATACCTAACTTGGCCATTCCCTCTATCACAATAAAAAAAATTCCATCTCAAATACCTATAAAGATCTAGTAGTTATGGATTCTTCTAGCATAGTGTTGTCATAGGAAAATGAAAGAAAATATCATATATAATAGAAATACCAAATAGCAAAACTAGGGAAACAAAATTGGATGCTCATAGATGAGAATGAGGCATTAAAACTAGAAAGGACCAACCTCAAAGGTTAACAATCCTATATTGTTGAAATGCATTGATCATATAAAGAAATGGTGCGGAAAGTATTCCCTTTCCTTCAACAAATGCAGAGAACCTCTACCAAGTTGCTCCAACTAAGGGAGAAGGTGGATGAAAAAGGGATACAACTAAAAGGAGTATCAAGCATGATTGATCAATTCATAAAGTTCCCAAAAAGAGTATCATGATGCTTCTTACAAAGAACCTAAGATTATTGAGGAGGAAATTACATATGATTATGCAGAAGTTAAAACAAGCCCTCGAAGCTTTAGAAAATGTAGGAAATGATGTAGCCTAGTGCTACGACCTGGTTGGATGCCTATTGAATATTTTTAAGAGATGGGTAATAGAACCAGTAAGAGCAGAAATTTTGAGCATAAGCAATAACATATACAAACAACAACAAAATGAAATTTTCAAAATTTGTGGAAAGAACCTGTTATCATTTTGTAACCAATGTTTTGGACTAACTAAGTGAGTCCATCATCAAGGTTGTAATCTTCCTCTTTGATGATTGTGAGGGGTAATAAAAAAGGTAGATTACAAGCCTAATGATGAACTCACTTAGTTAGTCTAAAACATTGGTTACAAAATGATAACAAGTTCTTTCCACAAATTTTGGAATTCAACCAACCTATATGGGGTCACTCTTTAACAAAATGAAAAGTATTCCTACTTAACAGTTGCATTCATATACTCGCACTCTCTCCAAGTCTTGATGGTACACACCGAGAAAATTATTACCAATACCACATGGGGAACTCTACAAAAAAGTACGATGTGATGAGGGGACTTTGATCTCATCTATCTTCGTTGGTATGTTGATATTTAGGAAACACATCCCTCTCAAATCGAACCAAGGTCTCACCTATAACCTGAAGCTAATCGAATGTTGAAATTTCCATCAAGGAGGATTATCAATATAGAAGAAACTAATAATGTCTTAGTATAAGGATCATCCCACTTTCCTTATAAGAGAAAGACTGAGATCCCCCATCCACCTTCTAGCCTATAAGTAGGTCATGCAAGAAATAGTTTATAACTACAAAAAGTAGGTAAAGACTTGAGAAAGGCTTCCTAATTAGGTGGGACATGCATGCATCTTCATTGGGGATCTCAAAGAACAATAGGAAGCCTATGATGCACAGGTCAAAACTGAACAAGATGATGAATGCACATGTCTTATGGACATGAAGCCCTCACAATCATCCATATCAATCATCAGTAGAGGCTAGATCCTTGTTCAAGAGTTGGGAACAAATCTAGCGAGGGCATGAAAGCTTGTTAACATTAGCCAATTCAAATATGACCAAAACTTAAGTATGATCATTCAATAGATATGGGAGAACAATGTCCATACCTAACTTGACCCTTCCCTCTACCACAATATAAAAAATTGCAATCTCAAATACTTATAAAGATATAGTATCTATGGATTCTTCTAGCATAGTGCTGTCATAGGAAAATGAGAAAAGATATCAAAGATAATGGAAATACCAAATAGAAAAATTAGGGAATCAAAATTGGATTCTCATAGTTGAGAATGAGGCATTAAAACTACAAAAGACCAACCTGGAAGGTTACCAATCCTATATTGTTGAATTGCATTCATCATATAAAGAAATGGTGAGGAAAGTCTTCCCTTTCCTTCAACAAATGCAGATAACCTCTACCAATTTGTTCCCACTAAGGGAGAAGGTGGAGGAAAAAGGGATACAACGAAAATGAGTATCAAACATGATTGATCAACTCATAAAGTTCCCAAAAAGAGTATCATGATGTTGCTTCTAAAGAACCTAATATTAATGAGGAAAATCAACTATGATTATGTAGAAGTTAAACAAGCCCTCGAAGCTTTAGAAAATGTAGGAAATGATGTAGCCTTGTGCTATGAACTGGTTGGAATCCCATTGAATATTTTGAAGAGATGGGTAATAGAACCACTAACAATAGAAATTTTGAGCATAATAAAATAACATATACAAACAACAAAAAAATGAATATTATTCCTACTTAACAACTGCATTCATATACTCGCACTCTTTCCAAGTCTTGATGGTACACCACCGAGAAAATTGCGACCAACACCACATGGGGAACTCTACAAAGAAAGTACGATGTGATGAAGGGACTTTGATCTCATCTATCTTCGTTGGTACATTGATTTTTAGGAACACATCCCTCTCAGATCGAACCAAGGTCTCACCTCTAACCTGAAGCTAGTCAAATGTTGAAATTTCCATCAAGGAGGATTATCAATATAGAAGTAACCAATAATGTCTTAGTATAAGAATCATCCCACTTTCCTTGTAAGAGAAAGAGTGAGATCCCTCATCCATCTTCTAGCCTATAAGTAGGCCATGTAAGAAATAGTTTATAACTACAAAAAGTGGGTAAAGACTTGAGAAATGCTTCCTAATTAGGTGGGACATGCATGTATCTTCATTGGGGACCTCAAAGAACAACAGGAAGCCCATAATGCACAGGTTAAAATCAACAAGTTTATGAAGGCACATGTCTTATGGACATGAACCCCTCACAATCATCCATATCAACAATTAGTAGAGGCCAGATTCCTACTCAAGAGTTGGGAACAAATCTAGCCAGGGCATGAAAGGTTGTTAACATTAGCCAATTCAGATATGACCAAAATTTAAGCATGATCATTCAACAAATAGGAGGACAATGTCCATACCTAACTTGGCCCTTCCCTCTATCACAATAAAAACTAAATTCCATCTCAACTACCTATAAATATCTAGTAGATATGGTAAAGTGATTCCGGAAATAGAAATACCAAATAGCAAAATTAGGGAAACAAAATTGGAGGGTCATAACTGAGAATAATGCATTAAAACTAGAAAGACCAACCTGTAAGGTTACGAATCCTATATTGTTGAAGTGCATTGATCATATAAAGAAATGGTGATGGAAACTCTTCCCTTTCCTTCAACAAATACATAGAATCTCTACCAAGTTTCTCCCACTAAGGAGAAAAGGTGGAGGAAAAAGGGATAAAACTAAAAGGAGTATCAAACATGATTGATCAACTCATAAAGTTTCCAAAAAGAGTATCATGATGGCCGCTTCCAAAGAATCTAAGATTAGTGAGGAGGAAATTAACTATGATTATGTAGAAGTTAACAAAAGCCCTTGAAGCTTTAGAATATGTAGGAAATGATGTAGATTATTCTATGGCTCTCACCATAGGGACCACTCGTTATAAAAAATGGGTTGATAAAAAATGAACAATCTACCATCCACTGGAGGTCAAGGGGAAGTAAGGATGAATATTGAGTTAATTGAGAATTGGATGAATCTCTGGATGCGCAGGAGCTATCATTAAACATATTCATTAGTAAGGTAACCAAGGATTCCTTAAAAAAGCATACTACAAAACTAGTCAAGCAATAGAATATATTAAATTCTTTTTGGTTTCCTTGAAATAGATATGAGAATCTTGTAGAGAGAAATATGAGTACTATGTATCCATGGAAGGACTCTCGCCCACCAAGATCAAATGATATCCTCTCTACTACTCAAATCTATGAAACCTAACTATATGACATCTCAGGGGTTAAAGTAAACGGCCTAGTAATCTTGTAATGGCATCATTTTGCTACTTTGAAGATTATAATATTTTTTTATTAAATTGAGATAGAAAAAAAAAGGAAGTGGGGAAAAGTTGTAACTACTTTTGGGAGAAGTCAAGAATCTAAATAAACGGTTACCTTTGTATCTATACGATGTCCTAAACAAGAGAAAATGACTTTTTTGAAATTTCTAACTAGGAATCTTGAGATATAATATTGAGAAGCACTGAGGGTGAAGAA